>JASWHV010000001.1:134534830-134907800 GCA_030760725.1 Neostapfia colusana | reverse complement strand
AAGCATGCACACTCTGCCTCTTCAGCGCAGCAGCCAAGTGCTGGGGGCCCGGATGGCACACCACCCTGGGAAGGATGGTAACGATGGTCTGGACACTACTACATCAAATTGCCCAGGTCCCGTTGTTTAGCAGAGGACCATAAGCCACAATGGGGCCAGCAAACAGGGAAAATACAACTACATGACATGGTTACCCCTTTCTTCTAGTGTTTGGTTAGGCCACAGGCTTCCGGTCAGTGGGGTTGGTTCTGGAACACCAGCTTTCCCAGGGGGCCACTCTCCTACCCCCAAGGCAGGCGTCTCCCGAAGGGTCCGGAGCTGGCGTCTTGCGCCTTTTTGGCAAGCGACCCCAAACATTTGAGCACACCTACCAGGGGGCCATCACGACTGGTCAAGGCAAGCAAGACGGTCGGACCCCTGCAACGCGAAAGAAGAATGTGTGTAGATATCTACAGCAAGCAACAAGGACGGTTCAACCTCTTCGGTAAATGAGATAGCCTCCGGTCCTTGCGACATCAAGGACCAGGGGACCTCGTGAAAACTAATGTAGTCCTTCCTACCAGACCCTGCGCCGCCGCAAACCTAAGGGAGTGATTACGACAAGCAATCAAGTATACAGGCCTCGAGTGGCTGAAGGATGAGAGACCAATAAAAAGACTTGCATTCATCAACACAAAAGTACAAGACAAGATACAAAAGACAAAAGAAAAATACAAAGGTCAGGGCTCGCCTAGGACTCGCCAGCACGCCTAAACCGCTCGGCGACGAGGGCTCCTAAGTCTTCAACCTCAGACCGGGCTGCCGTTTCCCTCACAGCAACGGGGCCTTGGACGACCGGCTCTAGGGAGACACTGGGGTTTCAGCTTCGGAAGCAAGTCAACACGTGTGTTGCCACCTCCTTAGCCAGGGCCTTTCTCTTCGCCTCCAGCTGGTCGAGGACAACGTCTTCCAACACTGCCATTTTCATGCCTGCAGAGTCAAGCCCTGTGAGCACTTAGCTCATCTCCTGTGAAGGCTCACCGGCGTGCACTGGGCTGAAGCCAAAGGGCACCAGTGCTGACTCGACACAGCCCAGGAAGTCCCAGACTTGCTGGACCTCCGCCGTGCGCGAAGCCCGGAGCTCCTAAGCTCACGCCGTGCCGCTGCCCGGGCTGCTGCGTCAATTTTGGAGAGTTTTTTCTCCCTAGCAGCCAACGCCACCACCCGGTCATCAAGCTCACAGGCATGGCGCTGCAGTCCGGCCCCTCACGGAGCAAAGCATTGAATTCTGCAGCCCGGAGGTCCTGGTGCTCCTTTATTTACCTCTCTTGCTCCTCGTTCAGAGAGGCCTGCTGGCGGTCTAGGTCATCGGCCTGCGACTTCAGCTCGGCATGCTCCCACTGCAAGCACAACGAAGACTCCTCCTCCTTCTCTGCTAGCTCGCGCTCGCGCTCGCCTACCGCAATCTCACCGCTAACTAGCTTTAGCCATAGCTCTTTCATTGGCCTTCTGTTGGGCCTCGGTGGCTTTTGCCCAGAGCTGCTTGGTTTTCTTATCCAACTGATCAACCAGGTCCCGCTGCTGGATGGTTAGTCTCTGCTCCTCCCGCAAACAAGCCTCCTTCTCCTCCAACCTCCTCCGTGTCTCCTGGGTCCGGAAGTTGAGCAACCTTTCCAAACCACCGAGGCGCTCCTCATCCTGCTGAAAAGCTTCTCGCTCCTGTTCAGCACCAGCTGAACTTGGCAGAGGCCTACCTGAGCCAAGGCCATGGCATCAGACAAGGGAACCTGCGCGACACGTACCGGAGGCTCCTGGGCATCATCCTATAAGATGTCGATGACCGTCGAAGTAGGCACCAAGACGCAGGGACCCAGGGAAGTATCAGCTTGGTCCTTGGAAGGAGGCGGGTGAGCTTCCGGCTGGGGAGTGCTATCCTCTAGGGTAGGGGCCGCAGCATCCGACGCACCCTCGTCGATGGCAGGAGCGGGATCGTCGCCATGTGTCGGCGGAGCCTCGTCAGCCTTAGCTGGCCCAGAACCAGGCCCCGGAGCTTGGACCGACGGAGGTTCCTCGCTGGGGTCCTCTGCACCAGGGGCCGTCGGGGAGACATCTTCAGAAGAGGCAGGCGGCGTGGACATCGCCGGCACTGGAGGGTCTGCAACCTAGTTTGGAGTAGTCCCAGAAGCCGCCGACGGATCGGTGGACACCACGGGTACCTTAGCGCTCCCAAGAGCACTTGCGGACGGAGCCCTACATAAAGAACGGGTCAGCAGACAACATCAAAGCATAACCAAAAGCAGCAAGGGCTGGCCTCGGATGATCTACCTGGGGCCAGCAAAACTCCATGAAGCGGCTTGGAAACGCTTGCTCGGGCCTCCGGAGCCACTGGACCCACCGGATGCAGCCGACCTCTTCGTTGACGGCGGAGGCAATGGAGCTGCATGAATTCCCTCTGCAGGCTTAGAGGCAGGACCGGTCGCGCTGCCTCTGGTCACGTCCTCCAGTTCAACCTCGGGTGCGCTTGGGGCCACTGCAGGTGCCACGGGGCCGGATGCCGAGGGAAAGCTCCCGTGTGCACGCATCAGCCTCCGCTTCTTCCCGGGGGAGCTAGACTGTGGGTCCACCGTGCCTTTCCCTTTCCCTTGTCTAGGCGCAGAGGAGTTCAGAGCCACGGAGCTCGGCAAGGCAGTGCTTGGAGCAGCGGGGGCCGGAGCAGAGGAAGCAGCCCTCCCGTCGCTCGCTCTTGTCACCCCAGGAATCACTACTCCTTGAGAAGCGCCACCAACCTGCCGAGGAGCGACTTAGATGTCGTCCAGTGTCGGCATCGTCTTCGGGAGCTTCGACCTTATCTCCTGGTCCATGAATATGGGTAAGCACGACACCGGTGGGTTGACAAGATCGTCGAAGACGCCGTCGGTTCCAACATCGACGCATAGCTTCGCCAACAAGGAGTCCAGGAGCTTCGTCTTCAAGTTGCTCCCGGGTCCACGCTCCAGGCGAATCGAGTCATTCTCGTCGGTGTACATCCAGGCCACGCGGCAACGGTGCCGGAGGGGAGCGATGTGCCGGCCCAGGAAGTCGGACAACACCATCAGCGAAGACAACACCCGGTCCACCAGGAGCTTAATCCTCGCCAGCACAGGGGAGTAGGCGCTCTGAAGGTCGGGCATCTTCTCCCAGCAGGTCCGCCAACTCGAGGGAGGGAGTCTGCAGCTCTAGCCGGTCATGGACGTCGGTCTTCACGATGACCTAGTCATCCCTCCAGTTCTCCCACTTGTTGGGGGAGAAGGGAGAGATGTACATCGCCGCAGATCTTGTGCGATGCTGGAAGTAGTAGGCGCCCAGGAAGCTCGAGCTCCTCCCCGACAACCGTAGGACAAAGAACGACCGGAACAACCACACCGACAGCCGCACCCCCACGAACATCTCGCAGACGTGGACGAAGATCGACACTAGCATGAGGGAGTGCGGCATCAAGTGCTGCAGCTGGAGCCCGTAGAACTCCAGCAAGGTCAGGAAGAAGGAAGAAGCGGGGAACGTGAGCCTGCCAGAACGTACCCGGTGAAGATGACGACTTCACCGAGCTGAAGGTATACGAGTGGGAGAGATCCGCAGTGAATCCTCCCATCGTACTGAGGCACCTGCCAACTGATCAGGCACCTCACGCACTCCACATCGCCAGCGCTTTGGAGACGAGGCTCTCAGAGGTTCGTCGCCATTGGAGCAGGAAGAGAAAGCAAGGAGGCAAGGCGACTGAAGCAAAAGTAAGGAAGGAGAGGCGCAAGGAAGCAGATGAAGGAGGAGATTCATGCCAGCTACAGATGATCTCTTTATTTGCCCCTGACTCTTTGGAAACCGCCAAGTGCGACGTGCCCGACAAATCGCACCCGCATCTGCTATACCGCCAAAGGTAGAGGCGCCAGGCCCACTCGGTAGACAGTGTGGGCAAAAAGCACCACAATTTCAATAGATAAAAATGGTTCCCCGAGAAAGTCTGACAAGAGGAAGGGCAGGGGTCGTGTTGGGAACCGTTATGGTAATGTTGTAGTTGGGCGCAATGTGCGCCCCCACGACCCTCCAACAATAAAGGGACACTTGTCCGTGACAGTAGTAGAGTCTCTTCGTCTTAGTTGACTGAAGCAAGATCAAAAGACCACCACGCAGGATTTATGACAGAGGCCCGATCCGCAAGAGCCTTCATCTCTGTCGAGATGGGCCCAGGGGCCACTGTCGGTACTCTCAAGACCAAGTACCCTCCGTCTGTAAGAGCAAAAGAAGACACACGTCAGCACGTATGCAGAAGACAAAGACCCAGCCTACAGGCTGGGCCCAACCATCAGCTAGGGAGCACTCATGAGAAGGCGTGTGTCCTAGGCCTCGGGTCCGACCACCTGCTAAGGAGGGCTCCATGGTTGCCACGTGTCTGCAGGCTCTGTGTCTTACTACCGGCCGAGAATGGCTCCGGAGCCACCATGTGTCCGATGGTGCTGGACCTGACCTCCCGCCAGGGAGGACTCCGGCACTGCCACGTGTTTGGAACCTTCGAGCCACGTCTTTCGCCGGAGAGAGCTCTTGAGGTGCCACGTGTCCTACGGCTTCGGACCCGACCTCCAGCATGGGAGGAAACCGGTGCTGCCATGTAGGCAACAACTCCAGGCTCCCTTCCTGCCAAGGAGGGCTCCGGCATTACCACGTGTCCAACGACTCCGAACCCCTCGCTACTCCGCAAGACAGCTCCGGTGATGACGTGTGTCCCGGGGGCCATCCACCTGGACGCCGCGCCGACAAGCAACGGGCAGATAGCCAAGGAGTAAAGAGGAAGGTGTGTCGTCCTATCGCGCATTTAAAGTTTGCATGTTCCCCAGGCAATCAATCCAGCGTATCCCGGTACAGGCGTGCCTGGCTGCAGAGAATAGTCGCGCGGCGCCCTGACGAAGCTACAGTGTAGCGCTGCGGGACAAGACGCATTCCTACCACCTTCATCAGACAACATTTAAGGAAGCCGACGTGACAGGGCGACGTTCTCCACGGCGCGATCAAGTGCGCTACTACTAGCAGGGAGCAGAGTACCCGAAGTAGAGTCAGCTGCCCATAATGGGGCCACCAGCCAGGCTCCAGACCCACATGTAAGGTTGATTGGCCTTGAACTATAAAAGGTCTAAACAGCCAATGGTCAAGAACAACTCCATTCGAATTCCATTCTAGCTCAAACATAGTCTCAGTCTTCGAACACCATTGTAAGCTTGCAAGCTCGAGCTACCATCAAACTCAGGCAACAAAGAACAACCAACACTCCGTGGATGTAGGGTATTACGCTCAGGCGGCCCGAACCACGTAAATCTTCATGTTCATCTTGCTATCGTGCTACGACACTCAAAACAACTAAGCCCCTTGTCGGTACCCTCAATAAGGGGTAACCTCGCGCACAGGGGAAACTGCTTAAAGACCTCGCCCCTCTCCGCGGGGAGAGCTCTGAGGGCGCCATGTGTCCCGCGGGGCCGGAACTCCCTCTCCTCAGAGGAGAGCTCCGGGCCCGCCACGTGGCCAACAGAGCCGGACCTCCCCCCTCCGCGGGGAGAGCTCCGAAGGATCCACGTGTCCCGCGGGGCCGGACCTCCCTCTCCTCAGAGGAGAGCTCCGGGCCCGCCACGTGGCCAGCAGAGCCGGACCTCCCCCCTCCGCAGGGAGAGCTCCAAAGGCTCCACGTGTCCAGTGGGGCCGGACCTCCCTCTCCTCAGAGGAGGGCTCCAGGCCCGCCACGTGGCCAGCAGAACAGCGCTACCTGCCCCCGCGCAGTAGGCAGCAAGAGTAAAAACACGCCATACCTTGTCTGTACAAGGTATTCAAGACCCGCGCCTTCCCAAGACGCGGAGACGCGGAGCACGCCGTTGTCACGTGCCGTTGCGCCCAGTCACATTGCAGTGAAGACTGGCACGCCGCGTCAGAAGCTGTACGCCAATAAACACAGCGACAAGACATCCCCTGCCGCCCCTGTCATCATCAACCACTACGCCTAGCTTGCAGCTTGGGCAGGGCGGCAAGACGAAGACTCAGAAGCCCTCGCCAGAGACAACTACCGGCATAACTGCAGGATACGGTAGATGGCAGGCAATCTCCCCGGGACCACCTGTCAGGTCCCGAGCCCACCTTGTAAGCCGCCCGAGCCTTGGACTATAAAAGGCTCGGGTAGGCAACGTTAGCAAGGGTTCGACTTTTTGCATACTCTCACATGCTCAACACTCAAGCAATACAACGAGCACCTCTGCTCACCGTGGACGTAGGGTTTTACGCTCCGACGGCCTGAACCACGTAAAAAATCTCTGTGCCAACCTTCTCCTTCCATCGTCCCTAACGCATAAGCTCTCCGTGAGTGACTAGCCCCTCCGAAAAAGAACCTCCGTGGGCTGCCCAGAGCAGGCCCGGGGGAAGTGTCGACGACACACTTTGACATTTGGCACGCCAGGTAGGGGTTGTGAGTATGGTCCTCGTCGTAGAGCGGTCGGACCCCTCATCACCGTAGCCTGCTCCGGTAGCAGAAGACAAGCACCAGGAGACCCCGGAGGATCAAGACGACCTCCCGGAGCTCCAAGGTGACCTCCTAAAGGCCCAGCGGGACCTCGCGGAGCTCCAAGACAACCTCCCGGAGGTCCAACGGGACCTCCCGGAGCTCCAAGATAACCCCCGGAGGTCCAACGAGACCTCCCAGGAGAACATGACGACCTACCGAAGGTCTAGGATTACCACTCGGAAGTCCAACGGGACCTCCCGGAGGTCCAATACGGCCTAGAAGCCCCCGCGTCCCAGCTCCCGGAGGCTCCCCTGGACCTGTCGGCCTGAGCCAATGGAGGAGGACATCTTAGGCCCAGGGGGGAGGGTCCGGACCATGCAGAGGCCTGTCTACTACATCAACGAAGACCTCCACGATGCCAAGACAAGGTACCTGGAGGTCCACAAGCTGCTGTATGCAGTACTCGTGGCGTCCAGGAAGCTCCGCCACTACTTCCAAGCCCACCGGATCTTGTTGGTCACCTACTACCCGCTGAAGGCCATTCTTCACAGCCCCAACGCGACCGGCAATGTCGCTAAATGGGCAGCGGAGTTGGCGGAGTTCGAGCTGGACTTCCTACCTCTACACACGGTCAAGAGCCAAGCACTGGCTGACTTCGTGGCCGAAAGGACGCCATCGCCAACCAACCCAGGGGGCCACAAAGATAGTGAACCAAAGCCCCAAGCTCCGGTCTTCATCGGGCCTCACTGGACACTCTTCTTTGATGGCTCCTCACGAAAGCAGGGGGCCGGGGCCGGCGTACTGCTTCTCATGCCATCGGGGGAGCAGTTTGGGTACATGGTGCGTCTCAATTTCAAGGCACCCAACAACATGGCAGAGTATGAAGCACTCATCTTTGGCCTGAAGACAGCCCTGTCTCTGGGCGCTCGCCAGTTGTTGGCACAGGGCGACTCCCAGCTAGTCATCAAGCAAGTCAAGGGTGAATGCTCCTGCAATGACCCGCAACTAGCTGCTTATCTACTCCACGTTCAGATGCTGGAGAAAGACTTTACCGCCTTGGACCTGCGCCATGTACCGCACGCTGGCAATGCCGCGGCCGACGACCTCTCAACGAAGGCCTCCACCGGAGCCCCCGTGCCCGAAGGAGTCTTCGAGAGGACGTTGCTGCGGCCCACAGCCCGGCCTGCCGAGCCGGATAAAGGGGGCTGGACCAGCACCTCAAAGCTGGCGGTCCCGGCGGCCCTGCAGCCATGGACGCCGCCAAGGATCGTAAGCATCACTGGGGACTCCATGCAACCCAGCGCTCAAGATCCAGAAGCTCAAGTCAAACCCGATGCATGGATCACGGAGATCCGGGACTACTTGAAAGACAACATCCTCCCTTATGAACGTGTATCCGCTGAACGGATCATGCGCGTGGCTAAAAGATATGCGCTGGTAGAAGGAGATCTCTACCGGCATGGCGCCAACAACGTCCTATTGCGGTGCATAACCCAGGGTGAAGGCTGCGACTTGCTCGCTGAGATCCATGGAGGCGAATGTGGGAGTCACTCTTCCTCGCGCATGCTCGTCGGTAAAGCCTTCCGGCATGGCTTCTACTAGCCCAAAGCACTCCGGGATGCTGTCAAGCTGGTCAAGAGCTGCAAGGCGTACCAGTTCCACACCAAGCAGATCCACACACCGGCTCAGGTGGTACAGATGATCCCGCCCTCGTGACCGTTCGCCGTATGGGGGTTGGACATCTTGGGGCCATTCCCCAGCCATCAGGGGATTCCGGTACCTCTACGTCGCCATCGACAAGTTTACCAAGTGTCCGGAAGCTACACCCATCATCACCGTCAACAAGCAATCCGCAGTCAAGTTCATCAAGTCAATCGTCTGCCGGTTCGGGGTCCCAAACAGAATCATCACCGACAACGGGACTGAGTTCACCAGCGCAGCATTCCAAGACTACTGCGAGGACCTCGGCATCCAGGTGTGCTATGCCTCCATTGCTCACCCAAAGAACAATGGGCAAGTCGAGAGGGCCAACGCCGAGATTCTTCGGGGCCTCAAGACTCGCACCTATATCGGCTTGAAGAAACATGGTGCCAAGTGGGTGGACGAGCTTCTAAGCACACTGTCGGCTAACCAGACATCCCAAAGCCGGGCCACTGGAGAGACACCCTTTTTCATGATGTACGGGGCCGAAGCTGAGCTTCCCCCAGAAACCACCATGGGGTCTCTCCGAGTCCGAGCTTACGACGAAACCACGCAGGACAACCTCCGGCGTGAAGACATCGACCTCGTCAACGAGGCTCGATTACACGCGGCGCTCCGCAACGCACGGTACTGGCAGACGCTCCAGCGCTACCACCAAAGGTCCGTGCGTGTCCGGGAGCTGCAAGAAGGCGACCAGGTACTGCGGCGCATACTTTCTCGCGAAGGGACCAACAAACTCTCCCCTAGCTAGGAAGGTCCCTTCCGAGTCACGAAAGTTTGCCGCCCCGGGTGCGTACGCCTTTCCACCGAGGATGGGGATCCGCTCCCGAACCCTTGGAACATAGAACACCTCCGTAAGTTCTATCCCTAGAGCAGTAGTAGGACAGTTCTTTTTCTTTCTGTAATAAATCCCATAGAGTCCGGGAACAGCGCTCGGAGCAGCTAAGTCCCAGGGGACGGTCTAGGACTACGTTTCAGCTTGGCCTGGTTCCGAACCTAAGCGCGTAGAGTCTTGCTTCCCTTCTTAATGGGGTGGGTCGTTGTCTCCATGTTTAGCCTGCCTTCCTCCTATGGATATTTATATGGAAAGAAACCTGTCCTGCCACGCTCTTACCCTTGTGCTCATTTAAATTATGCATTAATTTTTATGACCGCACTTTCCATGTATGCTCACCGTACATTTAGCTCTCCTTTCCCACTCTCATCCCTAGTCGGCATTTGCTATCCTACCAAAGACGGTCGCGCTTGAGGTACCTGCCAATGGCCAAGGGGCCTTTCGGGCCTCCCCCAGTGAGGTGCTGCGACGCCAGTTGGTCACCTCGAGGAAAAACCTGCGTTGTGCATGGGGAGTCCGGGGTGCGTAGCCTGCTTTGCCTGGTTCCGAGCCAAAGCGTGCGCACCCTGCTCTTCGGAGGTCCAGGGGAGTATAGATTGCTTTGTCTGGTTCCGTACCAAAAGCCTGTGAACCCTGCCTCCCCAGCGTTACGGTTCAGTACTAGGGGCCGGACGGTCATACCCTGACCTCGGAGGGAGCCGGACCGCCGGCGCTTGGTGCACTGAAGTACCGAGACACCGTATACCGGACTAGGACCGTAAGCCAAATAAGACTATGAGAAAGGGAAGGGAGAGCCCCCGAGGAGAATTACGTTTCCTCTACTTGTGTACAGGACCTCCCGGCTTTAGCTTCCCCGCAGGAGTATGGTAGGTGTGCCCAAACCATTGGCCACACCTACCAGGGGGTCACTACGGGGACCGCGCAGGGAAAGACCGGAGCTCCCGATGACTCCGACTCAAGACCGTAGGAACTGGACGCCGCCCCCTCCGCAGGGGCGGGCTCCGAAGGCCCCACGTGTCCGGCGGGGCCGGAGCTCCCCTCTCCTTAGAGGATAGCCCCGAGCCCACCATGTGGCCGGCAGAACCGGACCCTCCCCCCCCCCCCCCCCCCGCGCAGGGGCGGGCTCCGAAGGTCCCACGTGTACCAGCGGACCGGAGCACCCCTCTCCTCAGAGGATAGCCTCGGGCCCGCCGCGTGGCGAGCAGAGCCGGACCCCGCCCCCTCCGCAGGGGCGGGCTCCGAAGGCTCCACGTGCCCCGCGGGGCCGGACCACCCTCTCCTCAGAGGAGCTCCGGGCCCGTCACGTGGCCAGCAGATCCGGACCTCCCCCCGTCCTCACGGGGCGAGCTCCGAAGACCCCTTGGGCCCTTAACACAACAAATACCCGAGAAGGGGTTCTGTGCAAGACTTCAAGATTGGTGAAGACCTCTGAGTTCCTTGCGGAGCTAAGGACTCGAGCAGGCCAAGCCAAGACGAAGATAAGGAACAGACACAATAATTAAGAGTCTATTCATTCATTCAAAGCTCCATGAGCTGGACTACAGACTCAACAAAAGCAAAAAAGAAAAGATACAGGGCCTTCTGGCCGCAGGGGCGACTGCCTAGGAGTCCCCGGACTCCCGCTGGAACCTAGAGGCTACGAGGGCGGCCATGTCCCCGACTTCGGCCCTGGCAGCTTCCTCCCGCTCGACGATGGGGTCCAGTCTCACCGGCTCCAGAGAGAAGGAAGGGTCTTGGCTCCTGAAGCACGCCAGCACGTGCGTGGCGACCACCTTCGTCAGGCCCCGTCCCTCCGCGTCAAACTCGTCGGCGATCACCGCTTCGAGCCTGCCCAGCTTGGCGCTGATGGACTCAAGCGCCGAAATTGCCTCAGCCACCTCCTGCGCCAGAGCCTCCGTACTCACTGGGCTGAAACTGAGGGGAACCAGGGCAGACCCCGCCTGGCCGACAAAGCTCCAGACCGCTCGGGCCTCGACAGACCGCGAAGCCTGGAGCTTCGCCATCTCTTGGCGGTTGCCAGCAAGGCGTCGAGCCCCTCCTCAGAGAATCTCTTCTCCTTGGCTGCCAGAGAGCTCTCCCGAAGCTAGAGACCCTGGGTAAGCCGCTCCAACTCCGATGCCCGGAAGTCAGCCGCCAGCTCATGATCCAACGCCGCCTGGCGCTCCTGGGAGGCCTGCTCCTCCCTCGAGGCAAGAGCTGACTCCCGAAGCCCCAGCTCCTCAGCCCGGGCCTTCAGCTCGCCCTCGCTGGCCTCCAACCGTGCGGCGACCTTCTTCTCCTCGGCCACCACAGCACGCTCCCGATCCGCGATGGCGCACTCGCGGTGCGCCAGCTGCAGCCGCAGCTCCACCATGGCAGTGGAGCGCGCCTCGGCCCTGGCGTGAGCCTCGCGGGTCTCCTGGTGGAGCCGCCGGGTCTCGGAGTCCAGGCGGTCGATGGCCCTCTTCTGAGCGTCGAGCAGCACCTCCATGGCATCAAGCCTCGACCGCCTCGAGTCGAGCTCCGCCCTAACCTTCTGAGTCCACTGCTTCAGGAGATGCCCCCCAGCTGAGGAGGCAGTCACTCTCCCCGGCCAGCACCTCCCGCTCTCGCTCCAGGGCGGCTTGGATCTGTCGGACGCCTGCCTAGGCAAGCTCCAAGGCGTTCGCCAGGGGCAGCGGGGCGGCAGAGGCCGAAGCCGCGCCCCCGACCTCCTCCATCACGTCGTCGTCCGATGGAGATGTCGACATCTCGGCAACCGAGATGAGGCGCCGAGCTGGGGAAGCCGGAGGACCTGCAGCTGCTCCTACAGCAGCCTCTCCAGCCTCAGCACCAGAGGGTCGGGCGCCGCCAGCCGGCTCCACCGAGCCCTCGACAACCTCCGGCTTGTGAGCTGGCGAAGGGGGACGAGCGGGTGCTGCTGCCTCCACCGCAGGGGTTGATCCCGCCGGCACAGAAGAAGCCTGCGCCGACTTGGGGGCCGTCAGAGCCGCCGCAGCTTCCGGAAGCTGCGGCGCAGAACCTCCGTTAGCCGTAGATGGTCGGGGAACAGACTCACCCCCGACAGCTGATGAGTCCCTGCCAACATGGGAAGCTCTCAGGCTAAGAAAAGGAGAAAGGAACACTAGTTCTAAAATCCGGAAAGAACAACACTTACCGAGGGACGCGAACGCTCCAACGGGCATGGAGCAACGGCTTCCGAGCCAGGACAGAACCACCGGAGCCTGCCGCCGACGCCTGCGCCGTAGGTACTCGGACCGGCGGAGCAGGAGACGCACCTGGAGCCCCCTTGGGAGGTGGAGCAGTAGGTCTCCCACCGACAGCGCCTCTGGCGTAGCTCGCCGATCGAGTCCCTGAAGCCCGGGGCACCTGCGTCCCCGGTTGAGTCTTGGCGCTGCTCCCTCTGACGCCGCTGCCTGTCGAGCCAGCGGCCGGGACGTTCATTGGCCGGGGCGCCTGAGCTCCCAACTCACCCCCGGGCATCGCTGCACCGGCGTCCCCCCTTGGAGCTCCTCCGCCTGAAGAAGGAGGGTGGGACGACCGGGGCTCCTTGGACCGCCGCTGTCCGAGAGGAGCCCCATCGGAGCGGAAGACCCGAAGCCTCTTGGGGTCGCTGCCTGATGAACCGGCGCCTCCCGAAGATGGGCGCAAGGGTACCCCGGTCCCCTGGCTCGGCGCAAACGGCGCCCTCGGAGGGGACCGGGCACGCTTCTTCTCCGGTTCTCAGGAGGCCGGCTCCTTCCCCTTGTCGACGGTCCGAGCTCTGTCAACCCTCGGCGCGGGTTGGGCTTCAGCTGACACCACGAGCTCCACTACGGAGCGCTCGACCCCGGGGATCGAGATCCCCGAGAAGGCATGCCCAACCTGACGCACGGCGATACTGATGTCGTCCAGGTTCGGCATCTTCTGCAGCAACTCCGCCCTCCACTGCGGCTCCAAGAAGAGAGGAGTACAGGAGGCCGGGAAAGTGAGGTCGCCACCATTGATGAAGTCGCCGCTCACTCTGGCCACCATCTCGTACAGCATCTCCTCAGATGGGTCGGAGCCGAGACCCGTCTCCAACCTGGTGCAGTCTTGCTCGTCGGTGTAGTACCACGCCGGATGGCTGCGCTGTTCAAGGGGCGCAACACGGCATGACAGGAAAGTCTATCAGCACCATCAGGGATGTCAGCCCCTCGTTGGCAAGGAACCGGATCCGCTCCAAGACTGGCGCGTACTCTGGCTCCAGCTCCGAGATCTCCTCCCAGAAGCGACGCTCGGTGGTCGGGCCGGTAGTTGGCAGCTGAAGGAGATCGTGCTCGTCGGTGTTCATGATCACCCAGTTCTCCCTCCAGCCTTCCCACCTTGCCGTGCCGAAAGGAAGAAGGTAGTGAGAGACCTTCGGATCCTTGCAGCAATGCTGGAAGTAGTACGCCCCTAGCTGATTCTTCGGGCCGCGCCCAGTCGTTCGCAACACGAAGAAGTAGTGGAAGAGTGTCACCGAAGTGCGCACTCCCATGAACATCTCGCAGAAGTGCACGAAGACGGCGGCCATCGCGAAAGAGTGGGGGAGAGGTGATGAAGCTGGAGACTGCACGTCTCCAGCAGCGTCACAAAGAAGGAAGAAATTGGCGGGACGAACCCCGCCAAGGCGTAGGCGGTGAAGTGAACAATCTCCCCCTATCCAGACACAAGGGGAGAGATCCCCGCCGGAGCCAGCGCTTCTGCTACTCCGCATGCCAGCCCAGCAGCTTGAGTACCGCCCCAAGCTCGGTCGACAGGACGGGACGCAGCAGAGACAGGTTGGAAGCCATGGCCGACGGAAGCTCAAGAACTCGGAGGCTGAGAAGGCTTGAGCGCTCAGAAGACTCTGGAGGGTTCAAGCGTAGGGAAGTGCGAAGGGAAGCCGCGATGCGGGTGAGATACCCTTTTAAACTTCCCAGGCGCAATTCAAAGCGATTTGAAACTCTTCGAATACGCTGCTTGGGACGACCGCTTCAGCTCCAAGACCAACCGTCGATGACAAGTGGACCCGAGCCGTCCAGCAGAAGCGGTGGGCCAAGAAGTCAGTCTCCCAGGAAGTCGATCCTGACGGGAAAGTTCAGCGGTCCCTGAAAAGGCGCTGCAACGTGCAGAAGTGGCAGCCTTGGGAACCGCCGCAGTAAAAGCAGCCATCAAGTAGGGCTCACGCTCCCACGATCCCACGATTGTTCATGCTCCAGCGACGGTCAAAGTGGGTCTTCGAGAAGGTGCACGAAGTAGAACAAATGGGGGCCCCACCTCGGGCTTGTTATCTCCCCCGAGATGGGCCCAGGGGCCACTGTCGGTACCCTCAATATGGAGTACCCCCGCGCACAGGGGAAACTGCCTAAGGACCTTGCCCCTCTCCGCGGGGAGAGCTCCGAGGGTGCCACGTGTCCCGTGGGGCCGGACCTCCCTCTCCTCACAGGAGAGCTCTGGGCCCGCCACGTGGCCAACAGAGCCGGACATCCTCCCTCCGCGGGGAGAGCTCTGAAGGCTCCACGTGTCCCGCGGGGCCGGACCTCCCTCTCCTCAGAGGAGAGCTCCCGGCCCGCCACGTGGCCAGCAGAGCCGGACCTCCCCCCTCCACAGGGAGAGCTCCGAAGGCTCCACGTGTCCAGCGGGGCCGAACCTCCCTCTCCTCAGAGGAGGACTCCGGGTCCGCCACGTGGCCAGCAGAACAACGCTACCTGCCCCAGCGCGGTAGGCAGCAAGAGTAAAGACATGCCATACCTTGTCCGTACAAGGTATTCAAGACCCGCGCCTTCCCAAGACGCGGAGACGCGGAGCACGCCGTTGTCAGGTGTCGTTGCGCCCAGTCACATCGCAGTGAAGACTGGCACGCCGCGTCAGAACTTGTACGCCAATAAACACATAGACAAGACATCGCATGCCGCCCCTGCCGTCATCAACCACTACGCCTAGCTTGCGGCGTGGACAGGGCGGCAAGACGAAGACTCAGAAGACCTCGCCAGAGACAACTACCGGCGTAACTGCAGGATACGTTAGATGGCAGGCAATCTCCACGGGACCACCTGTCAGGTCCCGGGCCCACCTTGTAAGCCGCCTGAGCCTTGGGCTATAAAAGGCTCGGGTCGGCAACGTTAGCAAGGGTTCGGCTTTTTGCATACTCTCGCGCTCGACACTCAAGCAATACAACGAGCACCTCTGCTCACCGTGGACGTAGGGTTTTACGCTTCGGCGGCCTGAACCACGTAAAAAATCTTTGTGCCAACCTCCTCCTTCCATCGTCCCTAACGCATAAACTCTCCGTGAGTGACTAGCCCCTCCGAAAAAGAACCTCCGCGGGCTGCCCAGAGCAGGCCCGGGGGAAGTGTCAACGGCACACTTCGACACCCCTCCTAAAGAAGAACCTCCGCGGGCTGCTCTAGAGTGGACCGGGGGATGTGTCGCAGAAAACACTTCGACAGGTACGCTAGAAGTTGTTATAGGAGATTAGAGTTTTTATGTTTTTTAGGCTTTGATGCCCAGTTATCAGTCTTTATTACCACTTTATAATGATCATATGTAACACAGGTTATAGAAGTTAGAATAAAATTCTCCATTTAAAAAATACATGCCCAACCCTAGCCAACAAGGGATTTAACCTGACATGATTGTTGTTTCCCACACCATCACCTTACAATACTAAAAGAAAACATGGCGTACATGTCAAAATCCCATGTGTTTATACTTGTTCTTGTGTGCCATTTTAGAATTCAAACTACATTCTACGTCGTCAGTTCTGCCTGAGAAATCGTAGAAATCACAGTCATCCGCCGTAAGTGGAGGCAATTCAAATCAGCTAAAGAAATTCTCTATCTTGACATAAAAAGCAATGAGTTCCTTAAGATCAGAGCGACTAGGAGCTTTAAGTCTGCTGCTTGAATGGTCAGAACTTGGACACGCTCTTTATCCCGTCACCAACATTTTCCCGGTATCTCCCAATCCTATCCAAACTTTGATGATCTGGAAGGAATGCCCATAGAACGCAGTTGCGTAATTACTTAGTTTTTTTAGGAGGCCAGTGAAGTAGCAGTGGGGAACGGAGAAGATGTATGGGAGATAGGTAGCAGGAAATTGTAATCCAAGTAAAAAACGGACGGCTGGGTTGGATGAAATAGTAAGTCGAGCTTAGGCATTATTAGCTTACGTAGTGGTTGGACGAATTAATGTTCTTTGTGGCTTTACATTTAGTTTCAGGATCTGATCACATCTGTTTTTCTGAATCTATACAACTGAATGGGCGGCACGAAAAGTGCTTCTACTCCTAATAAGCAAATTCGCTATTTTTGTATCATATATGTTGTTTGTTTTCACCTTACAATAGTTTGAAATATAAAAGGCACGACGCTACACACTTCCACGTTATCTCCGTAGTCCGGAATATCGTCCTCGTGTCGTGCTCTAGGTCCCGGTAGCTGCGGCGATGGAGTGTGAGTCTCCGCTGTTGATCCCTGTGATGTACAAGTGTTGTTAGACAAGTTTTAACTTCAAAAGTGTATGTTTCACTAACTTTACTTACGACGAGATAGAATTGACCAAGCCTGGCTAAGTTTATCTATGTTTTACTAAAATATCTTAGATATACCTAAGTCTATCCAAGTTTGGCTACGGTTGACTAATTTTGGCTCAGTTTGCTATAGTAATCTAATTCATATTGATTTAAAGAAGTGTTGCTTACCTGTGCCGCCAAAGAAGACATTTGTGGCTCCGTCGACACCTGTGGCTCCATCGGTGGCTGCCATAAGGGAATGACAATCTGATGCCCATGCTACTGGGCTAAGGTCCGTGATAGTAATGCATTAGCATATCAATACAGGAAAAAGTACCATTTACGACGGCTAAAATAATTTACGAAGGGTTTAGGGTTAGTCATCGTAAATAACAATTATTTTGACGGCCGAATTTGCCCGTCGTAAGTTGAGACTAACTTACGACGGCCAGAGCCCAATCGTCGTAAGTTAGTATCAACTTACGACGGCCAACGCTAGGGCCGTTGTAATTAAACCGACCGTCGTAAGTAAATTGTTATTTACGACGGCTAAGGCCCTCGCCGTCGTAAATGACGGGTTTATATCCGCTACCCGCTCGGGCCGGCCTCCCCCGCCGCCACCGCCCGCGCGCTGCCTCTCGGCCTCCCCCGGGCCACGCCGAGCCACCCCGGCGCTTATAAATGTTTAGTATTTTTAAGTTCTTATCTGTATCGTCGCTTGCATCTGTGCCGAGTAGCTAACTTGATACTTCTCTCTGGCCTTGACAAGTGCTTCTTCCTTCTGGAGATTCTTCTGTGTCAAATGTAGCTCCTCTTGGATACTATGGAGCTTCAGGTCTCTCTACGACATCCGTCAGCTTGGTACAGCGGACGAAGACTGCACGGAGAAGCCCCTCGAAGGTCTTGCCTCCCTCGAGTTAACCACTCCATCAAAAATGGTAAAACTACAAAAAAAAGATAAAGACTAAGATAATGTAGCTCGAATCGACCGAAAGAAAAACAGCTAGCATCTCACCATCCATGCGCTTTACCGCCACCGCTCGCATACATGGCGTTGACGTGGATTGGTCCGTTCTGCCATCACCTTATCACTACCTTGTCACCGTTGTCATTAACAACCTCGATAAACCTCAATTTACCACATTTTAAGCACTTGTTCTCTTTCCCATGCTCTTTCTAGAAAAACATGTAGTTCTCTAGACACACTTCAATCTTTTCATGTTTCATACCGAGATCAGAAAGCATTTTCCTTGACTAATACATCTCTTTAGGCACCTTATGAGGCTTTGGAAGATATCCACGATCAATTCAACAAGATCGTTGTGGCAGTTATTTGAGAAAAAAATACTTAGACTTAATTGTTATAAGTCATGTCATGAAAGAAAGAAGTGTCACTTTTGTGTGCTCATGTACCGACTCTTCTAAGACACTGAGAAGATTTCGGTAGCATACCCCCGCAGTTCTCCAACTACACATCCAAAATTGTGCATCAGATAACATCAGGGTTATACAACCAAAACTTCAATCAGATTCGGACCTCTCGCGTCTTACCATAAGCAAGCTCTCTCAGTCACTCCTAGGCTGTCCAAAAAAGGAACAATTCCGAACTACACGTGTTACGTGCGTAGCGCAAGTGACACATGCCGATTCTAAACGGGTGACGCATAAGTTACGTTACTCAGTTTTGTTTCATTCAATTACATCATAAAAAAGCATATTTACGACGGTTTTCATATGTTCAATGAGAGACAGAGAAAAGAAATAGAGAAAGAGAGGCAAAGGTTAGGAGACGACCATAAAATATTGACAGTAAACGTATCATATAAACATTCCGATGTTCCAACGAGTGCTTGATGTCCTCACCGACACTGTTCGCCTTCGTGTCTGCCTCGACGGTTGTCATACTAATTACTGTCCTAGTACCGTCCTAAATAATATAATATACATGCTCTTATGACGGTGTATATAGCTAATTAACCATCGTGAAACAAATAATTAACACCCAAATTTCTAACAATTTTCAACAAAATTGTCGGTACCCTCAATACTGGGTACCCCCGCGCACAGGATAAAACCGCCTAAGGACCTCGCCCCTCCGCAGAGGCGAGCTCTGAATGCGCCACGTGTCCAGTAGGGCCGGAGCTCCCCTCTCCTCAGAGGAGAGCTCCGGGCCTTCCACGTGGCCTGAAGGCCGGACCTCGCCTCCTCCGTCGGGGCGAGCTCCGATGGCGCCACGTATCCAGCAAGGTCGGGGATCCCCTCTCCTCAAAGGATAGCTCCGGGCCTGCCACGTGGCCTGAAGGCCGGACCTCGCCACCTCCGCAGGGGCAAGCTCCGAAGGCGCCACGTGTTCAGCACGGCCGGGGCTCCCCTCTCCTTAGAGGATAACTCCGGGCCTGCCAAGTGGCCTGAAGGCCGGACCTCGCCTCCTCCGCCGGGGCGAGCTCCGAAGGCGCCACGTGTCCAGCAGGGTCGGGGCTCCCGTCTCATCAGATGATAGCTCCGGGCCTGCCACGTGGCCTGAAGGCCGGACCTCGTATCCTCCGTCGAGGCGAGCTCCGATGACGCCATGTGTCCAGCAAGGTCGGGGCTCCCCTCTCCTCAGTGGATAGCTCCGGGCCTGCCACGTGGCCTGAAGGCCGGACCTCGCCCCCTCCGCAGGGGTGAGCTCCGAAGGCACCACGTGTCCAGCAGGTTCGGGGCTCCCCTCTCCTCAGAGGATAGCTACGGGCCGACCACGTGGCCTGAAGGCCGGACCTCGCCTCCTCTGCAGGGGCGAGCTCCGATGGCGCCATGTGTCCAGTAGGGTCGTGGCTCCCCTCTCCTCAGAGGGGAGCTCCGGGCCTGCCACGTGCAGTGCTGCGCGCCCCAGCGCGGTAGGCAGCAGGAGTAAAGACGTACCATGCCTTGTCCGTACAAGGCATTCAAGACTCGCACCTTCCCAAGACGCGGAGGTGCGGCGCACGCCTGTCAAGAGGCAATATGACCATTCACATTCAAGACAGGCGCACCATGTCAGGAGTTGTACACCAATAAATACAACGACAAGACATGGGACCAGACATGCCCTGCCGCCCCTGCCATCATCAACCACTACGCATAGCTTGCGGCATGGGCAGGGCGGCAGGACAACGACCACAAAGCCATCGCCACAAGACTTCACGGCAAGACTCGGTAGATGGCAGGAAATCACCCCGGGGCCACCTGTCGGGTCCCGGGGCCAGCTTGTAAGCCGCCCGAGTCTTGAACTATAAAAGGCTCGGGTAGGCAACGTTACATAGGGTTCGGCAGTTCGCCACCCAGCCTAGACATCCTCATACGCAAAGAAGCAGTGCTCCGAGCACTCCCGTGGACGTAGGGTTTTATGCTCCGGCGGCCCGAACAACGTAAAAATCCTGGTGTCAATCCACCTTCATCCAATGCGCGACCCTCCGAGAGGACTAGCCCCTCCGAAAAAGAACCTCCGTGGGCTGCCCTGAGCAGGCCCGGGGGAAGTGTCGACCGCAGACGCTTTGATCTTTGGCGTGCCAGGTAGGGGGCTTTTCCCTCTCGCAACGGGTCTGCACCAACGAAGATGTCCAAGCTTCCTTCAACGGTTGGCTCTTCGCGCCATCATTCCCGGCGAACAACAACCTCAAGATCTGCTGCGGCGCAGAGTGTCGCTCAAGCAAGTGCAATAGCCACCGCAGAAGCGCTCCTGGACAATCCGTCTGCTGCAGACGCTCCGCAGGGGGCCGCCCACCAGTGGTTCCGCGACGTAAACTACCTCGTCGCTGCTGTCGTCAACCCTCCGCTGCGGTGGGGACGACACTCAGGTCAACCAGCTGTGTCGCTGTCGCGCACACCAATGGTTGACAGGCAGACGGCAGACTCCCATTCTACCAGGCTCTCAACGGCAGACCTGAGGATAGAACTGGAGTGACGCTGCTTGGGAGAAGACGCTCGTGTGACCAGGCATCGCATCAAAGAGGACGACTACAGCATGTCGACTGCCTCGACTCAGCCTCGGCCGCAGGCGTTCGTCATGCAACCTCTGCCCCAGGCGTACGCCATGCAGCATATGCAGCAACCATATGCCCTGCAGTCGGCGCCCCCGGTATATGGTGCACCAATGCCCATGCCGGGGTACACCGTGTCAGCAGATGACCAAGGGTTCGTGGCACAAGGATCTGCAGCAGCAGCAGCAGGGACGGGGTGTGCGGCCCTGACGCCACACCTCCGCTTCGCAGTGTGGCCGCGCAAGTTCCGGCCACACCTGCCGGAGAAGTACGACAGAAGCATCAACCCGGTAGAGTTCCTGTAGATCTACTCTACTGCCGTCCTCGCGGCAGGAGGGGATGAAGCCGTCATGGCCAACTACTTCCCCGTCGCCTTGACCGGCCCGGCGCGGTCATGGTTCATGAACCTTCCCCAGGGTTCCATAACCTCCTGGGGGAAGCTATGCCGATAGTTCACGACGAACTTCAGCAGCTCCTACACGTGTCCCGGCACGGAGCTGGACCTCCACGCCGTCCGACAACAACCGGGGGAATCACTGCGCTCCTTCATCCAGCGATTCTCCCAAGTACGGGACATCATCCCTCACATCCCGAACACATCAGTTGTGGTCGCATTCCAACAGGGTGTGAGGGACAAGAACATGCTCGAGAAGTTGGCCACCAGGGAGGTGCGAGACGTCTCGAAACTTTTCAGCCTGGCGGACAAGTGCGCTAGAGCAGTAGAAGGGTGCAACTGGCACTCACGGCCAGCCTCTGAAGCAGGAGGACAGCCAGAAGATGGCAGAGTTCAAGCTGAGCTCCCTTCCACGCCAAGCAGCCAAGAGCCAAGCACCGGCTGACTTCGTGGCCGGGTGGACGCCACCACCAAGCAACCAAGGGGGTCCTGAAGGTGGAGAACCGGACCTTTGAGCACCGACCTTCATCGAGCCTCACTGTACGTTCTACTCCGACGACCCCTTGCGGAAGCTGGAGGCCGGGGCCGGCGTACTGCTCCTCATGCCAACGGGGGAGCGGTTCGGGTACATGATGCGCCTCAACTTCAAGGCAACCATCAACGTGGCCTTGGACCTGTGCCATGTACCGCGCGCCAACGACACTGTCGCCAACAACCTGTCAACGAAGGCCTACACCAGAGCCCCAAGCCCGAAGGAGCCTTCGAAGGGACGTTGTTGTGACTCATAGCCCGGCCTGCCTAACCGGGCGAAGGGGGCGAGACCAGCACCTTGAAGCTGGCGGTCCCGGCGGCCCTGCAGCCATGGTGCCCGCCAAGGATCGTATGCACCACTGGGGACTGCGTGCTACCCAGCGCCCAAGATCCAGAAGCTCAAGTAGCCCCGATGCATGGAACACGGAGGTCCGGGACTTCTTGAAAGACAACATCCTTCCTCATGAACGTGCATCCGCTAAATGGACTGTGCGGATGGCTAAGTGCTACGCGCTGATATCTTTACTGGTGTGGCGCCACGGCATCCTATTGCGGTGCATAACCCAGGAGGAAGGCTGCGACCTGCTCGCAGCAATCCACGGAGGCGAGTGCGGGAGCCGCGAATTGTCCCACACACTGTTCGGTGAAGCCTTCCGGCATGGCTTCTACTGGCCGACAGCCACCTGGACGCCGTCAAGCCTGTTAGGAGATGCAAGGCATGCCAGATCCATGCCAAGCAGACTCACACAACCGGTGCAGACGCTGCAGATGATCCCACACTCAAGGCCGTTCGCGGCATGGAGGTTGGACGTGCTGGGGCCCTCTCCTCAGAGGCGAGCCCAGGAGCCGTCGGGGGCCAGCCGGACATCCGTGAGCCGGGTCGCGGGAACTACCCTTCTTCATGGTATGTGGGGCCAAAGCCATGCTCCCCCCCCCCCCCCCGCCCCCGAGATCACCATGGGGGTCCCCCCGTGTCCGAGCGCACGACGAAGCCACGCAGGACCAGCTCCTACGCGAGGACATCAACCTCGTCGACGAGGCAAGATGGCAAGCAACGCTCTGGATTGCATGGTACCAGCAGGCGCTCCGGCGCTACCACCAGAGGTCCGTGCATGGGACCTCAAGGCAGGCGCTCCGGCGCTAACTTTGTAAGTTCTACCCTTGGAACACTGATAGGACATCATTATTCATTCTGTAACAGATCTCAAAGAGTCTAGGAGCAGCGCTCGGAGCAGCTAAGCCCCAGGGGGTGGTCCAGGACTACGTCCGGCTTAGCCTGGTCCTGTACCCTAAGCACGTAGGCCCTGCCCCCCTTCACAATGGGGCGGGTCGTTGCCTCCATGTACAACCTGTTTTCCTCCTATGGACTTACATGAATGAAAAGAACTCTATCCTACCACGCTTACTTGTGAGATCATTTAAATTACGCATTAATTTATATGATCACCTTTTCGTGCTCTAGACAGTGTACGCTCATCGTACACTCGGTTCTCCTTTCCCACTCTCGTGCCTAGTCAGCATTTGCCATCCTGCCGAAGGCGGTTGTGCTTGAGGTACCTGCCAGAGGCCCGGGGGCCTCTCGGACCTCCCCTAGTTAGGGTACTGTGACGCCAGTTGGTCTCCTCCAGTAAAGGATCTACGCCAGAGCAGGAGGTCCAGGAGCCTTGCTTTGACTGGTCCTGCACCCAAAGCATGCGCACTGTGCCTCCCCAGCGCTACGGTCTAAGTACTAGAGGGTGGACGGTTACACCCTAATTTAGGCGAGAGCCGGGCCTACGGGACCGAGTGCACTAGATTGCCCAAGCCCCGATACCGGCCCAGGACTGTAGGCCAAATAAGACTAAGAGACAGGGAAGGGAGGACCTCTGAGTAGGATTACCATTTCCTGCTCGGGAGCAGTGCCGGACCTCACCCCCTCAGCAGGGGTGAGCTCTGAAGCCGGGCCTCACCCCCTCCGTGGGGGTGAGCTTCGAAAGCGCCATGTGTCCAACAGGACCGGGCCTCCCCTCTCCTTAGAAGCAAGCCCCGGGCATGACACGTGGCCGACAGTTCCAGACTTCACCCCCTCCGCAGGGGTGAACTCTGAAGCCGGACCTCATCCCCTCCGCAGGGGTGAGCTCCGAAGGCGCCACGTGTCAAACAAGGTTGGGTCTCCCCTCTCCTCAGAGGCAAGCCCCGGGCCTGACACGTGGCCGGCAGTTCCAGACTTCACCCCCTCCGCAGGGGTAAACTCTGAAGCCAGACCTCACCCCCTCCGCAAGGGTGAGATCCAAAGGCGCCATGTGTCCAATAGGGTCGGGCCTCCCCTCTCCTCAGAGACAAGCCCCGGGCCTGACACGTGTTAGCAGTTCCAGACTTCACCCCCTCGACAGGGGTGAACTCTGAAGCCAGACCTCACCCCCTCCGTAGGGGTGAGCTCCGAAGGTGCCACATGTCCAACAGGGTCGGGCCTCCCCTCTCCTCAGAGGAAAGCCCCGGGCCTGACACGTGGCCGGCAATTCAGGGCTTCACCCCCTCCATAGAGGTGAACCCCGATGCCAGACCTCACCCCCTCAGCAGGGGTGACCCCTGATGCCGGACCTCACCCTCTCCTCAAAGGCTGAGCTCCAATGCTTGCCGGACCTCACGCCCTCCACTGTCCTGAGCTCCGATGCCAGCCCTCTCCCTCTCCTCAAAGGCAAGCCCCGGGCCTGACATGTGGCCGGCAGTTCTGGCTTCACCCCCTCCGCAGGGGTGAACCCCAATGCTAGACCTCACCCCCTCAGCAGGGGTGACCCCTGACGCCGGACCTCACCCTCTCCTCACAGGCTGAGCTCCGATGCCTGCCGGACCTCACGCCCTCCGCTGGCCTGAGCTCCGATGCCAGCCCTCACCCTCTTCTCAGAGGCAAGCCCTGATGCCGGACCTCACGCCCTCCGCTGGCCTTAGCTCCGATGCCAACCCTCGCCCTCTTCTCAGAGGCGAGCCCTGATGCCGGACCTCACGCCTTCCGCTGGCTTGAGCTCCGATGCCAGCCCTCGCCCTATTCTCAAAGGCGAGCCCTGATGCCAGACCTCACACCCTCCGCTGGCCTGAGCTCCGATGCTAGCCCTCGCCCACTTCTCAAAGGCGAGACTTGATGTCGGACCTCACGCCCTCCGCTGGCCTGAGCTCCGATGCCAGCCCTCGCCCTCTTCTCAGAGGCGGGCCCTGATGCCAGGCCTCACCCCCTCAGCAGGGGTGACCTCTGATGCCAGCCCTCACCCTCTCCTCAGAGGCGAGCTTCGATGCCGGACTTCTCCCTCTCCTTAGAGGTGAACTCCGAAGCCGGACTTCTCCCGCTCCTCAGAGGCAAACTCCAAAACCGGACCTCCCCTCTCCTAAGAGGCGAGCTCTGAAGTCAGACCTCACCCCCTCAGCAGGGGTGACCCCTAAAGCCGGACCTACCCCTTCCGCAGGGCTGAGCTCCGAAGCTGTCGAGACCCTACAAGACAAGGAAGTGTGAGGGATAGACAAGGGGAAGGCCCCACCCCGGGTTCGTTATCTCCCCCGAGATGGGCCCGGGGGCCACTGTCTGTACCCTCAATACCAGGTACCCTCGGGCACAGGACAAAACCGCCTAAGGATCTCGCCCCTTCCGCAGGGGCGAGCTCCGAAGGCGCCACGTGTCCAGTAGGGCCGGAGCTCCCCTCTCCTCAGAGGAGAGCTCCGGGCCTGCCACGTGGCCTGAAGGCTGGACCTCGCCTCCTCCGCCGGGGCGAGCTCCGATGGCGCCACGTGTCCAGCAGGGCCGGGGCTCCCCTCTCCTTAGAGGATAGCTCCGGGCCTGCCACATGGCCTGAAGGTTGGACCTCGCCCCCTCCTAAGGGGCGAGCTCCGAAGGCGCCACGAGTCCAGCAGGGCTGGGTCTCCCCTATCCTCAGAAGATAGCTCCGGGCCTGCCACGTGGCCTGAAGGCCGGATCTCGCCTCCTCCGCCGAGCCGAGCTCCGAAGGCGCCACGTGTCCAGCAGGGCCGGGGCTCCCCTCTCCTCAAAGGATAGCTCCGGGCCTGCCACGTGGCCTGAAGGTCGGACCTCGCCTCCTCCGCCGGGGCGAGCTCCGATGGCGCCACGTGTCCAGCAGGTCCGGGGCTCCCCTCTCCTCAGAGGATAGCTCCGGGCCTGCCACGTGGCCTGAAGGTCGGACCTCGCCCTCTCCGCAGGCTCGAGCTCCAAAGGCGCCACGTGTTCAGCAGGGCCGGGGCTCCCCTCTCCTCAAAGGATAGCTCCGGGCCTGCCACGTGGCTTGAGGGTCGGACCTCGCCTCCTCTGCAGGGGCAAGCTCCGATGACGCCACGTGTCCAGTAGGGTCGGGGCTCCCCTCTCCTAAGAGGAGAGCTCCGGGCCTGCCACGTGCAGTACTGCCCGTCCCGGCGCGGTAGGTAGCAGGAGTAAAGGCGCGCCATGCCTTGTCCGTACAAGGCATTCAAGACCCGCACCTTCCCAAGACACGGAGGCGTGGCGCACGCCTGTCAGGAGGCATTGTGACCAGTCACAGTCAAGACAGGCGCACCATGTCAGGAGCTGTACACCAGTAAATACAACGACAAGACATAGGACAAGACATGCACTGCCGTCCGTGCCATCATCAGCCACTACGCATAGCTTGCGGCATGGGCAGGGCGGCAGGACGACAACCACAAAGCCATCGCTAGAAGACTTCACGGCAAGACTCGATAGATGGCAGGAAATCACCCCAGGGCCCACCTTCTAAGCCGCCCGAGTCTTGAACTATAAAAGGCTCGGGTAGGCAACGTTACAAAGGGTTCGGCAGTTCACCACCCAGCCTAGACATCCTCATACGCACAGAAGCAGTGCTCCGAGCACTCCCGTAGACGTAGAGTTTTACGCTCCGGCGACCCGAACCACGTAAAAATCCTGGTGTCAATCCACCTTCATCCAACGCGCGACCCTCCGAAAAAGAACTTCCGTGGGCTGCCCTGAGCAGGCCCGGGGGAAGTGTCAACCGCAGACGCTTCGACAAAAATAATCAAATAAAACAAATAATTAGCAAATAAACACAGTAAATAATAAACAAAGACAATTTGCAACTAAATAATAAAATAACTAAACTAATTAATGAACTAAGTAATATAATAACTAAATAACTAACTAATTGAACAACTAAACAATCACCAAGATTAATCAAGTAACCAAATTTCAAAATAAATATTAAACTAACTTAACACTCAACTAAACTAATCAACTAAAGCAAAAATAAGTAACTAAAGTAAGTAACAAATTAACTCATTAAGTAAAATAAATAATAAACTAACTAAATTAAGTAACAAATTAACTAATTTATACAACTAATACAAAAATTAAATTAAACTAACCTCGAACTGGCGGCGAGCACGGCGCAGGGAGGCCGGGGGCGACCTCGGGCTGTCGGGCGGCGGTGGCGGCCCGGCGCGGGGGTGGCCGGGCTGGGGGCGGTGGTAGCGTGTGGGGAAGGGGGCCATGGTGGTGGCGCCCGAGGCGGCGGGAGCCAGCGGTAGCTCGGGGCGCGGTTGGGCTCGGGGCCGGTGCCAGCGTGAATGCTCGGGCCGACCTTGGGCCCACGGGTATATACACCTTGTTTACAACGGTTCGTAGCGAGGCCGTTGTAAATACCTTATTGACGACTGCCAATCCAGAGCCGTCGTAAATAAGACGGTATTTACGATGGCCTAGATTAGACCGTCGTAAGCCGGCGACGATGAGAGCTGGCGGCGGGCGGCGGCTCAGGCGCGGTTAGGCTCGGGGTCGTTGCGGGCATGCCCGTGCCGACCCCGGGCTTACGGGTATATACACCTTATTTACGACGGTCCGTGGCTAGGCCGTTGTAAATAAGATTATTTACGACGGTCGGCGCTAGAACCATCGTAAATAACACGGGCGGTAGTAAATGCGTGTGTTTCTTGTAGTGCTGGTCCGATTGCATCTAATAGTGATCATGGGTGCTACTGTTTCAAACTAGGGCGTGTTCTTGTTAGCAAGCCTTAAGTTACTTATTGTCTGCGAGGTGTGCTTGTGTCCAGCAGTGCCTTTTCAATTTACCTCGAATATTTGGACCCACAGTAACACGTTGGAAGGATGAGCCCAACACATGTGGCTGACATGTATGGAACCGTATAAGATATGATAAACCTTAGAATGGGTTCTACTAATGGTCCAATATATGACAACTCGTGTCTCATCACAAGTATTAATCAACCATCATAAAATGGTGATGATTCGTGGCGCATTATATCTGTGATGAAAAATGGCGTCGTTTTGTGATGCTATTAATTTCTGGTTTCGTCATATAGTACGTGTAGTGCAGTGCATCAGCTCTGTCACCATGCATGAATCCATGACGAATGAAGATTATTTCTTATCATAGATATGTCTTGATGCATGACGTACGAAATCTCATTACGTCATGAGAAAAACGTCATGGATGACTAGTGCCAAAACGTGCTGGTTTTGTCGTGTAGATAGATAAGATATAATACTGACGGCTGCTAGTTATAGAGTTAAAAATGTACCGGTGGTTGATGAACAGGTTTGAGCTGGTGACACAAGATTTTATTAAATATTAAGCAAAACGTACGATGAGAGGTACGATTAGAGGTGGGCTCCGTTGGTGCTTCGGGCCGATTTACCCCGCGGCCCGAAAGCACGTCGGGCGTTTTCGGGCCGGGCCGACAGGCACAAAATTAAAAAAGGCGGTCCGAGCATGGCACGTGGCTCGATGGGCTAATTTTGGGCCGTGGCAGGCCCAAGCACGACTCGCTTATTATGTTAAAAAATTCAGTGAAATTCAAGAAATATTAGAATTTCAGTAGGCTAAATTACATGTGTCCATTGAATTTCATATTCAAAAACATCATCATTGATGAAAAAAAAAACAAATTGAAGATTGTTTTGAATCATCAGATTTTCGGCCTAATACGGCCCGATGGGCCAATCCGTGCCGATGGGCCAGATCGTGCTGACGGGCTCATTTCAGGCCGTGCCGGCCTGAGCACGGCTCAAAATTCTATTTCATGTCGGGCCGCCCGACCTCGCTAAACCCGGATATGGCACGACCGGAAATTTCGTGCCAGGCTGGCCCGACTTCTTCGGCTTGCCCGGATTTGGCCCGGCCCAAGTCCCACCTCTAGTACCGTACAATAAACCGGATAGGCGGCAATACATGTTTGGGAACAGCTAATGCTGTGAGCTAGTGTCGTAGCTTGGAGCCTCCAGCTAGGGAATATTTTCCTTATAAATAGGGCCCGAGAAGAATGACACAGCTCGCCTCACTGCAAGCAGCACTAGCTAGCCAGGTCATTCCACGTCTGTATATAGCACTAGCCTCGACACTTTCCATCGTCGATATGGAGATCCCAGTGATTGACCTCAAGGGGCTCACCGGCGGCGAGTCGGAGAGGACGAGCACCATGGCGCAGCTCCACGAGGCGTGCAAGGACTGGCCTGGGGCTTCTTCTGGGTACGTACCTGTCTACCTGAACATTATAACTACCTAGTAGCTAACTAACTAATGCTCCTGAGAATACGTACTAAGCATCCATGCAATCAGTGAAATGACATGGAGGACGTAATCTGCAGCTGGAGAACCACGGCGTGGATGTGGCCGTCATGGAGGACGTGAAGCGCTTCGTGCACGGCCACTACGAGGAGCACCTCGAGAGCAAGTTCTACGCTTCTGACCTGGCGAGAAGCCTGCTGCAGCACGCAGCCGGCGACCAGCAGGTGGACTGGGAGGCCGCCTACTCCATACAGCACCTCCCCGAGAGCAACATCGCCGACTTCCCGGAGATTTCTCCGCCAGCTCGGTCAGCCAGTCGATCGTTACGGAATTTTAGAACGGAGGAAGTACACGTAGCTTGCACATGCACTGATACCTGATAGATATGTATGTGCAGCGAGCTGGTGGACACGTACATCGCTCAGACGGTGTCGCTCGCCGAGAAGCTGGCCGAGTGCATGAGCCTCAACCTGGGCCTCGACGCCGGTTACATCAGGGGCGCCATGGCGCCGCCGTCCGTGGGGACCAAGTTCGCCATGTACCCGGCCTGTCCGCGCCCGGACCTCGTCTGGGGCCTCCACGCGCACACGGACGCCGGCGGCATCATCATCATGCTGCAGGACGAGAGCGTCGGCGGCCTCGACTTCTTCAAGGGCGACGACGAGGCGTGGGTCCCTGTCAAGCCCAACAGGGGCAACAGGATCTTCGTGGACATAGGGGACCAGATCGAGGTGATCAGCGGCGGGGTGTACAGGAGCGCGGTGCACCGCGTCGCCGTCGGAACCGAGGGACGGCGGCTGTCCATGGCCACGTTCTACAACCCCGGCATGGACGCCATGGTGGCGCCGGCGAGGGAAGCGCCCGAGTACGCCGCTGGGTATAGATGGGGGGACTACCTCGAGTACTATAAGCGCAACAAGTTCGGCGACAAGGCCGCCAGGTTCGAGGGCTTTAAGAAGGTGCTCGGTTAACGAGTTTTTCCTCCTTAATTTATTTGTTTTCGTCTATATAACTCGATCAGTCGGTCTTCTTGTTTGAGATGCGCTGTATGCTGTGATGTTCTCCAAGTGCAACCGTGAGAACGGGTCGTATCGCTTCTATGGTTATGTACTACTTCTCTATGACGCAATAAAATCGCATTACATTTTTTTTATTTGAGTAATGCCAGATTATGTTGGGTCACGTGCTTAGCATGCACATGACTTCTTTATGAAACTTGCTGTGGTATTATTCTCTGATTCATTTCACAACATATCATAGTATGTGGAGCCCTAAAATGAGTTCTAGAGACCAATAAATGATGAATTGACTAAACACAATGCTCCGTGAATTATAGATTTAACAAGAGGGTGATTTTAGTCAACAATCCAACATGTGAAAACGTAACTAGCAACCCTCCGATGGTTGTTACAACATATACGTGCTAAGCTTAACCAGTGTTACTAAAATTGGAGCCAACCTTAATGCCACATCAGGAGCCTTTTTGCTTTAGTGAGGTCTGACCGGTGGAGCCTTTTGGCTTAGGTGGATTTCAAACAATAAGAGCAAGTAGGGGTGGACGTTCGGTTAATCCGATTAATTCCGTTGGGTTATTTTGGTTAAGAGAAATTTTGGTTATGAAGAATTGATAACCACGTTTGATCCAAAAAAAATCATAACTACAAAATTCAGTTGCGCTTAATTCGGTTCGGTTTTGCGGTTAACCGTATTTTAATGTGTAACATAATTTATTGGGCAAAAATGATAATAAACACATAAAAAATTAGTAATAGATACATAAAAATGACATATATGTGTTAATCATGGGCGGGGATTATTAAGATTGTGTTATGATATGAGAAAAATTCCGGTGAGGATAAAAATTAGTGCCATTGAGCTTTATTTATATGGGTTATAGGATAGTGTGCAGGCTAAAATTTTGGTTAAATCGGTTATTCGGTTAATACGATGTGATAACCGATTTTTCTTTAGTTAATAGAAAAACACAAAAACGATAACCACGTTTAACCAAAAATTTTAGTTAACGGCGTATTTCGGTTCGGTTTGGTACGGTTTGGTTCAGTTTTGCAGTTATACATTAAATGTGCCCACCCTTAACAGCAAGTGTTTCCACCTAAAGCAGTAAAGCAAAGTACACAAAGGAAATACTGCGATATATGTCCTAGGGCTATCCGCACTCATGTACTCTAAAAATCTACTCCAAATGAATATTCCTACCTCTTTCTAGCGTACTTCAAAAGATTCTCTACTTTTCAGTACGTGCTACCGCACTCATCATACTCCCTAACATACTCTATATCAACTACCTTTCATTCTTTACTATTTCCTTACTTTATTTTATATTCACGAAATAACACTATGTAATTTATAAATAATATAAATTATATATCCGTTTGTTATAAATATATAAAATAGTAGTACCATATTTTTTAAAGGCATGGCAGTAGGAAAAATTTCTCGTTCACCATATTTTTTTTGTTGGACGGTACTTCTTGCAATGAGAACAATTGTCTTGCGAAACAAAGAACATTATTTTTCATTGGTTGGATGCTTGCTTCCCGAAGAAGGAAAGTGGAAAAGCAATTGTGCCATGCCATAGTTTGTCCTGGAGAAGCCACTTGCAAAAGCAAAGGCATCATATTCTTCTTTATAGTGGAAGCAAAGGCAAGGGTCGCTACCTCTATAAAAACCCACGAGGTGCACCTTCAGTTCAAACCACCAAGCAAGAATGACCCGTGTTTGTCACCGGGTCTCAGCTAATCTCAAGGTATGCCTTAACAAGGAACACATCTTCGTCGCGGCAAAAATTAGTGTTCTTCAGCCTGCTGGACCCTACTTTGCTCTTCCCTTTTCCCTTGACCTGGACACCGGGGTTCGAAGGCCCTCCACCTTCCTGGCCCTCACCCGTGAATGGGTACACCTGCGGGAAGGTTTCCATTGATGGATAAAAGAATGCACCCATGTACTCGTTCACGGCTGGATTGTTGTTGTATGTATCTCTCGGATCCATCCTGCAAAGAAAAACACAGAACAATGGGAGCGGTAACCAAGCATCCAACTTGGGGCTGTAACATGGAAAAAATTGGGGCAGTAACCAACTCACCAAGTACTTACTATTACTGCAAATAAACTGAAATTATGTTTCTGGCACCATTACTACCCATCAATGATGAAATGACACCTCACACCAGTTAGCACAACATCATAACATAATGTCATACAAGTACAAAGTTACATAATAATTGGTCCACCAGAAAATATAAGACCGTTCACGTAGAGGGTTCAGACATACCCTTGACACACAAGCATAATCTAGCATAACATGATCACAAGCACTACGGGATACCGGATTGTGCTGAGGACACATCCATGTCATCAGAATTATTGTAGTCTGACTCATGACCATATTGAGGTTTCGAGAAACACCAATCAAAGGGGATCAAGTCGTCCAGCGAGACCTTTGTATCGTCCGAGAACGATGGAGTACGTCCTTCATTGGCCACCTCTTCACATTGGATGGCAAGATGGTCCAGCTCTTCAAGCACTTCATCTATGTTAGTCAGCAGGACCCTCACATCTTCTGGAATAACAACCGGACGGTGTTCAAGTATATCACAAATGGGACCTCCAACTTTTGACATCGATCTGTCAACGGCATCGGTCAAACTGACCAAAGCTTTGAGAAGCTTCTCAACTTCGGACGACATGTTTACTAATCAATGGCAAACACAAAAAACATTATCACTACGTTTCTGTTAACTAGGGTTATCAGCTTCAATTCAATGAATAAAAATCCATGTATATGTTGCATTCAAGATGACCACACCTTGTGCTAACTACTGACCTAACATCACCATTAGGATATTGCATTTGTAACACAATTTAAACAGGTTTTACACATATTTGAAACTGGCACAAAACAATGTCACTACTTTACTTGCACAAAACATGTAATAATTCTACGGCTCATCACAGTTGGTTTACAAAAATGTGGAGCAGCCGTAGCACTGTGATTTTTTTAGTCACATACTAATCATGAAGCACACTATCAAACCCTAATCAATTCACAGGAATCAGAGACAAAATCACCTAAAATCGACTGCGAGTGAAGTGCCTAGCAACATATCCGACACTAGAAGTACCAAATCGAAGCCAACAGGAACCAAATCGAGCCCTAGACTTCAATCCCCGTACAGAATGCATCTCAAAGGAATCAGAGACAAAATCACCTAAAATCGGCTACAAATGAAGTGCCTATCAACAAATCCGACCCTAGAAGTATCAAATCAATGCCAACAACTAACAAATCGAACCCTATCTTTCAATCCCCATAGAGAATGCATCCATTAGGGTTCCGAAATCCATACCTGCGGTGACGCTTGTTTGTCGATATCGCACTGGAGTCGCACGACGAAGCCGTCGTCGAGCTGGGTCCCCGACACCGCTTCCTCCCTGTGCCGTCGAGTTGCTTCTTCTTGCCAGCAGATTCGTCGCCTCCGCCGCCGAGCTCTTCCTTCCTTCGGGCTCTCTCGGTCCTCGCCGTCGCTGCACCCCTACCCCTCTTCCCGCGGCCCGCCGTCATGCCTGGTCGGTCGCCGGTCGCACGAGCGCGTCGTCGCCGTCTCCTCCCCCCCCCTCGAGCGCGTAAGAGAGTGGTGGTTACGGAGGAGGGCATGGAGTATACTCTCACCCGAGCGTCGCGCTATTCAAAACGGACGATTGGAGTTCGCCTCCCAGTACGCCGGTGCGGACAAAAAAAATGGGTCGGACACCACATTTCCAATCCGGTACCCGGCCCAGTACACGGGTGCGGATGGTCTAAGATGAGGCACGAATGGAGGTCATTCCCTCCACCTATCCAGACCCTGTTGGCGGGCCCAATTGGAGGTGGTGGTGGATGCTTACATCACATCAATAAATACAATGCTTCATTTCCATTCGAATGTAACTTCAAAATAAACTCTAAATCTTCTTCCCCCCCTTTTCATGTAATTTTGAGATTCTTCTTTGATATAATCGTGTTCCCTTTAGAATGAGAACACCAAAAGTCAAAATGGCTTTATTGTAATACAGTTAGTTAATGGCACGAACACAATTTCCCTCAAAAACAAGCATTCTACCAAGGCATTCCTAATCCAAAAAAGGTGGCCACATAGTAGTATCTCCCTCTCCCAAAAATAAACCATTCAATTGTGAATACAAATTTTTTATCTTACCAAATTCCCATTAAAATAATTGACAGGTAAGTTAATCAGATGTATAAAAATATTCAAAAGCAACCAATAATCAGACAATAATCCACTTCAAATAAGGTTGTAACAAACCATCATCTCTTGGGTGATGGTTTGGTAGAATGCTTGGTAGAATGTCCACATAAGTTGCGCTACAAGAGAGACTAGCCGAGCAAATTCTTCTAACTGTTCTTCACCCATGAGCTGAAATACATAGGTCGTGTGGTGTCCATGCATAGTGTTTCCTGTAGTCTCTCATGCCAATACCTCGTCTAGGAAATAAAGCCAATAAGTCTGTGATTTATAGCCATAAAGATTTTATTAGATGGATGAATGAATGATGGTTTAATGGTTTATGTGTGCAGGACGAAGTGGGGCAGTCTCAGGCCATCCTTTTATCACTGTCCATATAAATAGGGAAGAACGAAGATAAAAGGGGCTCGAGGATATAAGTGGAGAGACTCTATCACTACTCGCCCAATAACATATATTGCAGTCCAAACTATTCCATTTCATGCTGCACAGAAAGCCTAAATTGCAAAACCAAAAATCAACATGAAATAGTTCAAGAATCAACTTGGCCAGAGCTGTTGTTGCAAGATAGAGGGTGGATGCCGAGCTCACAAAAGATCCACCCCAAGCGACACCTTCCAGGGCTCCTGAGCAAATTTGATAGCATTGTTGGAGTGTATAAAGGAATGGGAGGTAGAATCTGGATGAGATAGCTCATACTTGAAGATATAGAGTTAAACTTAGGAGATCTATTTAGAGATGTGTCCTAATAATCAAAGTGAAACTTGATTTAAAAAAATAACCAAAGTGAACCTTAGTTTCAAAAAAATAACCAAAGTGAATCTTGGTTTCAAAAAATAATCAAAGTGAACCTTCTGAAGCAACTAAAGTTTCGTTGCCGGGCGAAGCTGCTGATATCCATCTTGAAGCGTGTATAGTTGGTGATAGTGTTCTGCTCCTGGTACTCGGGGTGCATTTCCTTCTTTCTCGAACTGGGGCAAGGTGCTGCAATAACACAGTAACTAAAAACTGGGGATGTAAAAAAACCGTTGCGATGCAATGAGACGGGTCATTTGCCAGAGAAGGAAGCGGAACCGTTGCCAACACCAATGTCGCAATTGGAGCCGCCCCTTTCGCTCATCAACCGGCCCACCATCGAAGTACAAGATGGCGGGTCGCAGTTGGAGCTCATGAGCTGGGGACTCTCCTCCGCCTCCTCTGGCGCCGCCTACTTCTTCCAAGAACTTGAGGTATCTCATCTCCCCGTCCTTTCGTTCTAGTTCAATCTCCTGCAGCTTCGTCCTCTGATCGGTTCTTGATGCGTAGTTTTGCCACTTCAATCGATGGCTCTCGGACGCCCTACTCAATTTCTCTGCTTAGATCTCTGTTCTTTTTGGTCTGGAGTATACAAAGATGTCTTCTTTTTTCTTGTTTTTCGTTCCCGGTGGACTTGTGCGTGGTTGTTGTCTCTAGGATGCCACACAATTCGCAGTTATAGGTCCACAAAATTTTCTAAAAGCGTGAAATATTTTTAATAAAAAGAAACGATAATGAACGTTTCCCTGTTTATGGTGTGGTTCCAAGTCTAATCAGTCTTGAGGAGGTTTATTTCGGCACCTTTACCCTGAAGCTTGATACTACAAACAACTGGGTGTTGCCGTGTTGTTCTTTTTTTTACCTTGATTAAACTAGTAGGTGAAGATCAATCACCAATTGGTTCTCAGTTCTTACCACCTGGATATAAATTACAGCTGCATTCTTTGATGAACCAGTAAACTTGGCTTTGTCGGGATGACATCTTACTTTGCATATCTGCATAGTTAACATTCCTTCGTTTCTCTAGACAGGCTAAGGGAACCTCATCTGGCGTGGAAATTTCTTCTGTCACTGATTTTTTGTATCCAAGGGCTGCACCTCTTTGAAATAGTTTCCATCTTGTAATGCCTTTCGCTACTGTGCCTCCAATCCGGAAGCATTATGAGGTCTGCAGAGTATCATTTTTTGAAAAAAAGGAGCCACTGTCTGCTGAAGCTACCAATAATATCCAAGATATCATTTATTGTTGTGACATGATCTTAAACACCAAATCTCACGGGCACCAAAGCTATTTTTATGGGCCTGTATGCAATACGATTTCACACTAAGGTGCAGCGATAAATTGGATTATAGATAGTTGTACCTTGCTATACTATTGTGAAGGAACATGACCGGCATCTTAAAGCAGTATGATCAGGTGGGGTGCTCTGATATTATACCTGTTTCACCTTTTTCATCTATTGCTGTAATCATAACTGCATTTAGCTTTGTATTTTGTTTGGAGTACCTTTGAGGCCCTCGATGTGAATCATATATGAACTGCTGCAACAATTAAATGTTTTGATACCGAGCCTTGCAGATATGTGAGGAAAATCAGGGCCTTTGTACTTCTGCTTTCCCATTATGACCCTAACTCTACCATTATGTTCTGACTAGTTCAGCCTTTCTACGTAGCAGAAATTATCACCCCTTCTGACGTTGGACTTGAATGTGAAGCTCAAGCTGTACGTTTTTGGAGAAGTCCACGAGGCCTGAATAGGAAAAGAGTGTTCCATTCAAGCCCAGCCATCACCCTCTGTGCCATCCTGGACATATTTATACCTCCATACTCTTCATAAGACGGGAGGCACTGCTCCTACTTCAGGAGATACCCAGAATCAAGTCAGTTACACATCTTCTCTGAATGAACATAGCACACTTCTTTCCCTCAAAAAAAAAACATAGCACGCCTGGTTTAGCACTTGTGACGTACATGTTACAGTGATACTTGCTCTTTCCTTTGGTTTTCTAGGCATTCTATTGAACCAGACAGTGATCTGAATTCGTTTGGCTGGAAGAGTACCATCCCAGGACAGCTTTGTCATTACAATGATACAGTACCTGCTCTAAATTTATGAGAAGATCATGTCTAGAAAAATAATTATTCTTTGCTTTAGTTTCTTAAGTTAGTACCCAGAGGCACGTAGGTATGCAAAGCTTCGTTTTCCCTTTTTCTCGGTTTGCACTTTTGTTTATAGGCACGCAATTGTTCTGTGTGATCTGTATATGTATTCCAAGATAATGTTATTGTATATTTCATGATGTAACTCGCTGGAAGAATTTTATATACGATTATATTAAGTGGAAGGTGTTTATGTGAGAAAATTCACATTATTGTAATGGTTCATGGGTAGAGAACAATTTTGAATTCAGAACGTACTGCAGCACTCACCATAGCCAGAGTTCGGATGGTGCAATTTTTTCTTGGTCTTTTAACTGCCGTTCGGGAAAGCAGAAGTTTGTGGGTGTGTGTGGATCTGCTAATAGCGAGAGGAGACCGTCAGCCGCGACCTTCCGCGGATCTAAGATCTCCTTCCGCTTCCCATGGCGCCGCGGGGCCACCACCTGACGGAGTCACGGAGGTGGCACTCCTCGAGTCCGCTTCGGCCGCCGGAGAGCATGAAGGGTGGCTGGACGACCCCGCCGTGCTCGCCTCGCTCGGGCCCCGCGCGCGCACCCTCGCCGTCTCCAGCGCGGCGCGCTCCGTGCTCGTGATCGTTCCGGTAGGAGGAGGCGGAGGGGTCACGGTGAAGCCCGCGCTTGGTCCCGACGAGGGCCGGATCTCCGCCGTGGAATGGGTTCCCCTCGCGGGGGAAGACGGCACCGAGGGGGAGGACGGGTTGGCTGTCGCGCTGGGTACGGATGCCGGGTGGCTCCTGTTCTACTCGCTCGCCGGCGATCTACTGCACGAGCAGGCAGGTCTCCGATATGACCCATCCATCCATCTCCCTCTTTTCATACTCATCGTTTTGGAGAAACTCTGGACCATCCTTGCTATTTTAGCATCGCTTCGCGTGACCTAATGCTCTTACTAGGATCAGATAAGTTGCAATCATTTTTTTAAAATTCATGGAATTTTACCCATTAGCTTCTGAAAATTGTGGTTCGTGCCTAGTAGTAGCATGAGCTGCAAATATGGGTTCCTTTTTATGTAACAGAAATTGTACTTGTTCACGTACCAAAAGCTTAGAATGCAAATTGTCGCCGACAGGATTCTAATTCAGATGTGTTTGGGAGACCATACATAGTGTTTTTGAGAGCAGGCCATGTTACTGGGCAGGAAGACAAGACTATAAAACACCTATGGATTCCTATGGGAGCATCAATCCATAGGAAATGTACCGTTGTTTCGATCTCTTTGAATTCAGTTTATCATGTTGCCTACTAATTAAAGTAGATGTGCACATAACTTTTGGTATTTCTCAATGTTGATACTTGCTGTCCTTGCATTTGCTTATATCAGAGTGTATATCCTGCGAAGATACTGAAACTCAACTTTCGTAAGAGAAAGGAGAACGCTTGGGAAGATTCAGGTTCAGATGAACTTTCTGTAGTTTTTCCTGGTGTTATTGGACGATTCGATGGTGCTGACCTTCAGGTCTGTGTGAAGTCCTTTATCTTGCTATTAAATATATATTCACTTACATTAAATGGCATTTTAATAAGGATTTGTGTGCATGTTCAGTAAATTTTGATCCATCCCTTGGTTGCTTGCAGAACATGCTTCGAAAATCATTCCAAGCTGTAAAATCACGGCTTTGGAAAGATAAGTTTGAAGACGATGATGTTGATGATGAGGGTTCCTTTGGAAAAGTGCCATTTCGGATTTGGAATATAAGCAAGTACGGTTCATGTGCTGATGCTGCAATTGTTGGCTTGATGCCACCACCCTTGTTAGAACTTCAGGTGACTTACTTATTCATCATTCTTCTGCTGTTTTTAGACAATCAGTTTTATAAAGAATCATTGTGCCTTATCATTTTTATTTAGTTTCCCTATCCTTACCGTTAAGAAATCGCCTATATTGGAGGTTTTCTGAAGCTAAGATCACATTGAATTCAGCTTCTTTTATATTGCTGGGCAGTCAAGTCAGCGCCACTACTGTGCCATCACAGTTGGAGAGGGTGCTGTTGTTTCAGCATATAGGTGAGTTACACTATGCATTGGCTTGAGCATTGACCTGATTGGTGATTATGCAACTAGATCTGCCATATCCATGCATCATGTGTCAGTCTTCCATCATGAGATCCATGTATTTGTGGTTTACCCTAGACTTGATTGGACCTGTACCCTGCATGGAAATTACACTTAATGTATGAATGCTTTTCCAGTTCAAATATATTGTATTGGAATTTTCCCGTTACAGTTTACATTCATATTTTTAATTGCAATCAATTCGATATAGCACCCATCTTTGATGTTGCAGTATTATTACTTCTAACATCTGGGTAGCTCTGCAGGTTATCAGAAGATAGAAGCAGATCACTTGTTGGAGCACTTTTATCCATAGGTGTTGCTGCAACATTTTCGACAATATCATCTTTGTCCAAAATTCTATGGCGAAGTGAACCATCACCACCTAAGAAGTCGCGGCCGAAGCCTCAATCCTTTGCAAAAAGTAATGTTTAATAGTAAATATCATTATCTTCTGAAAAAGTTGGATTTGTTTCTCATGGTTTCATATGCTACAGCATCACCTCTCACTTGCTTAAAAGATTCACCAAGGAAGGGAGAACGGCTTACACTCTCTCCAAGTGGTACGCTGGCTGCCATAACTGATTCTCTTGGGCGGATTCTGCTGCTGGACACTTGCGCCCTTGTGGCTGTACGTTTATGGAAGGTAAATCACTTGGGAGTTCGGCTTATCCTTTAAATATCTAAAAATCAATGAACTACCTAATAATATATAACGTCAAAAAAATAGATTTTGAAAAGAGTCAAGACTGTCACCTTGTGTTGTTGTTGGTTAACATCTTCTAATATTTATCATATTTATTATTTAGGTTGTTTCACCGAACTTGTTAGGTCTATAGAGTTTTTTTTTAAGATTTCTTTGTTGCTCTCTCTCTGTTTAGGTTAACATGAGAACAGTTGTGCTAGACTGCTAGTCTAGATCCAAGTTCTGAATTTTAAAAACCAGAACCAGCAATTTAGAGTTTGTCAAAATAAGGAGGTGTATTTGAGATTTTGACATGGGAAGTAACATATGAGGTTGAATATTTATTTAAATGGGTGTTACCAGGGTTGAGACTCGACAAACATATATCCAGCTCGGTCCTAGCAGTTTTTGAAATTAAGGGAAAGAAGTGCCAACAAGAAAATTAAGTCTATCACTAGATAGATTTAACAGCGAATGTGTTAACAAATATTTGACAAGTTGTACTGGTGTATGTAACTTAGACACGGTGCCATTCATTTTATCAAGTTATTCATTTGTGTTGTCGTATGGGAATTGTAAATCGTGGTAGGGTCAGGGGGTGTACATGAAAAATGCTCTGCTCAACTGTTGCTCTCATGTCTCATCACATTGACCACAAGTCCACAATGGGTACACTATGTCTATTGTGCAAGTAACAGTCCAGGATAATCATTTGCAATCCTCGGATCATTCCACCACTTACTACTATGTAGCATGGTGTGTTAGATATAATCCTGTTTTTCTAGAATAATTAGTGTTAGAGATAGAGTCCTAGTCCAATAAGAGTAGGAGTTAGTTTTAGATAAGGACCCTGTAATTTGGGGCTATATATACAGCCCCCCATTGAGAATAGAGAAAGAGAATAGATTAGAGGAAATTAATCCCCGGATTTTCAACAATTGGCATCAGAGCTAGGTTTATCGGTCGTACCTGGTCGGCGAGCGCGAGCTCGGTGAGGCGGCAGAGGCGCCCGACCGAGGTGGCCATCGCGGATCCAGGACGGATTGGACTCGCCGCGCTGGGGGTGGTGCCTCCGGCTGCGTCGTAGAGCGGCGCACAGGCGGAGACGGCTTCGCCCGTGGTCGCCGCGAACCAGGGCGGGCGTGGCGGAGGCGGGAGAGTGTGTTCCTCCGTGGGGGAGCGCCCGACCAGCGCCGGCAGGAGGACACCAGAAGGGGCGGCTGTGCTGGCGCGGAGCCACTGACGCCTGGCAGCGAGAAGCGGGAGGTGAACAAAGAGGACGCAACGATTCAAGGCGCAGTGCGACGCGGTCCTAGCCGACGTGCTCGTGCCGCAGCTGTGTGCTGGAGGCCAAGGCGGCGGCGGAGAAGAAGGGGAGCCCGCCCCCACGGGCCCGGATTGAGCCTGCCAGACCGGACGACGCCGTGGAGAAGGTGGGTCTGAAGAGAAAGGCGGCGGCTGTTTAGTTGCTAGGGTTTCAGTGAAGAGGGCTGGTTGGGCTGGGCCTGCTTGGTGAGGTGGCCAGAGGAACTGTTCTTTGCTAAAGCCACCCGAAGTGTACCAGAGATTGATATTGATTTACTAAACGTACACAAGAGGTGTACATAATATGGAGGGTAAATCAATGACACTTCATTATCCCTTATTAACGAAGACCAACTATACAGCATGGGCTATAAAGATGAAGGTTTTCTTGAAGGCGCAAGGGATATGAGAAGCTATTGAGGAGAAGAAAAGCAACGTTGATCCAAAGCAAGATCAGCTGGCTCTTGCGGCCATCTATCATGCTATTGATGAAGACACTCTCATGCGAATTTCTGAGAAGGAGACAGCTAGAGAAGCATGGGAGTTGATCAAGATCAAGTTCTTGGGTGAAGAACACGTGATGGAAGCAAGAATCCAGACTCTTCAAAATGAGTTTGACCTAATGCGCATGAACGAAGGAGACTCCATCGACGACTTTGCCACAAGAGTAATGATCATTGTCACAAAGATCCGTGGTATTGGAGGAAGAGTTGAAGAAAGCTACATCGTGAAGAAATTATTGCGAGCTCTACCTTCGAAATTCCTTCACATTGCATCCACCATTGAGCAATTTGTGGACTTAAAGGCAATGACTGTGGAGGAACTCGTCGATAGGCTCAAAGCACATGAGGAGCGTGTACTTGGCTTCAACAACCAAGATCATGAAGAAAGACTCCTTTTAACAAGAGAGGAGTGGAGAGCAAGAGAAGCAAAGGGTGGAGAGAAGCTTCTTTTGACAAGAAAAGAGTGGAAGGCTCAGGAGGGTGGTCAAAAGAAGAACAAGAAATTTGACAAATCGAAGATTCGATGCTTCAATTGTCAAAAACTTGGTCACTTTGCCAAAGAATGCTCTAAGAACGAAAAGGAAGATGAGATGGCGCTTCTTGCGTCAGAAGATACTTTGTTTTGATCTCACAAGCAAGGTGTGCTCGAGATGAAGATGTGACCATCTCGAGTGTGTGGGTGTGTGATCCGATTGAAGATGCGACCATTCCGAAATCAAGTGCAGGATGAAGATGAGTCCATCCTGGGGTTGAAGATGTGACCAACCCGAATTTGTGTGCAGGATGAAGATGCGGCCATCCTGGGGATAAAGACGTGCCCATCCCAAAATTGAGTTGTGCAGGGTGTAGATGTGACCATCCTGGGGGTGCAGTTGTGTCCATCCCGAAAGTGTGTTTAGGGTGGAAGTGTGTCTCCATCCTAATTAGTGTGAGTGTGATCTAAAAAAACGAGATTAGGGGGTGATTGTTAGATATAATCCTGTTTTTCTAGAATAATTAGTGTTAGAGATAGAGTCCTAGTCCAATAAGAGTAGGAGTTAGTATTAGATAAGGACCCTGTAATTTGGGGCTATATATACAACCCCCCATTGAGAATAGAGAAAGAGAATAGATTAGAGGAAATTAATCCCCGGATTTCCAACATGGTGCTGGTCTATGCCACTTTAAGGCATGTTCTTAATGAAATCTTTACTGCTGCAACCAAGCTTAGGGTGTGTTTGGTTCAACTGTGGATTCTTGAAAATCTGATTGTATCTGTGAGCCGTGAGAAAGCTGCTGTGAGCTAATAGCTGCGGTGAAGCTGAAATCTGTTTGGCTAGAACCAACTATCAACTGTGGATTCTGTAATAAATGTGTGTTACGAAAAAGTAATGTTTGGTTGTGTAATCAGGCGCATGGTGGGTAATTTCTGTGAAAAGTTGGATCAGGAATCTGGAAAATCTGAGATTCTGGCAGATTTCCATTTGCAGTAGAAAAATCTGTAGATTCTCGGGAATCTGATTCTCATGTGAACCCCTTTGGTTTAGATTTCTGATTTTTGGTAGAGAATCTGGTCGGTGCAGCTGAACCAAACAGACCTTTAAGCTTACTTAACTTTTCCTTGAGGATTCTATAAGGACCATACCTTCTCGAAGGTAGCGAGTGGCTCCAGTCGGAGTAGCCACGTCCATAGGTGACAATAGCGCTCATCCAGGCCCTGAAGGACCCGAAGAACAAGGGCGCTGTCGGTGATCGGCTCACCAAGGTCACATTGGGCATCCGCCATGCGCTTCATCTCCCGGCAGTAGGTGGAGACAGATTGGTCACTTTGGACGGTGTTCTAGAACCGAGTGCTGATGTGGAGGGCTCGAGTCGCACGGTTCCCTAGAAACCGCTGCTCAAGGACCAGCCAAGCCCGTTGAGCAGTGTCGCCACCGCGCTGCCTGACGATGTCCTGTAGTTCCTCCGTTGGAAGAAGCTGCGTTATCAGCAGCGGCACCAACTACTGGAAACGGAATTGGCGGGACATTAATCGTGGTGCTCCTGTCGATGTCGAGGGTGGTGGCGGTCGAGTCCCGTAGACCGGAGGTACCTGCCATGAAAATGACAGCGGTGGTGGGGTTGCCGGTGGTACCTACAAGGGGTCCGCCGGCAGCCGGACCGGTCTTCGGAGTCATGGGAGGGGCGGCAGCACCTCCAGGGACCGAAAACATGGGTGGTCGAGCGGTCCAGGGGGCGGTGGCCGCTGTGGCGGCGCCTTCATCAGCAGCAGCGGTGGCGGGCCAAGGAGCGGCGAGTCCGGGGACGGAGGTGGCCGCGGCAACTCCTCTAGAGGCGGCGGCAGCAGCAGCGGATCAGGGGGCAGCAGCAGCCGCGCTGGTCCCTCCAGAGGCGGCGGCGGCTCCCCTGTGCGTGCGCGGCCCGAATCCGGGCGGAGGCGGCGCAGATCCGGTCGGGGCCGCTCCGGTCCAGGGCGCGGTAGCTAGCGGCGGGCTCGGCCCAGGGCACGGCGGTGGCGGCATGAGGCGTTGTGGCCTTAGGCGCGGCGGCGTGGTTGGGTGCCGCGGCGGCGGAGGTGAGCGGCGTGCCTGCGGCGGCTCGGCGGGCGGCGCACCGGCGAAGGCGGCGGCGGCGCAAGGCCAGTGCGGCGGTGGCGGCTGGGCCATTAGGGTTAGGGTTAAGCCCTAATCCTAATCAATTCCTAGCTGATACCATATTAGAGGGCTAATGGTGGTTGTATTAGATGATGAAAATAATGAGGATACAGGGATGATTATATAGAGGGATTAGGTGAGGGGAAAAGACTAAACTACCCCTAACACTAATCCATCACTAATGATTGATATACCTCTGTGCCTCACTCACAATTACAGAGTCTAACAGTGTCCACTCCTGATTTGACCGGTCACGACGATGCACTCGAGGGGTTGCCTCGGGGTAATTACTGTGACCGCCAATGGACCGTAGGAATACCCCGCTGCTTTCCCCGAGAACCGCCGGACGTTCCTGAGTTTTTAGTCGCCCGTCCCGTCGGTGTCTGACTGGTGGACCTAGGCCCTACCTGTCATTGGTGGGGGCGAGTGCTAAGGCGGCGTGCTCGAGGGGTTGCCTCGAGTCATTTACTGCGGCAATCGATGAGTCGATCACATCGCTCTCCTCGGGAACCGCCGGACGTTCCCGAGAGGTTACCCTCCCGGCCCCTAGTGTCTGACAGGTGGACCCGGATCCAGCCCATCGTCTAGGGAGGCGAATAACCCGCGGCGTGCAGTGGTGGAAACCCAATCGCCGCGCCTGTTGCCCTGCCAGAGGCCGTGGTTGGGTATAAAAGGAGGCCTTGCGGTGTAGGATGACACCCCCCCTCACCATGTGGCCTTTGTTCTGCTCTTGTGCGCTGGAAGTCTCTGCTTCCAGGCACTTTCGCCCACCAGATGCCTTCTCACTGGTAGGTGCCTTCGTCCACTTCTACGAGATGTTCGTGTGTGTGCGGCCTTCGGTGAGGCTCTCTGGGGCGTCCCTCTCCTTGACGGCCTCGGATAGAGGCACAAGCGATCCTGATGGTGTGTCGGTGGTCAGGGAGGCCGTCGGGGACAGGGTCCTCGACTCGCAGTGAGTCCCTACTCCAGTGTCGCGTGGGGCATGTCCTCGATGTGCGCCGAAGGAGGGCTAGTTGCCGATACCGGAAGAAGGTTAGGTCCTTTGTGATCAAGCCTTCCTCCAGGTACTGTTGTGGACAGCAAAATCTGTTATAGATGACGCTTGGCCCACGAGACACTGGATGTCACTGTTGCCTTGGTCCAGCATGCGTTGCTGCCGTCCTCGGTCTAATAGCAGGTGACCGTCTCACTGCGCAGAGATCGGCTCGGTGGACAACCAAGCAGGCCACGGAGCAGGAGACTACTCGACTTGTAGCTGCTGAGTTCCTTAGTTGTCTTGTATCCCCTTTTGTATGTCAGAACTCCGTTATTAATGAAAGTACCTTTGTTTCAAGTCTTTCATTATCCTGTGTTGTCGATGCAGACTTAGGACCCTTAGCAGCGCAAGGGTCCGGGATAACTTAGCCAACGTGGGTAGCTCTTAGCCAACGTGTGGCTACCATTCCTTCTGGATCCTCAGCAACGCAAGGATTTGAAGGAAATTCGGCCCCTGTCTCCAGCTCCTTCCAGGGGGACACATGGCAGCTCCGGACTTTTCCTCTGAAGGGAGATTCTGCTCGGAGCCTGGGGCATGTGTCAGCTCCGGAGCCGTCCTCAGCGGGGAGGTGGCTCGGAGCTTAGGGACGCGTGGTAGCTCCGGACTTCACCCTCCAGGAAGGTCCGGACTGGAGCTCGGGGCACGTGTCAGCACAGGAGCCGTCCTCAGCGGGGAGGCGGCTCGGAGCCTAGGGACACGTGGTAGCTCCAGACTTCACCCGGCAGCAAGGCTTCGAACCGGAGCCCTGTGGCTTACAAAAACACTAGAAGAGAAGGGGTAACCGTGCCGTGTAATTGTATTTTCTCTGTTTGCTGGCCCCATTATGGCTTATGGTCCTCTGCTAAGCTACGAGATCTGGGCAATTCGGTGTAGTAGTGTCCGGACCATGGTTACCATCCTTCCCAGGGCGGTGTGCCATCTGGGCCCCTAGCACTTGGGTGCTGCGCTGAGGAGGCAGAGTGTGCACGCTTAGGGTATAGGAACAGGTTAAGCAGGCTACACACCCTGGACCTCCTCCTGGCATGGCACTCCGAAGGGAGGGCGTCCTTCTGGCGCCACCGTACCCGAGCATGAAGGTAACCAAGCGGTCCGGAGACAACATAGGAGCCTCGGGCGTTTCCGCCTTGTAGCTGGACAGCATAATTCCGGCCAAGAGCGAGACAGAGAAACACAACTATATACACGTCGAGAGACACGCAAAAATATACGCAAGCTTGAAAGGAAAGCTGCGAAAATGTAGACGTGCATAAGGTAGGGCAAGAGAGCGCAAAGGGCCAGAACGACTTAGCTGACGTGGGTAGCTCTCAGCCCTTGTCTTCAGCTTGTCGTAGCTGGCGCTCCGAGTCTTCGGCTCGTTGCCACAGCGATCCGACGTCCTGCCCGCGTGGTTCATCGTGGCGGCCCCCTGGTAGGTGTGACACCTGTGTTGGGGTGCACCTACCACTGGATGAGGCAGGACGTCAGCATCGGGCCCCCTGGGAGGTCCGAGACGCCAAGGACCTGCAGACATGGCATAAAGAGGGAGTAGCCGTGCTCTCTGGTCACTCTTCCTTGTTTGGTAGCTTTACTGTGGCTTACGGTCCTCAGCTGAGCTACGGGGCTTGGGTAATTCGATGTGGGTCGTCCAGGATATGGTCAAAGCCTTGCTCAGGGGTATGAGCCGTCCGGTTCCCCGGTACCGAGCTGTAGTGCTAGAGAGGCAGGATGTGCACGCTAAGGGTACGGAACCTGGCATAGCAGGCTACACACCCTGGACCTCCCACTGGCGTAAGCCTTTCAGGGGAGGGCCATTCGGCACTATAGAGCCTCCGAGCAATGAGACAACCACAGGACCCCGGGTACGTCACAGGTACCTCAAGCAGACTCGCCTGTAGAAGGATAGCACAGCTCTCGCTACGGTTGGGCACAAGAAAAAGTGATTCGCCACACGGCCGGAGCAGTATGGAGAGAAAGCACGAAAAGGGTATTGGGGCAATGTTCTGGGTCCGGTTACTTCTCTTGTCCGTAATCGTGTTCTTTCTGGCCCCAAGTACTCAGTTGTAGCGCTGGGGAGGTAGGATGTGCACGCTAAGGATACGAAACCAGGCATAGCAGGCTACACACCCTGGACCTCCCGCGGGCGTTCAACCTTTCAGCGAGGTGACCTTCCAGTGCCACGGGACCTAGGACAAGTGTGTAGGACAGGCTCCGGACATGCCGTTTGTAGTTGATATGCATGGGCTAGCACAAACTGTAAATAAAGTGCGCAGGGTAGGATACACTTTTCTTATTTTTGGCTTCCTTTGGGGTTATAGGGGGTAACAGGCCGTGTAAGAAGGCAGCGACCCGCCCCAGATGACAAGAGTAGTCGGACCCCTCCGGGACTTAGTTGTTCTAAGCGCTGTTCCTAGACACTATGACACCCTTACAAGAAAGAGAAAAAGAAAAAATATCCTACCACTGCCCTAAGGGTAGAACTTACAGAGGTGTTCTATGTCCTGTGGTCTGGGTAGAGATACCCATCCCCTGTAGCCAGGCGGGCGCACCTAGAGCGGCATACTTGTACCGGTCGGGAGGGACCCTCCCAGCTGAGGGGAGGGGTTGTCACCCCTCCTCGAGAAAGCATTGGCCGAGGTTCCAGGTAGCCCTGCCTTGAGCTGCCTACTCACGTAGAAGCTGGTCCTGCGTGGCTTCGCCGTATGTCTGGACGTCGGGTGAGCCCTCGGTGTGTTCTTGGGGGAGGGCGGCCTCGATCCCCTACACCAGTGTAAGAGGGCGCTTTCCCTTGTCGCACGACAGAGGGGGGGGGGGGGGAACGCCTAGTTAGGTGTGGAGCGTCTTACGTCGCTCGCTGTGGTCGGAGTCAGAGCTCTCTCCTTGGTCATAGATGACCTTCAACGCCCGCTTGGCGTCTTGGAACTCCATCTCCTGGTCGTTGCTGACCTCCAGGTCAACCTTTTGCTTGCCATCCCGCCGGCGGAAGGATGCGCCATCCCGGCGCTGCTGTTGGAGCTCTCAGAAGCGCTCCGTTAGCTTCTTAATCTCCCGGCACTCGCTGGCGCTGTGCCATTTGGTGTTGTGGACTGGGCACCTCTGGTCGCCGTCGTCGCTGTCGGACGACTGTCGCGGGTCTTTGTCGGTGCGCGGCCCCCGGCCTCCTGCAGCTGCTACTGCTGCGGTAGTGTGAGCTCCAGCCAGCGGCTTGTCCTTGTCGCTGGTCTCCTTCTTCTTGCCGCTAGAGCCCTCCCTGGCGGACTGACTCCCCTTGCCAGGCGGTGTGTGCCAATTGCGGCCCTCCGCGGCCCTGGCACACTTGTCCGCCAGGCTGAATAGCTCGGAGACGTTCTACACGTCGTGCATGACCAACTTCTCGAGCATCTTCTTGTCGCGGACGCCCTGCCAGAAGGCGATGACGACAGAGGCGTTGGAGATGTGGGGGATGGTGTTCCTAACCTAGGAGAAAGGTTGGATGAAGGAGCGCAGCGACTCTTCCAGTTGCTGTTGCAGGGCGTGGAGGTCGGCCTCCGTGCCCGGTCGGGTGTAGAAACCCCCGAAGTTGGCCGTGAACTGACGGCACAACTCTTCCCAGGAGGTTATAGACTCTTGGGGCAAGTTCATGAGTCATGATCGAGCTGACCCGGTCAAGTCCATGGGGAAGTAGCTGGCCATGATGGCCTCATCCCCTCCTACGGCTAGGATGGCGGTGAAGTAGATCTGTAGGAACTCGACGGGGTTGACTGTTCCGTCAAATTTCTCCGGCAAGTGCGGCTAGAACTTGCGTGGCCACACTGCCATACGAAGGTGTGGAGCCAGAGCCATGCAGCCTCCCACTGATCCTGGGGAGACGGGGTTCTGGCCTGCGTAGATGGGGCGCATGGCACTCGGGGTACCATACTCCTCCTCGAGGTTGCGGCGCCTCTCGCGCTGTCGCTCGATGGTGATGCGGCCATCTTCTTTCTAACGGCGGCGACGGTCTAGCTCGACTCTGAGGTCTGCGGTGGGGAGCCTGGACATCGCTGTTGAGTGGGTTGCTGCCGTCCTGTAATCCCTCGTTAGGGTACGGGTCGACAGCTGTACCGTCTCTGGTCGTTGTCTCCGGTGGCACGGCGAGTTGAGCGCGGCGACGACCAGGTGGTCAACGTCGTTGCGCCATTGCTCTGCAGCGGACGGAGAAGCTCCCGCGCTCGGGGGGTTGTGCAGGAGCGCGCGCGCCGCCTGCAGCGCACTCTCCGAGCTGGCTTCAGGCGGTTCTTGCTACGCCGTCGCCACCGAAGGCTACCAGGTGGCAACGGGCACCGTCGTTGTAGGAGCTGCCATCGGCGCAATCAGTTCCACTCTGGAACAGGATGAGGCTTCCTGCTCCCTCCGCTGGTGCCAGCGAGAGGGGCGGGAAGAGCCTCTGACAGACTGGATGTTCACCATTGTGAGCTTCACGAACAATTTCAAAAACCAGAAAGCCTCCTACCTGGCGCGCCAAATGTCGAAGTGTTTTCCTGCGACACTTCCCCCGGTCTACCGGAGCAGCCCACGGAGGTTCTTTTTTAGGAGGGGCTTAGTGGTTTCAAGCGTCGTAGCACGATGGCGAGGATGAACATGAGGATTTACGTGGTTCGGGCAGTCGGAGCGTAATACCCTACGTCCACGGTGAGGTTGTTGTATTGCTTGCGCGTATAATTGTGTGAGAGAGTGAGTTGGCTGGGTTGCGAACCTTTTGCCCGGAGGCTGCCCCGTTCCTTTTATAGCCTAAGATCGGGGCAGTTACAATGTGGTCGGGGCCCGACAGGCGGCCCCGCGGCTGTCTGTACCCTATATAGGAGCTAGGACCTTTACAACTACATGCAACGTCGCTGTCGTAGGAGTTAAAGGCGCGCCGCCTGACACGCTGGGCGCCTCTGACCGGGTAGCCGGTGATGATGAAGTCCCCGTCTTGTCGCCGCGTCTTCTCGCCCTGCTGAGCAGCTCTGTGCCGCTGGGCGGCGCTGTTCCGCCGTCACGCCTCGCCGCCCTGTCTTTCACCGTAATGTTGAACAGGCGGAGGACGGGGGCGTGCGTTGTGCGCCATGCTTCTGGGGAAGGCGCGAGTCTTGAATGCACGGTGTGACAACGCACCTTCCTCTTTACTCCTTGGCTACCTGCCCGTTGCTTGTCGGTACGGTGTGCGGGTGGTTGGCCCCCGGGACCCGCGTCGTTACCAGAACTGTCTTGTGGAGGAGGGAGAGGTTCGGAGTTGTTGGGCACGTGGTAGCACCGGAGCCCTCCCATGTTGGAGGTCGGGCCCAGGGCCGTAGGACACAGGCCCCTCCGGAGCTCTCCTTGGCAGGATGGGACGCCTGGAGTTGTTGTCCACGTGGCAGCACCAGAGCTCTCCTATGCTGGAGGTCGGACCCGGGGCCGTAGGACATGTGGCACCTCTGGAGCATCCTTGGCAGGAGGCGTGCCCGGAGGTTCCGGACACGTGGCAGTGTTGGAGCCCTCCCTGGCGGGAGGTCGGGCCCGGCAACATCAGATACGTGGCGGCTCCGGAGCCAGCCTCAGCCGCTAGTAAGGCTCGGAGCCTGAAGACACTGGCAGCCTCGGAGCCCTCCTTAGCAGGTGGTCGGGCCCGAGGCTCAGGACACGTGGCTTATGCTGGGACCCGCCTCTACCCACTACGCGGGAGTACCCTGTATGTATGGTACCGACATAACTCATTTGCCATGCTCTAGACATGCTATAGCTTCAATTTTGTTAGGTTGTTGGTTTGCATTGTCCTACAGACTACAGTAGTTGTAAATCATGGCAGGATCAAAAGGATGCGCATAGAGTACATTCTGTACTGTTTCTCTCACATGTCATCTCGTTAAGCATAAGTCTGCAATGAGCCTAACAGTGGCTATTGTGAGAGTTCAGGGTAGCCTGGTGCAATTTTCTGATCATGCCACCATTTGCCTCTACTTAGCATTGTACAACCCAATGCCACTCCCAAGTGCTCGTACATCTTGAGCATACTGATTCAACAAAGCTTACTTGAATTGGATTGTCCTAAAGAGATATCTACTGAAGAGAATTAGGCTGTGAAAGAATTATGTACCAGTTTGGATCAAATAATCGATTGGTTGCAACGGTGGATAGAACTCATCCTACCAAATCTCTAGGGGGGGGGGACGGATCCAAGTGTAGCCAAGAAGTACCATGCCTGACATTTCCTTGCATACACATTTTGCCTTGTGCCTAAATAACTGGAATCTATTACTACCAGAACATGGCACGGGTCATATGCACAATCTCACTGCAGAATACTGAATGTACCAAATAGTTCCTCTTGTAATATTGAAATCAAGCTGCTACTTGGCTAAATGTTGTCTTTCTTTCTTAGGGATATCGCGATGCTTCATGCCTATTTGTGGAGATGCTCCTGAATAAAGACAAGGCTTCTAGTTTGATGGACATGGAATATACAAGGAGTGACTACTGCTTGTGTCTGGCAATCCATGCCCCACGGAAAGGCATAATAGAGGTAATTCTCATACTTGCTACATTAATGATTTCTTACTTAGAAATCATGTTACGTTTCCAATGCTCAACAATGGCATTCTGTTGGCGGTTTTATAGTCTACTGGTCTCTATCACATAGAAGAATTTCGGAGTAAAGAACATGTTTTTTTTCTGAGGGTAATAAAAGTTTTGCTTTCAAGTCGAGACTTGATGTTTCTTTTGCCCGTGTGATCAGATTTGGCAGATGCGGACTGGATCGCGCCTTCTAACCATTCCATGCCCCAAAGGAAGCAGAATCTTGCAACCCTCAGCGAGGTTCTCATCTCCATTCTCATCATATTCCCCGCTGGAGCTTTACTTGTTTAATGGGGACTCTGGGCAGTTGTCTTTTCTTAATAGGCACATTGGATGAGATTGTCTTTTCTGTTTTTACGGGTGTTCAATTGTTGCTGTTAAGAGTTGTACAGCAATTATTTGTTTTGTCTGGCTGTGTGTTTGTGGTTTTGCATATAAAGAAATAAATAAAAGCTGGTCTTTGTGTGATTTGTTTACTGGTACTTATCTTTGTTGAATATGAAACAATGATTTTAGTAAGAAATTACAACGAACCATCATGAGAATTCATAGTATAATTTTGCATAATGTGAAAACCAGTAAGTCTTAAATTGTTCTCTACTGTGACAGAACCACCCCATTCAGGAGTGATTCGCCCTTTCAGCATCACGATTGGGCGTCAACTTGACAAACAAGGACCAAATGGTAACATACAGACATACTTGAATACTAAGCTGGTAGTTCAATTCGACCAGCGTCAAATAATTTGAAAGAGATAGAGGGAGTATATTACAAGGGTTCAAGTTTAACAGAGTGGTTTAAAATGGTTCAAAGTCATAGCAGAAAGCACACATCTTGCCATCAAATGTGTCTTCAACCATGATTTTGGGCTAAGGACATTTACTACAAATCAGGGTTAATATAAGATAATTTTCTGGTGAAGCTTGGAAATTTTAACATCTAGGAATGATTTATAACAATTAAAACGTTGCACGACAAGAACAATTCATTTTCTACAACTACATTATTCTAAAGCACATACTCAAAACACAAAGCGAAGTTGTTTTGAAGTACAAATTCTGACATGACTACCACAAAACTGTTTTATTTGACTGATTTTGACTTCGAATTGGAGAAGGTGGCGGGTCACTTTCCCTTACGCCATTTTTCTCCTCTCAGCAGTACTCCATCAGAATATAGTGTATGCATGCATGAAATGGTTCGTATTACAGCTCTCCAGCTTAGCCACCACAACAGGCAGAATTTCCATTGATAGCAACACAGCTTTGTCCAGGTCTCTGAAATCTAGCCGATAAAATTAAACGAAGGCCAGGAACAACCAATATAATCTTTTGCCTCTCCAGATCATCTAGTTCAACGTATAACTCATCTCTTGATATGACATAACCGCGCCTCTATGAATTCAAAGGCATCTCCACTACGATTATCTGAGTCAATTAAAGTGTTCCTAATGCGAGCAGTTTGAGTGTTCCTCAAGTCATACCGAGCGAATATAATTCGAGCACTTGAAATCACCATCATGAGCGGAGATGCTTTGGGATATTCTCTTCTGCCGAATTTTAATTAATGCTGGTTAGTTCATTTTAAAGCAGCCCTTGATCTACCGAAGGAACTCTCAACAGACAAGTCACTTATTGCCTAGTAGATGTTCTAGAAAAAACGTGTTGGCAACTAACGCCGCGTCTCATAAGCTATCACGCTTTGACAGATAAGCTATATGATAGGATAGGAAAACATTTTAAAATAAGAGAGACAGTTGTTCAATCACCGATATTTTTTAATTACTCACCTTGTTCTGAAATCAATGGCGTTTAGGACAAAATTAAACTAAATTAGCTGTCCTAAACGTTATTTATTTAATAACAGTACAAGATTTTCACACAAGTATAGTGGTATAAATTGCTCAATACTAAAACTACAAAACCAGAACGAGTCATGCATGCCAAGGAAAATCAAAACTTTCGAAGATATATCCTAAGCCGTTCCCCGTATTTTGAAATCAAAACCCTAGTTTACCATCGAGATCAAGTTCATACATTACTCCCACCGTTTCGAATTATTTGACGCTGGTTAGTATGATTTTGAACTAACTAACGTTAAATAATTCAAAACGGAGGGAGCACTAAGCATGTGAAGTACACGCGGCATATGCCAGTTGCAAGGTGCGCATCAGTTGTGTATGTTCTAGAAGGAAGAACATCCCCCCCCCCCCCTTTTCCACTTTTACTAAGCACATGATTTGTTCGAAGGGCATATATCTAATTAGGCGTGACCCGGCCACTTGATTATGTTCGTATCAACATATCTTATCACGGGCATCTTGCAGATATTAGCAATCGATGCTAAGAATATGTCGTGGTAGTTATTGCTCTCTGGTGCACGGAATCCTGCTCCTGTTGTGTTCAGGTTAACAGGGTGAAAGGAAGGCTTTACACCTAGCATGCATTGAGCCATCTCATCAGACTCTTCCGCCATTTTGCATCAACTTGGGTCCTGATATTTAATTTTATAACTCGAATTCAAGCAGCGTTCCAATGATGTTCAACAAAGCCTGAACGCAAAATCAACCGTGATGCAAGCAGAAGCGAACTCTCCATAGTCAAACAAAACGACCATTTCTATATATGCTCTTATCAGCTTATCACAGCATAATTAAGAATCTCACTGGTCAGGCTGGTACTACTAATAAAGCAATAATTGGACTGACGGTGAAGAATGACTGTTCTAGAGTTCAGCGTCTCCTTCCCAATCATATGTTGCCGCGCATGCTGCTGTTGCTACGTCACATATGGTCGTGTGCTGATGTGGACCTCTTACATAGCTTAGTGCGATAATTGGTCTATAATATTTACAAGGGATGAGAAAATCAATCGCCAAATATTCTGGAGATATTGACAATAAGGGTTAGAAAATTGGTGCTAATTTGACACGCGCAAAGAAAAATGATGTGGACTTCTCGGAGAAATAACGGTAGCACGGGACAAAGTACTCTTCTCTACAAGTTTGCCATGGAGAAGAGGAATTCAGCCCAGAAAAAATTACTACATGCATATACCATTAAAGATGGGATACCTCTGAAAAAGTTTGTGAGAGAATGTGAGAAATTGATGGCCAACCCATGTGAGCTTTATTTTCCTCTACAACCATAAAGGGAGCTGTTAATTATCCCGCTTTATATACATGAGAAGCCAAGGCATCCCTTTTGTAATGTCTGGATGCAGTACAGCGCAAACCGGAGCTTCTCAAGAAAGTGAAAGTAAACTACATGATCCAAGAACGCGTCCGTCCGTGGATAATTGGTCCAATAAATAGTCTTTGTCCTGCATTACAAGGTCGCAATCGATTTCCCATTATCGAGATCCAAGGACACAAACTTCAACCATAGCTTTTATATTCACGGATCAAAATATTGTAAATAGGTATGAAGGCAACAATTCTGATATACACGACGTGGCATATATGAAATGATTGTAACAGAAAAACGTTCACGAGCATGATAAAACAGTCTGTACAAGTAGTGAAAATTATGACATAGCTCTAAGAGCTAGAGGTTGCGGGTAACAGCCCCCATCTAAGTGAGAATAGTATTTCTCACATGTAATCCCTCATATAGACTCAATGTATTCCTTATGCTACTTAATAAAAAAGGCAGAGCTCCTGCCTCCGTTAAAAAAAATATAAACACCAACACATAACCCTAATCATCAATCGGCTTAGACTAATTGCTATTATAATCGAACTGTTTCCTCTGAAATGGGCAACACCTATAAACACATTCAAAACATGCCGTGTCATGATTTTTAGTTCATAAAACATGTTTGAGAAATAAGAATAGAATTAAAATATGGCATCAACAAGTGCAACGGTCAGAAGATGCCGGGACCATGGCCAGATCTGACTGAACAAGTTATTTCAGGGGAAGTTATTGCTCACTATCTCCGTGATCCGGCGGTAATGAATCCTCGCCATCCATTTGGACTAATCGCAATCTCCCGGTTCTAGACTGTTCCGATTTTTTTAATCAGCAGTTATTACTGATAATAACCCGTACCCCGTGGCATCCATCGCCCTTCTATAAGTGCCCGCCAGAATCCTCGCCGCTCCTCCCGCGATCGCGGCCTCCTCCTTGCCCAGTTCTTGCTCGGCGTTCTTGAGCAGAGTCGGGCGGCGGTCCTTGCCGTTCCTGGCATTTGGATTTGGTTGGTGCGAGGCGGAGAGAGAGAGATGGCGGCGCCGCCGGGGGAAAGGAAGGTGGAGCGGCTGTCGTCGATCGACGCGCAGCTGCGGATGCTGGCGCCGGGGAAGCTGTCGGAGGACGACAAGCTCGTCGAGTACGACGCGCTCCTCCTCGACCGTTTCCTCGACATCCTCCAGGACCTCCACGGCGACGACCTCAAGGAGCTGGTAGATAGCTTCCGCCTACTCCTTCGTGTTTCTTTTTTTTTTCTTTTCACTTTTGCGGTGCGGCGCTGGTCTTGGTTGGATCCGGGAAACCAAGTTCGGTGTTGATTCGAGTGACTGTTACTATCTTTAATTTCGCTTTCCAGGCTACGCCATTTTGTGTCGTGTTCGTTTTTTGTCGGTGCCCTTTTACACTCAACAAGTGCCGATCTTGGACCAAAGGCATGATATTAGTTCTTTCTTTCTTTTTTTCTTTCTTTCTTTCTTTCTTTTCCCTCCTGATTGTTCTGTGTTTTTTTTGTGGAGAGCGGCAGCCTGAGTAGTATTAGAGTGTGGTTGACTTCATAGTTCAGACTACTATTGGGGGTAAAAACATGGTGATTACGGCTTGATTTGGTGATGTTAAGTAGAAATTTAGAGTAACTTTTGGAGTCTTTTGAAGCCTGATGATAACGAGGTTCTGGATTCATGATGTTTCGGCAGCACAAAAAATTTCCATGTTGTTTACTCCCATGTTTGGTGTTCTCAATGGGAAAGAGACTGACCATCTCTTTCCTTTTCCCCCCTCTTCAGTCATCTCTTGGCCTAATCCAGGGAATTTTTATTTATTAGGCCCCCTTTGTTATTGGAGCGTTCCGGTGACTAATGAAATAAGATTAATTTTGATCTTAATCATACCGGTAAAACATGTGTCTGGAATGAAGACATCCTTAATTGGTCATGTACATGGTCTATTAGTGCTCTATTAATTGACTTCGCTCATTTGAATAACAAAACATGCATATTTTGTATCATTTTGACTGCCTGACTCTTTATTGCTTATGGTTGCCATCCTTATGGATGGCAAATTGCAGTAGAACTTTATATCTCAACAGTTGATATATAACAATTTAGTTTTTTTATCCACTGATTGATTAGTGATTACAGCATTTCTCTTTTTAAGGTGGACTGACATTATGTTGATGCTATGCGTATAAGGAATTGTCATCATTCTAAAGTGCCGGATTTCATAGCTTGTAAAAGTTTAGCATCCTGTCTTGTACCTTTCCTGAAGAACTTGAAATCTGCAATAGCATGGAAGTTCTACAGACAAACAGTGAAAAAATCTTTAAAAACATGAAATTTCTGGTTGAAACAAGTGAATATTATTGAGGTCTTTGTATCAAAACAAGAGCATACAGCAGTGTTATGTTCATTCATCATTCAGAAATTGTGAACAACTGTACTGAATTTATTTGGCTTTGCCTACCTACACTTTCAGATGTAAACTTGTTTTGAATTATTTTTTTGGCGTAGGTGTTTGTAGCAAATTAAGAGATGGGATCTCCTTTTTTGTCATGGACAGTAATAGATCCAGTTCTCTTGCTCTATAGGTTCAAGAATGCTATGAGGTTGCTGCTGAGTACGAAACAAAACATGACCAGCAAAAGCTTGATGAACTCGGAGAGATGATAACAAGCTTGGATCCTGGGGACTCTATTGTGATTGCAAAATCTTTTTCACACATGCTTAATTTGGCAAACTTGGCTGAGGAAGTCCAGCTGGCGTACAGGAGAAGAATCAAGCTCAAGAAGGGAGACTTCGCTGATGAAAACTCAGCAATGACTGAATCTGACATCGAGGAAACACTAAAGAGGCTTGTTGTTGACCTCAAGAAGTCACCTGCTGAGGTATTTGATGCCCTCAAAAGCCAGACTGTTGACCTGGTTCTGACTGCACATCCAACACAATCTGTCAGGAGGTCGCTGCTTCAGAAACACTCCAGGTTAGTTCGCCAGACAGTGCATCATAGCTGACATGGTTTTTCTTAATCTTTATCTTTAATCTTGATTTTTACATTCTTTTTATTTTCAGAATAAGGAATTGTTTGGTTCAGCTGTACTCAAAAGATATCACTCCAGATGATAAACAGGAACTTGATGAGGCTCTACAGAGAGAGGTACCCATTGCAATTTTTTTGTGTTTAGTCGATGAAAAAGCATAAGCTAGTCATCAGATTATTTGAATCATGGTACCAAAGAGATCTATTCTCTTTGGTATCATGGTAGTGTATCTCCACTTGTGTCCTGAGGTCTTGGGTTCGAACCAGCCTCTCTGCAAAAGCAGGGGTGAGGCTGTCTAGAAATAACCCTTCCCCAGACCCCACAATGTGTGGGAGCCTTCCGCACTGGGTACACACTCTCTAACAAAGAGATCTATTCTTAACTTCTTTACTTAGATAAACTCTTCTTTTTTAGATCCAAGCTGCCTTTAGAACAGATGAGATCCGAAGAATGCAGCCCACTCCCCAAGATGAAATGCGTGCTGGTATGAGTTACTTCCATGAAACAATCTGGAAGGGTGTTCCAAAGTTCTTGCGCCGAGTCGATACTGCATTGAAGAACATTGGGATTAGTGAGCGTGTTCCTTACAATGCTCCTCTCATTCAGTTCTCTTCCTGGATGGGAGGAGATCGTGACGGTGAGAGGCATCTTGATGTATTAATCATTTAGTCTAATGTAATGGTTCTTATCAATGAAACATTTCTACACTTATCTGTATTGCTTTGTTTCTCATATGACAGATGCTAAAAATGCCCTGTTTTCACTGTTTTGATCATTGTGTATTTATACAATACCATTTATATTTGTATTCTAATTTTACAAATTCCAATGCAGGAAATCCAAGAGTGACACCAGAGGTTACCAGGGACGTCTGCTTGCTTGCCAGAATGATGGCAGCAAACTTATACTGCTCACAAATTGAGGATCTCATGTTTGAGGTTGCTATTACTTCAGTCATATGAGCTTAGTTTGTATATGTCAGACAATTGAATTTATTGGAACTTTAAATGACTGCAGTTGTCTATGTGGCGATGCAATGATGAGCTGCGCTCTCGAGCTGATGAGCTGCACCGCTCTTCTAAGAAGGATGCCAAACACTACATAGGTATATACGAGTGACAACATCTAGACCTTCTTAATTGAGCCTTGTTTTCTATAGAAACTACTTTTTATACAAGAAAAAGACATTTTGATTGATGGTCAATATTGTTCACTCATGTAGAGTTCTGGAAGAAGGTTCCCCCAAATGAGCCATACCGGGTAATTCTAAGTGATGTGAGGGATAAACTCTACCACACCCGTGAACGATCACGTGAGCTGTTGTCCAATGGACTGTCTGATATTCCTGAGGAAGCTACTCTGATAAATGTGGAGCAGGTTGGTTATTGATTAATCATCAGAAATAATGTATTTTGGTTTATGTTTCCTTTCGCTTCCTTTTTAACTTATCTTCCTCATTTTTGGTTCCATTTTGTTGGTTCTTATGGGTTTCGTCTCTAGTCTACTCCAACTTGCTTGGGACTAAAAGGATTTGCTGTCGTTCTAGTAATAACTTTGCACTTTTTTTCTCAATGGGTTTCTAACCCGTAGAGTCAATCTCTTGCAGCTATTGGAGCCACTTGAGCTATGTTACCGGTCACTCTGTGCTTGTGGTGACCGTATAATCGCTGATGGGAGCCTTCTTGATTTCTTGCGTCAAGTTTCTACCTTTGGACTCTCCCTTGTGAGGCTTGACATTAGGCAAGAATCAGACAGGCACACTGATGTACTTGATGCCATCACCACATATCTTGGAATAGGATCTTATCGCGAGTGGTCTGAGGAACGCCGCCAGGAATGGTTATTGTCTGAACTCAATGGGAAGCGTCCCCTGTTTGGTGCTAATCTTCCCAAGACTGAGGAAGTTGCCGATGTTCTAGACACATTCCATGTGATTGCTGAACTGCCTTCTGACAGTTTTGGAGCCTACATCATTTCCATGGCGACAGCTCCTTCAGATGTCCTTGCTGTTGAGCTCTTACAACGCGAATGTCATGTCAAGACTCCACTTAGAGTTGTCCCACTGTTTGAGAAGTTGGCTGATCTTGAGGCTGCACCAGCTGCATTGGCCAGACTATTTTCCATAGATTGGTACCGACAGCGAATTAGTGGCAAGCAAGAAGTCATGATTGGGTATTCAGACTCAGGAAAAGATGCTGGCCGCCTGTCAGCAGCTTGGCAGATGTACAAAGCACAGGAGGATCTCATTAAGGTTGCTAAGGACTATGGGGTGAAGTTGACGATGTTCCATGGACGTGGTGGGACTGTTGGAAGGGGTGGTGGTCCCACTCACCTTGCCATCTTGTCGCAACCACCAGACACGATCCATGGATCGCTCCGCGTCACTGTCCAAGGCGAAGTCATTGAGCAGTCCTTTGGTGAGGAACACTTGTGCTTTAGGACACTGCAACGTTTCACAGCTGCAACCCTGGAGCATGGCATGCATCCACCCAATGCACCAAAGCCAGAATGGCGAGCCCTTCTTGATGAAATGGCAGTTGTGGCAACAAAGGAATATCGGTCCATCGTCTTCCAAGAACCACGTTTCGTGGAGTATTTCCGCCTTGTGAGTACTTATCCAGTAAATCAGATTAGGAAAATATAAATTAGAAGACGATTGATTTGAACTGATAGTATAAACTTAGTAACATGATTTATGGGATCTATACATTTCGAGTCTAAACTATAATGATCCTTGAAGCCAGCCATTCAGTTTGACCCTACATGTAGCCATAGTTACTTTGTGATGTTTTTTGACAGGCAACACCTGAAACAGAGTATGGTAGGATGAACATAGGAAGCAGGCCATCCAAAAGAAAGCCGAGCGGTGGCATTGAGTCACTCCGTGCAATCCCGTGGATCTTTGCTTGGACCCAAACACGCTTCCAACTCCCAGTCTGGCTAGGCTTCGGAGCCGCATTCAAGCATGCTCTTCAGAAGGACATCAGGAACCTCCAGATGCTCCAGGAGATGTATAACCAGTGGCCGTTTTTCCGGGTCACGATCGATCTGGTTGAGATGGTGTTCGCCAAGGGAAACCCTGATATTGCTTCCCTGTATGACAAACTCCTCGTTTCTGCAGAATTACAGACACTGGGTGAGAAACTGAGGGCCAATTATGAAGAAACCCAAAAGCTTCTTCTTCAGGTCAGTTATCAAAAACAATATATATATTCATTCAATTACCATCTCAGAGTTTTACAATACTTAACTCTAGACTACAGTGATATAATTGTCTATTTTCTACTTCAGGTTGCTGGGCACAGGGACCTTCTTGAAGGTGACCCCTACCTGAAGCAGCGGCTTCGCCTCCGTGATGCGTACATCACCACCCTGAATGTCTGCCAAGCCTACACGTTGAAGCGGATCCGTGACCCAGATTACCATGTCGCGCTGCGCCCACACCTGTCCAAGGAGATCATGGACTCAAGCAAGCCTGCTGCAGAGCTTGTGAAGCTGAACCCTGGCAGCGAGTATGCCCCGGGTCTGGAGGACACCCTCATCCTGACCATGAAGGGCATAGCTGCCGGCCTGCAGAACACTGGTTAAGGACAAGGGGATGCACGAATGCCATCCTTTTTGTATCTTTAGGGATCTTTTCCTCCAGTATTTGCTCTTGGCCTGGTGAGAAAATAAGGGTTTTGGCGAAGAATTGATAAATAAGAAGGAAATATTATCAAATCTGACGTCACTAGTAGACTGTTGTGTCATAACCTTAATGAATGGTATTGGAATGTTGGAAGGACAAGGCGCCTTAAGTGTATGTTTTTCCTGAAATGTTTGCTTCTCAGATAGTCTCTAAATTACGTCAACCGTCTCTAATTCCCTTTGGGCATCTGTTGTCTGCTCAGTGTTTTCTGCGCTTTCTTTCTCTCCCCTCGAAATTTTGTCAGGACTGCATAACATTGTGCAGTCAGTATCAGAGTTCAGTTTGGTGTGCTCTATCCATCTTCTGCATGTTATGTATTTGTCTTAAGAATTAGGATCATGCCTGTCGGTACCCTGCGAACAGGGTACCCTCCGAACAGGGTACCCTTGTGTAGTGAGTAAAAAGCATCAGGGCCCTGCCTTCCCAGCTTAGGCGGGCCATAAGATAAGCTACGCACTCTATGCCTCATGGGTTGTCTCAGGGTTGCAACGAGTCTTCAGCCTCTGAGCCTGACTACCGGCTGAGAATGGCTCGGGGGCCAACACGCATCCAGTAGTACCGGACCCCATCCTCCACTAAGGAGGGCTCCGACGCTACCACGTGTCCGGAACCTCCGAGACACACCCCCCAGCCGGAGAGGGCTCCGAGCGTGCCACGCGTCGTGCCGCTCTGGATCCGACCTCCTGCATGGAGGCCTCTAGTGCCGCCATGTGGGCAGCAACTCCGGGCATACCTTCCCCCTAAGGAAGGCTCCGGATGTGCCACATGTGCTGCAGCTCCGGATCCGACCTCTAACATAGGAGGGCTCCGGTGCTTCCGCGTGCCTAACAATTCCAGACCGTCCACTACTCCACAAGACGGCTCCGGTGGAGACACAATGTCTCAGGGGTCATCCGTCCGAGCGTTACTCCGGCAGGCAACGACAGATGGCCAAGGAGTAAAGAGGAAGGTGCATTGGCAGGCCAAGCATTCAAGGTTCGCGCCTTCCCTAGAAGCATGGCGCACGACGCACGCCTCCGTCCCACGTCTGCACACCATTACGGTAAAAGACAGAGCGGCGAGGCTTGACAGCGCAACAGTGCCGTCCAACGGTACTGTGCCGCCTGACAGAGCAAGGAGACGCGGCGACAGGACGGAGACTTCATCATCACCTGCTACCCGGATAGAGGCGCACGGAGAGACAGGCGGCGCACCGTAACTCCACCGACAGCGACGATACGTGTAGCCGTAAATGACTAGATCATGTATAGGCACAGATAGCCGCGGGGCCACCTGTTGGCCCCTGGGCTGCATTGTAACTGCCCCGGTCTTGAGCTATAAAAGGACCGGGGCAGCTTCCGGGCAAGGGATTCACGACCCAACCAACTCATCCTCATACGCGAGCAAGTAATACACCAAGCATTCCGGTGGACGTAGGGTTTTAAGCTCCGGCGGCTCGAACCACGTAAATCCCCATGTCTCTCTCGCCATTGTGCTTGGACCTTTATGATCCTCTAGCCCCACCGAAAAAAGAACCTCCGCAGACTGCTTCCGAGCAGACCGGGGAAAGTGTTGTAGCGAACACTTCGACATTTTGCGCGCCAGGTAGGGGGGCTTTTGGTTCTTGAAGTCGTTCGTGAAGTCCACAATGGTGAATATCCAATCTTTTGGGGGCTCTTCCCGTCCCTCGCGCCGCCAGTGACATAGTGAGCAGGAAGCGTCCTCTAGCCCCAGAGAGGGGCCTCCTGCACCGGCGCCGGTTCCTACAGCGACGGTGCCTGTTGACTCTTGGCAGCCTTCGATGGCAACGGCAATGTAAAATCCCCAAAAAGTGGTAGCAAGAAAAATTCAGCTCATGTACACTTAGGAAAAATGAGGGAATTAAAACTTTGAATTATAATGGTGTGAGTTCAAAGTTGTGAATCAAACTTCCCAAAAACTTCCAAACATGGAGATCTAAATGCACAGCTTGGATCTTCATAGTCCAAATATTCACCCTTCCAAATTTCAGCTCATTTGGAGGAGTTTCAATATTTGTTTGGGATTAAAAGGAGAAGCCCTCTAATCTGAATTTCAAATTCAGTTTCAAGTTCCGACTCCCTCAATTTGCAAATTTGGTTCCACAAATGTGTTATCCACATTTGAATGGGCAGCCATGCCAAAAATTGGGAACTTTGGAGCTAGTTTGCTATGTTTTTGGGGCAATACAAAATGGAGAATTCAAACTCCATTTTAAATTCAAATGGTCAAATACAATTCAAACTTTCACACCAGAATTCAAATCATTTGAATTCAGAAAGTTTAAACCATGACTTGGTGTGAAAGTTTAGCCTTAAATGTTGAGTTGCTGGGGTAAAAATATCTGTGGAAAGTAATTGAGAAATTAGAGGTGGTGGGACCTCTTTGTCAGCCACACGCAACACAACCGACTGTTTTTGCTTCTCTCGGGTGATCACGGCGCGCCACCGAGCTGCACTGCTTGCCACCGAGCTGCTTTCCTCGCTTTCTCCCGAAGTCAGCTCGTGGGTGATCAAGGCAGCAGCACAAGTGCATTTCTTCTCTTCTCCACGTTCCAACCGAAGCGTTCCTCAGCTCCTCGCTCGAGCGCTCACGGCAGAAACCAGCAACCCTCGGTGCTCGCTGTTCAGCAGCCTTCCACCACCCCTAGCACCGGTTGAGCCACCCAGGAGCTGCGCCGTCTCCTCCTCAATGTGCTCCACCGCTCCTCAGCTCATCCCCGAGCTCCCCTCGCTGTGCCCGAGCTATTCTTCACCGGGAGAAGACAGAGCACGCTGACCCTCACTGCTCCTCGTGTTCCAGCCGATCCAACGCCTCTCCCGCATGTCCAACACCTTCCTAAGGTGTGCCAAGGTGTGTAGGTCATGCTACCGCAGTCCCCTTGCCCTTCCCCGTCGCTGTCTCGCCGGAATTTGAGTTTTGGCGCCGATACACGTGAAGAACAGCCCCAAACCAAAACTGTAAATTCATCCAACATGGTTGATCATCGGTTCTACAATTCAAGCCACATAAACTAGTGATCCTAGCGCCCTCCCACGCCAAATACCACAGCAAACCATCCACCACACGCCCCGGGCGACGAGAAATCGCCGGCGGCGGCAAAAACGGGTCGGTCCTCCGGTGAACCCTATTTTTCGGCCGTTTGCTGCAAGGTTTAGCATGCGTTTCATGTTCCCCAATCACTGGTGATGCTTTAGGGCAAGGTAGCTCGCTGGGAGAAGCTTCAGACACACCAGAACGCGTTGATGACGAGCTCCCGAGCCACCCCACCGGTGCCGACCTGTCTTCGGCCGTTTTCATGCGTGGAAACCTTGCCCGGCAGCTGCGCCATGTTCCCAGGAGCATGTAGGGCAAAACCGGAGCTAATTTGGTGGAGAAATGAGGGAGAACGAGCCATGACACGATCTGAGCTGGGTGCACGCGCGTTCTTTGGCGGGAGGTTGAAGAAAGACCTAACGAGTGGGCCCCCCTGTTAAGTCTCTGTGTAGGTTTCAAACAGAGAGCTATTCAAGTTTGAAAAATTCATAACTTTGTGTAGACAACTCCAAAAAGGGTGAGACCAATTTTGTTTGAATCCTTAGGAGGAGTACTTCACAGAGGAACAAATTTCTTGCTATGATAATGTCCAGAAATTTCTGTAGAATTGTTTTTAGTAAATCCTTTAGGGATTTATTACAGGAGCAATTCTTTATGAAATATTCCCAAATTTGGACCGCAAATCCTTTTCATAGTAACTAATCTCCAGTAATAATTTGAGCTTAATTGGAGTTCATTTGCTAGGTCAAATTATCTTCCAAAGTTCAGCATTTATTTAAAAATTCAAATTTAAACAGAAACTTTTCAGAACTCCTGTCCATCTTCAAACATTCATATCTCTCTGTTGGTAGCTCCAAAAATGGTGAAACCGATTTTGTTAGAACCATGGGGACTTACCCTAATCAGATCTTCCACTATTAGCTATGCCAAAGCTCCTGAATTGGGCTCAAAATTCAGAGAAGCATTGTACTTGTAGGAATTTTAAAGACTACATGGTGCAATGACATGTCTCCAAATTTAGCTCAAATCATCCTTAGAGATTCTATTATCCACTGTAAAAATCCCAAAGCCAATTAAGGATTCTAAATAGAAGTAGCTATGAATAAAAGTTCAGTTCTTATAAACCCTTAATACTTACACATATATTTTGCTACATTTCATTTAGTGACCGAAGTTGAGGACGCACCGGAGCCCTTGGACGTTCTCCCACCAGAAGCTGACTTCCCCTTTAACTCGCAACCAGGCAAGCCCCGGTTTGCACGTAAGTACCTTTTATAAAGCTTTTTAATTGTATCACTTATGTCTAGGGTGAATGTATGCATTAGAGTTAGGGTGATTGAAACCCCACTTGCATAGCCTTTTAAATCCTATAAAGAGTTGGGTAGTTTACAAACTCGACGAGTAGAGAATGCCATGCTAATGTTTAGGATTTCGGTAGAAGTCGAGTGGTTGGAAGCTACTCGCGAGATAATACTTATCACACGGAATGAAAAGAGGTAGAAAATGGCTTGAGTTGTGAAAATGAGACCCAACAAGGGGGATAGGATGCAGGGAGCAGAGGTCTCACGTGCATAGCCCTGTTGGTGTCGATTGAGGACCGTCCGTGTGTGGCCCTGCTGGACAAGTATCGAACAGTACCGGATGCATACTGGCATATGGGAACCAGGAAACCGATGTAATTGGTTAACCCGGGTGTCGAGGCTTACCCAACCGTAAATAGGAGTGGGTTGAGGGTAGCAAGGTGTAAATCTGCCGGTGGGCACAGTCACGCTCCACGCGGGGACCTCCTGCCTGTTACGGATGGACCGGTTCGGCATTTGGGTTGCCTTTGAAAGGTTGTCACATACAACAGAGTAGGAAGGGGTGTGGAATCACGCTTCTGAAAGTGGGTGTATGTGACGTGTTATTCGGGTGTGTCTTGATTGCAATCACCGTCCCTCGCGGTTATTTGAGCACCCGCTTGTTCACTACGCTGTGACGTAGTAAGAAGTGAAATAAGCCAACTGAAAATGTTGTATTGAACTATTAATGTCTTGAAACCTTGTATGTTGTAGTTATAGAGCTAATTAAGTTTATATTCCACTTTGGGCATCTCCACATCGGAGGAAAGCGTTTCTTGTTTGATTGTGGACTTCCGATGTGAGGGTTGCCTAAGGCTCAATAAACTGTTGCTATAAAACTGAAAGTAAGGATCAACATGTAGGCGTGTCTTTATTGCAAAGTCCTTTTCCTATCTTACACATCCTCGCATGTAGAGTTCCATACCTAGGGTAGACGGTTAAGACTTGTTGAGCTATCGTGCTCACGGTTGCAATATTTTGAACTGTATGCAGGTGAGCGTTATGAGGAAGGTTCCGAGGATGAGGCGATGCCCCCGTCGGGGTACACGGCCGAGCTGGAGCCCTGCACGCCGCCGTGATTCTCCGGTTCCATGCTGCTAGTGCGTAGCGTCCCTGAGATGGACAACTACACTTTTGCATAGTTAGAATGAGAGTGTGTTAATAAAAACACTTCCGCTGTATAGTTATGGTTTGTAAAAGACTTCTGCTGTTTTATATCAAATAAAAGTTTATATGTTGTTCTTAATTCTTTTCGTGTGTACTGTTGGGTGCCACATCGCACGGCACCACCCTATGCGATCCTGGAGTGGGTGAACCACGGGGTGGTCCCCACAGACGTGGTATCAAAGCCGCATTGGGAATAGCACGCTCGAAAAGAGCCTATTTTAAAAATTTAGAAGTAGTCGAGTGAGGATTAGTCATTAAGCCCACATAAGGTCTATGATAGTAGTAGTTACTAAGGTGGAAAAGCTAACTTATGTGTTATACATTATGTAACGACGCTCCGACGTCAGGTAAGAGTTAAGGTACGCCACCGCAGGCGGATCAATTGCAGTAACTCACCATACGAGTAATAGTATGAGATGGTATACCGTGGCTTGGCACGGTAGTTAATATGAGTCTCTGGACCTCTCTATGGTCCTGAGAGCACATGAAAACGCTCATCTCTAGCGTGCTTTAGGCAAAAGTGAGAATACCCCATCGTGTGGTAAGCAACACGATAGTATGCAACTCTTGAATGTTCAATGTTCAAAGGGTCATACGCAGCGCTCGCCATTGGCGTGCCTCAACGGTCATGAGGCAGTAGGTGGTATCCGTTGGGTTGATAAAATTCCCAACCATGATGACCCGTTCACGCTCTACTCGGATTCTCCGTCGTGTGGTGTGAAAACACGACCATGTACCTTGAGACATGGCTTGACTCAAGGACGATCCGTATGGCAATGATACAGACCGTATGTCTTTATTATGATATGGAACTGCCTGAAATGTCAAAAACCCTTGTGTGCACAATTATTGTGTGTTATTCTGCAGGTACATTAACCACGTTAGCGCATGACGTGTAGAAACCGTTTGTGAGTGACGTCTTTAGTTCCACCATTTGACACGTATAAGCCGGAATACCGGTTTAGGATTTTTCTTTGGTGAGGAAACGTAGTACCGACTGCATAAAAGTTTTTTTTCAAATAAAAGAGTCAAAATGAAGTTTAGGTCCATTTAGGGGTTAGTAAACTCCTATATTGAACTAAGAGTCAATTGGGAGTATAGATTCAGTCTCAAAAACTTAGGAATAATCTCCCCTGTTTTCGGCAGAAATTTTGCCGAACTTGAACAGGGCATAACTTAAGATTGGTTGAACCAATGGAGGTGTGGGATACCATTCTGGAAAGGTTTTGAAGTCCTCTACAACGTTTCTGTAGAGCTCCAGAACAAAATCTCCCTCCAATAGGATGAAAATCTCAGATGAGTAGGCACTGTCCAGAAACAGGGCAGACCAAAATGCTCTCTGAAAATTTTCTGTATTTCAACCACAACTTCCTGTAGAAAAATTTCTAAGGGTCAAGTAAGACACCGTTGGAAATTTCAGGAAATGTGCTACAACTTTGTTGTTTAACACTAATCCAGATTCTGCCCCTAAGGTGGTCAAAACTGTTGAATTATTCAGACTGGTCAGCTGGACCAGAAGCTGAACAGTGAACACCATGTTAAAGTGTTTCAGCAAAACACTTAGTTTCACAATTCGACGTTCAGTGGCTGTTGTAAAACAGCGAGTTGGAGTCGAAAAGTGTATGCATTCGACATATCATTTCGAGCGGATACATGTTTGGGTCCAGTGCAATAGCGAGAAATTATGCATACTAACACACTTAACATCCTGTGGCGACCCGATGGTCGAAATGAACTTTTAAACCCCTAAAGTTCAATACTTTGGAACTCGATCATGGGACATGGTCCAGGGATGTATATGTTGCATAAAGTTTATACTTTATCCACATGTGTGACTGTTATGTGTACTGTTTATTCCATTCTCGCACTACGATTGTATAGACTGGATGAAGTAAACAAACATGTGCTGATCATTTGAATGGTCTGAATGCAGAATGGTGCAGACATGTTCAACGCAAGAGGAGGGAGGTCCGAGTCAAGTTCATGGTGATGAGTCTCCACCTCCGGAGCAGACCACGACGCAGCAGCAACCACCTCCTCCACCGCCAGAACTTCCAAGAAACCTGGCGGAGGTTCTCGCCGCGGTGCTCGGCTCGTGCGACGAGCAAACCGAGCTGCTGCAGATGCTAGTCCAGCAAAATGCGTCCCATCAGGGAGGACGCCAAGACAATGGGCAACGCCAGCCCCAACACAGTTCGTATTTGAAATTCATGGCGACCCATCCACCGGTCTTCACGGAGGCCGAGGAACCTTTGGAGGCGGACAGCTTTATCCGCACTCTGGAGGCGAAGTTCGGGCTGCTACGGTGCACCGAACATCAGAAGGCGCTGTATGCAGCGCAACAGCTTCAAGGAGAAGCCGGTACCTGGTGGGCGAACTACACCGCCTCCTTACCGGCTGGCCATGCCGTCACATGGGTGGAGTTCCGGGAGGCGTTCCGTGCCTATCACATACCTCCCGGTGTGATGGAAATGAAGCTCCAGGAGTTCCTGGCGTTACGGCAAGGCGAGAGGAGTGCTCATGAGTACTCCAGGTTATTCAACAAGCTGGCGCAGTATGCGCCAGGATTTGTGGGGACGGAAGACAACAAGCGCAATGCTTTCTTCCGGGGCCTGAATTCAAAGATGAAGGTCCATCTTGCCCAAAGAAATCACGACACATTCAATGACCTCGTTAATGCCGCAATTCTACAAGAGAATGCTCAGCGCGAGCGCGGTTCTAATAAGAGGAAATGCAGCGCGCTGACGAGCAGCAGTGGTGGGACGCCACAGAAATACCACGTGGTGTATCGCTCACCATCCGGTTAGAGATGGCAGCCACCGGCGCGACCGCCTCAGTTTCGCGGTCGGCAATATAATGCGCCGGGCTTTCAACCGATGTATCCACCACAGCAACGGCAGCAGCAAAGGATGGTCCCGCGTGCGCCTCAGTTTCAACAGCGTGCACCAGGATTCCGTCCTCAAGTCAGCGGGACCCCGACACCTTACACGTGCTACACGTGTGGCCGTGTTGGGCACATTTCGAGGGACTGCCCCGAGCCGCGACAGGGCAGGGGTGCAGCACCATATCAGGGTGCTAATCAGCCCCGCAACCAGCCCAAGAAACCAGCACCAAAACCCGGCAACGTCCACAACTTAGCTATCGAAGACGTGCCGGAAGGCGAACCCGTCCTCGCGGGTACGTTCTCTTACCTAGATCATCCCGTAGTCATACTTTTTGACTCCGGTGCCACCCATAATTTCATAAGTCAGTCTTATGTTATTAAATATCAAATGCCTATCATTCCCACAAATAATTCATACTTGATATGTTCTCCGGGTGGGAAAATAACAGCTGATAAAATGGTCTATAGAGCACCATTACAGTTGGGTGAGAATCTATATACGACTTCTCTAATCATGTTAGAGAGTCAAAAACTTGATGTCATTTTAGGAATGTCATGGCTACATCGCCATGGTGCTGTTCTTGACATCATTCCACGTGTGGTTCGTTTAAACTCTCCACTTCATGAACCACATGTTCTTATTCTTGACCGTTCGGTTCAAGAAGCTCCAGCCACATATAATACGGAAGCCACAAAACTTGAGGATATTCGTGTGGTCCGTGAATACCCGGATGTCTTTCAGGATGATCTTTCGGGCATGCCACCCGAAGGAAATGTCGAGTTCAAGATTAAACTTGTACCTGGGACGACATCGATCTCACGGAGACCGTACAAGATGGCTCCGAATGAGCTGGCTGAACTGAAGGAGCAGCTCAATGACTTAATGAAGAAGGGTTTCATTCGACCGAGTTCCTCACCATGGGGATGCTCGGCGCTGTTTGTGAAGAAGAAAGGTGAAACCTTGAGGTTGTGTGTGGACTACCGACCTCTTAACGCTGTCACCATCAAGAATAAATATCCACTGCCCCGCATCGATATCTTATTCGATCAACTTGTGGGTACGAGTGTATTTTCGAAGATGGATCTTCGCTCCGGATATCATCAAATTAAGATCCGAGCAGAGGATATTCTGAAGACGGCCTTCTCGACAAGATATGGGTTATATGAATTCCTCGTCATGTCCTTTGGTCTCACCAACGCCCCGGCACACTTCATGTATCTCATGAACTCAGTGTTCATGCTGGAGTTGGACAAGTTTGTGGTGATGTTCATAGACGACATCTTGGTTTACTCCAAGTCTGAAGAGGAACACGCCAAGCACTTGCATATCGTGCTTCAACGATTGCGAGACCATAAGCTTTATGCCAAGTTCAGCAAGTGCGAGTTTTGGATCAGCCAAGTGCCATTCCTTGGTCACATTATTTCTGCAGAAGGCATTGCAGTTGATCCAAGCAAGATCGAACAAGTGCTGATATGGAAGTCCCCCACATCAGTCCATGAAGTCAGGAGTTTCCTCGGGTTAGCAGGATATTATCGGAGATTCATACCGAATTTCTCCAAGCTTGATAAGCCGATGACTGAACTGTTGAAGAAGGGGATCAAATATGTTTGGAGCCCAGCTTGCGAAGAAGCTTTCCAAGCATTAGTGAAGCATCTTACAACAGCCCCAGTGTTAGCTCAACCGGATACAACCAAGCCCTTCGACGTATATTGTGATGCGTCCGGTATCGGGCTTGGCTATGTATTGATGCAAGGAGGAAGAGTGGTCACCTATGGCTCACGTCAACTCCGTAACCACGAGCAGCACTATCCGACTCATGATATTGAGCTTGCTGCTGTGGTGTTGGCTTTAAAAATATGGAGGCACTATTTGCTTGGGAAGTTAGTGCACCTCTACACCGACCACAAGAGTCTGAAGTATATATTCACTCAAAAGGAGTTGAATATGCGGCAACGGAGATGGCTAGAACTGATCAAAGACTATGAGATCGAGATTCACTACCATCCCGGGAAGGCAACGTGGTTGCCGATGCCTTGAGCCGCAAATCTCATGTCAACAATCTGTCCATCACCCCACTTGAAGAGGAGGATCCGAGTCTGTACTTGGTTCCATATGGGGCGTTATATAATCTTGCTCTCATTCCAACCATAAGAGAGGAGATTATGGAAGCTCAGAAGAAGGACATGGGAATGTTGCACATTCGGAGAAGGATGGAAAATGGCGAAATGAAGTGCTTCCGAAGAGATCAACACGACACTCTATGGTTTAAAGACCGTATAGTGGTACCCCGTGACATGAAGCTTCGGAAGAAAATCTTGGATGAAGCTCATTTGTTCAAGTATTCTATTCATCCGGGCAGCAACAAGATGTACCAAGATCTAAAAACCAGGTTTTGGTGGACACGGATGAAAAGAGAAATCGCAAAGTACGTATCTAGATGTGATACGTGTCGGCGTGTGAAAGCCGACCATATGCGTAAAGCCGGACAGCTGCAACCATTGAATATTCCGGCGTGGAAGTAGGAGGATATTAGCATGGACTTCATTGTTGGTTTACCTCTCACATCTCACAAGCATGACTCGATTTGGGTGATAGTCGATCGACTAATCAAGTCGGCTCATTTTATCCCTGTACATACAAAGTACGTGGCTAAGCAATATGCGGAGTTGTATATTGCAAAGATCTTGTGCTTGCATGGTGTCCCCCGCTCCATCATTTCAGATCGCGGTGCGCTGTTCGTCTCTCGGTTTTGTGAACAGCTGCACACATCATTGGGCACCAAACTGATCCGAAGCTCCGCGTATCACCCGCACACAGATGGTCAAACTGAACGGGTGAATCAAGTGCTTGAAGACATGCTACGCGCTTGTGCCATCCACCCAACAAGAATTGGGACGATCATTTGCCGTTGGCGGAGTTTTCTTACAACAATGGCTATCAAGCTAGCATCAAGATGGCGCCGTATGAAGCTCTCTACGGCCGAAAATGTCGCACACCTCTCAACTGGTGCGAGTCCGGCGAGCGAGTTATCTACGGCATTGAACTTGTGAATGAGGCTGAAGAACGAGTGCGAGTAATACAAGCCAATCTTAAGGCTGCTCAATCTCGTCAGAAGAGCCATGCGGATAAAAGACGCCGCCCTCTCCACTTCGACATCGGGGACCAAGTTTATGTCCGGGTGTCTCCGATGAAGGGAGTTCATTGTTTCGGAGTGAAGGGTAAACTTGCACCGCGGTTCATTGGTCCGTTCGTCGTCATTGAAATATGCGGAACCGTGGCCTATCGCTTGGATTTACCGGCGTCGCTTGCAGGCACACAACGTCTTCCACATCTCTCAGCTGAGGAAGTGCCTCAAACCCTCCGCTGAAATCCGCGCCGAAGACATAGAAGTTCTTCAACCGGACCTCACGTACACGGAGTGTCTGATCCGGATTATCGATGAAAATACCCGCGCCACAAGAAACCGGACCTTATGGTTCTACAAGGTCTTGTGGAGCCACCATACCGCGGATGAGGCAACATGGGAAAGCGAGGACTATCTCTGAACATATTATCCGGACTTGCTATCATCATATGCCCGGTAAAGTTTTCCCCACTTTGCATTTCTTTTGGAATCTCGGGACGAGATTCTTTTTAAGGGGGGAGGGATGTAAATCCCAAAAAGTGGTAGCAAGAAAAATTCAGCTCATGTACACTTAGGAAAAATGAGGGGAATTAAAACTTTGAATTATAACGGTGTGAGTTCAAAGTTGTGAATCAGACTTTCCAAAAACTTCCAAACATGGAGATCTAAATGCACAGCTTGGATCTTCATAGTCCAAATATTCACCCTTCCAAATTTCAGCTCATTTGGAGGAGTTTCAATATTTGTTTGGGATTAAAAGGAGAAGCCCTCTAATCTGAATTTCAAATTCAGTTTCAAATTCCAACTCCCTCAATTTGCAAATTTGGTTCCACAAATGTGTTCTCCAGATTTGAATGGGCAGCCATGCCAAAAATTGGGAACTTTGGAGCTGGTTTGCTATGTTTTTGGGGCAATACAAAATGGAGAATTCAAACTCCATTTCAAATTCAAATGGTCAAATACAATTCAAACTTTCACACCAGAATTCAAATCATTTGAATTCAGAAAGTTTAAACCATGACTTGATGTGAAAGTTTAGCCTTAAATGTTGAGTTGCTGGGGTAAAAATATCTGTGGAAAGTAATTGAGAAATTAGAGGTGGTGGGACCCCTTTGTCAGCCACACATGCAACACAACCGACTGTTTTTGCTTCTCTCGGGTGATCACGGCGCGCCACCGAGCTGCACTGCTTGCCACCGAGCTGCTTGCCTCGCTTTCTCCCGAAGTCAGCTCGTGGGTGATCAAGGCAGCAGCACAAGTGCATTTCTTCTCTTCTCCACGTTCCAACCGAAGCGTTCCTCAGCTCCTCGCTCGAGCGCTCACGGGAGAAACCAGCAACCCTCGGTGCTCGCTGTTCAGCAGCCTTCCACCACCCCTAGCACCGGTTGAGCCACCCAGGATCTGCGTCGGAACCTCCTCAACGTGCTCCACCGCTCCTCAGCTCATCCCCGAGCTCCCCTCGCTGTGCCCGAGCTATTCTTCACCGGGAGAAGACAGAGCACGCTGACCCTCACTGCTCCTCATGTTCCAGCCGCTCCAACGCCTCTCCCGCATGTCCAACACCTCCCTAAGGTGTGCCAAGGTGTGTAGGTCATGCTACCGCAGTCCCCTTGCCCTTCCCCGTCGCTGTCTCGCCGGAATTTGAGTTTTGGCGCCGGTACACGTGAAGAACAGCCCCAAACCAAAACTGTAAATTCGTCCAACATGGTTGATCATCGGTTCTATAATTCAAGCCACAGAAACTAGTGATCCTAGCGCCCTCCCACGCTAAATACGGCAGCAAACCATCCACCACACGCCCCGGGTGACGAGAAATCGCCGGTGGTGGCAAAAACGGGTCGGTCCTCCGGTGAACCCTATTTTCCGGCCATTTGCTGCAAGGTTTAGCATGCGTTTCATGTTACCCAATCACTGGTAAGGTAGCTCGCAGGGAGAAGCTTCGGACACGCCAGAACGCGTTGATTCCGAGCTCCCGAGCCGCCCCACCGGTGCCGACCTGTCTTCGGCTGTTTTCATGCGTGAAAACCTTGCCCGGCAGCTGTGCCATGTTCCCAGGAGCATGTAGGGCGAAACCGGAGCTAATTTGGTGGGGAAATGAGGGAGAACGAGCCATGCCATGATCTGAGCTGGGTGCACGCGCGTTCTCTGGCGGGAGGTTGAAGAAAGACCTGACGAGTGGGCCCCCCTGTTAAGTCTCTGGGTAGGTTTCAAACAGAGAGCTATTCAAGTTTGAAAAATTCATAACTTTGTGTAGACAACTCCAAAAAGGGTGAGACCAATTTTGTTTGAATCCTTAGGAGCAGTACTTCCTAGAGGAACAAATTTCTTGCTATGAAAATGTCCAGAAATTTCTGTAGAATTGTTTTCAGTAAATCCTTTAGGGATTTATTACAGGAGCAATTCTTTATGAAATATTCCCAAATTTGGAAAACAAATCCTTTTCATAGTAACTGATATCCAGTAAAAAATTGAGCTTAATTGGAGTCCATTTTCTAGGTCAAATTGTCTTCCAAAGTTCAGCATTTATTTGAAAATTCAAATTTAAACAGAAACTTTTCAGAACTCCTGTCCAACTTGTAGGAATTTTAAAGACTACATGGTGCAATGACATGTCTCCAAATTTGGCACAAATCATCCTTAGAGAGTCTAGTATCCACTATAAAAATCCCAAAGCCAATTAAGGATTCTAAATAGCATTAGCTATGAATAGAAGTTCAATTCTTATAAACCCTTAATACTTACACATATATTTTGCTACATTTCATTTAGTGACCGAAGTTGAGGACGCACCAGAGCCCTTGGACGTCCTCCCACCAGAAGCTGACTTCCCCTTTAACTCGTAACTAGGCAAGCCCCGGTTTGCACTTAAGTACCTTTTATAAAGCTTTTTAATTGTATCACTTATGTCTAGGATGAATGTATGCATTAGAGTTAGGGTGATTGAAACCCCACTTGCATAGCCTTTTAAATCCTATAAAGGGTTGGGTAGTTTACAAACTCGACGAGTAGAGAATGCCATGCTAATGTTTAGGATTTCGGTAGAAGTCGAGTGGTTGGAAGCTACTCGCGAGATAATACTTATCACACGGAATGAAAAGAGGTAGAAAATGGCTTGAGTTGTGAAAATGAGACCCAGCAGGGGGGATAGGATGCAGTGAGCAGAGGTCTCACGTGCGTAGCCCTATTGGTGTCGATTGAGGACCATCCGTGTGCGGCCCTACTTGACAAGTATCGAACAGTACCAGATGCATACTGGCATATGGGAACCAGGAAACCGATGTAACTGGTTAACCCGGGTGTCGAGGCTTACCCAACCGTAAATAGGAGTGGGTTGAGGGTAGCAAGGTGTAAATCTGCCGGTGGGCACAGTCACGCTCCACGCGGGGACCTCCTGCCCGTTACGGATGGACCGGTTCGGCATTTGGGTTGCCTTTGAAAGGTTGTCGCATACAACAGAGTAGGAAGGGGTGTGAAATCACGCTTCTGAAAGTGGGTGTATGTGACTTGTTATCCGGGTGTGTCTTGATTGCAATCATCGTCCCTCGCAGTTATTTGAGTACCCGCTTGTTCACTGCATTGTGACGTAGTAAGAAGTGAAATAAGCCAACTGAAAATGCTGTATTGAACTATTAATGTCTTGAAACCTTGTATGTTGTAGTTATAGAGCTAATTAAGTTTATATTCCACTTTGGGCATCTCCACATCGGAGGAAAGCGTTTCTTGTTTGATTGTGGACTTCCGATGTGAGGGTTGCGTAAGGCTCAATAAACTGTTGCTATAAAACTGAAAGTAAGGATCAACATGTAGGCGTGTCTTTATTGCAAAGTCCTTTTCCTATCTTACACATCCTCGCATGTAGAGTTCCATGCCTAGGGTAGACGGTTAAGACTTGCTGAGCCATCGTGCTCACGGTTGCAATATTTTGAGCTGTATGCAGGTGAGAGTTATGCGGAAGGTTCCGAGGATGAGGCGATGCCCCCGTCGGGGTACACGGCCGAGTTGGAGCCCTGCACGCCGCCGTGATTCTCCGGTTCCATGCTGCTAGTGTGTAGCGTCCCTGGGCTGGACAGCTACACTTTTGCATAGTTAGAATGAGAGTGTGTTAATAAAAATTTGTATAGTTATGGTTTGTAAAAGACTTCCGCTGTTTTATATCAAATAAAATTTTGTATGTTGTTCTTAATTCTTTTCGTGTGTGCTGTTGGGTACCGCATCGCATGGCACCACCCTTTGGGATCCTGGAGTGGGTGAACCACGGGGTGGTCCCCATAGGCAACACCGTCGCAAGTGCCGGCTGGAGCCAGCCCGGAAAGCGCGCTTCTGGCTGCCCATGCACTCCTGCGCAACCCCCCCACCCCCCGAGTGCAGGAGCTTCCCCGTCTACTGTTGAACAATGACGCAACGATGTCGACCACTTGGTCGTCGCCGCGCTCAACTAGCCGTGTCGACAGTGACAGCGACCAGGGATGGGAAATTTATCACCTTGTGACCTAACAAGGGATTACGGGATGACGACAACCCACTCGACGGCTACCCCACCACAGACATCAGGGGCAGGCTGAACCGCCGCCGCCATCATAACAGAGAAGGTCGTGTCACCAGCGAGCGACAGCGCGAACGACGCCTTGGCCTCAGGGAAGAATATGGTACTCCGCGTACCAGGTGTCCCATTTACGCGGGCCAAGACTCGGCCTCCCCAGGCTCTGTGGGAGGTTGTATGGCTTTGGCCCCGCACCATTGTTTGGCGGTATGGCCGTGCAAGTTCCGGCCACACTTGCCGGAGAAGTTCGATGGGACGGTCAACCCTATCGAATTCCTGCAGATCTACTCCACCACCATTATAGCTGCAGGAGGGGACGAGGCCATTATGGCCAACTACTTCCCGGTAGCGTTGACCGGGACGGCTCGGTCATGGCTCATGAACTTGCCCCAGGAGTCTGTGACCTCCTGGGAGGAGTTGTGCCATCAGTTCACAGCCAATTTTGGGAGTTCCTACACCCGGCCGGGCTCGGAGGCAGACCCCACACCGTACAACAGCAATCGGGAGAGTCGCTGCGTTCTTTCATTCAACGTTTCTCCCAGGTGAGGAATACCATCCCCCGCATCTCCGACGCATCTGTCGTTCTCACCTTTCGGCAAGGCGTCCGTGACAAGAAGATGCTCGAGAAGCTGGCCACACATGATGTACGGAACGTCTACGAGCTTTTCAGCTTGGCAGACAAATGTGCCAGGGCCGCAGAGGGTCGCAACTGGCACACACCGCCTAACAAAGGGATAGAGCCCGCCGGGGAAGGCCCTAGTGGCAGAAGGAAGAGGGCCAGTGGCAAGGACGAGCTGTTGGTCGGAGCCCATGCAGCAGCAGCAATAGCGGATGCAGCGAGTAGGGGGCCACACGCCGATAAGCGCCCGCGACAGCCGTCCAACAACGGCGATGGCGCCCGGAGGTGTCCGGTCCATGACACCATCCGACACAGCATTAGCGAGTGCCGGGAGATCCAGAAGCTGGCGGAGCGCTTCCGAGAGCTCCGTCGGGAGATTCAGAAGGCTGACCCTGGGGACGACGGTGACCAAGAAATGGAGTTCCAAGATGCCAAGCGGGCGTTGGAGGCCCTCTATGACCAGGGAGAGAGCACCGGCTCCGACCACAGTGAGAGACGTAAGCCACTCCACACCTGACCGGGCAGTCTCAAGGCAAGGTTGCATGGTGCTCCGACCCAAGCTTTCTCGAGGAAGTACGACAAGCCTATCCTTGTCCAGCGCGAGCAGATCTCCTGGGTGTGTCCATCTTGCTGCGGGGATGGGTGCCTCTACTCAGATCAAGTGGCCATAGGACACCCATGTAAGTCTACCCGACTACCCGTGAGTAATGGCAGAGAATTTTTTTCATATTTTCTTTCTTGTAAGGGTAGCATAGAGGCTGGGGACAGGGCTTAGGACGGCTAAAATCCCAGAAAGGACCAGCCACCCTCGGGACCCGGGGCGAATCGCTGCTTTGTGGCATGGCCTGTTGACCCTATTGCTAAAGGAAGCCGGAAATCAGAAAAATATGTCCTGTCCGGTGTGCCCCATTACAATCTATGTTGGCCCATGCGTAGCAGTTATGAATGTTGTGTTCGGAGCCATCTTACACACTAATCCTCCACACTAGTCCTACATGCCCATGGCAGAATCAGTTCCGTCGCCACGCTACCAAGGGGTCAGGACAACGGTGACCCGGAGTCAGTGCCCCGGACATCACTGGACCCAAAAAGTCACTCTGCTGTGACGGCCCTCGCGTGAGCGAGGCGCAAAAGTGGGGGACCTGCTCACCTCACAGTTAGGAGAGCAGTACGAGTACGTGGTGCACCTTGACTTCAAAGCACTAATAGTATGGCAAAGTATGAAGCCTTCATATTCGGCTTGATTACTGCTTTTTAACTAGGAGAACGGCAGATGTGGGTTAGGAGGAGACTTCCGTCTCGCCATCAAACAAGGCGAGTGAGAGTAACCCTGTATCGGCACGCAGCCAGCTTCCTACCTTATCTATGTGCGAAAGATGGGGAAAGGATTTTGTGCTTTGGAGTAGTGTCACATCCCCTGCGCCAACATTCCAATAAAAGCCTCTGCATGGGCTCCAGTCCCCGAAGGCACCTTTGAAAGGAAGCTACTGCGTCATACAGCCTGGCCTGCCGAACCAGGCGAAGAGGGCGAGCCTGGCACCTTGAAGCCAGCAGTCCCGGCGGCCCTGCAACCATGGTGCTCGCTAAGGATCGTATGCGTCACCGAGGGCTCCGTGCATCCCGGCGCCCAAGATCTGAAAAGCTCAAGTAGGTCCGATGCATGAATCAAGGAGGTCCAGGCCTACTTGAAGAACAATATCCTTCCTGATGAACGTGCATCCGCTGAACCGATCGTTCGTACGGCTAGAAGATACATACTGGTAGACGGACATCTCTACCAGTGTGGCGCCGACAACGATCTATTGCGGTGCATTACCCGAGAGGAGGGCTGCGATATATTTGCAGAGATCCATGAGGGCGAGTATGGTAACTTCTTCATTCCACACGCTGGTCGGTAAAGCCTTCCGGCATGGCTTTTACTGACCGATAGCCCCCCTGGATGCCGTCGAGCTGGTCAAGAGATGCGAAGCATAACAATTCCGTGCCAAGCAGATCCACACATCAGCGCAGACGCTGCAAACGACCTTGCCCTCATGACCGTTAGAATCATGATGGCTAGGCACCTTGGTGCTACAACTTAGCAGTGTCGGGAAGCCAGGTGGCACATGTCCCTGGACAAGAGCCTCAGCCGTGTCTTGGACGACCACGTCGCCCAAACTTGGACCGTCTCAATAGGTCCATGGTATCCTGGACCCCTCGGAAAGCAGATGCCCACGCCCTGACCCATCCAGTCTATTTGGTAGGCGTGCTCCCTCCCCACCAAGTGACCACACCTACCAGGGGGGCCATCTCGGCAAATCACGCGGGCAGGGCATCGGGCTGTTCCAGCAACAAGCAAAAGATCCAGAGCGCTGGCTGTGACAAGCTTCAAATAAGGACTGAACCCCCCTAGGGTCCTCGCATCGCCAGGAACCCAGAAGGAGTGTAAGCCCCACTGCCCGGGCGCCCTGGGTACTTGCGCCGCTAAAGAACAGGGGAAACAAGCTTGAGATATTGACAACATGGGGACTGTAGTCCCAGCTCTCCCAAGGAGGCCACTCTCGGACCCCAAAAGCCGGCACCTCTCGAGGATCCTAGAAGCTAGTCAGACTAAGTAAGTCGCTCGACCTCCTGGTAACTCGTACAAGCGAGCGATACCTAACTTGGTGGGATAAGGGACCCCCCCGATATCAGCGGCATTAAAGGTCAGGTGGCCCCACGAGAACTGGAAATGGTTATGCTCACTGGACCCACCGCCAAATGATTGATAGAAGGGAGATTAAAAGAACCACCTTTTTCATCAATAAAGAAGTACAGGACGCAAAGGACAAAAGAAAGATACAGAGGTCAGGACCTGCCTAAGACTAGTCCGCACCGCGCCTCAATCGCTCTGCAATGAGGGCTCCCAAGTCTTCAACCTCAGACCGAGCTACCACCTCCCTCACAGCAATGGGGCCTTGGACGACCGGCTCCAGAGAAACGCTGGGGTCCCAGCTTCGGAAGAAAGAACACATGGGTTGCCACCTCCTTAGCCAGGGCCTTGCCCTCCGCCTCCAGCTGGTCGACGACAACGTCTTTCAATGCTGCCATCTTTGTGCCCACAGAGTCAAGCGCAAGGAGCGCTTGGCTCGTCTCCTGCGAAGGATCGCCAGCACGCACCAGGCTGAAGCCAAAGGGCACTAGTGCTGACTCGGAACAGCCCAAAAAATCCTAGATTTGCTGGACATCCGCCGTACGTGAAGCCTGGAGCTCCTGAAGCTCACGCCGCACCACTGTCAAGGCTGTTGCGTCGCTTTCGGAGAGTCTTTTCTCCCGATCAGCTAACGCCGCCTCCCGAGCATCAAGCTCGTGGGCACGGTGCTGCAGCCTCTCCCCCCGGAACGAGGCATCGAGTTCTGCAGCCAGGAGGTCCTGGCGCTCCTTCATTTGCCTCTCCCGCTCCTCGTTCAAAGAGGTCTGCTGATCGTCCAGGTCTTCAGCCCGTGACTTCAGTTCAGCGTGCTCCCGCTACAAGCACAACGAAGATACCTCCTTCTCCTCCGCTAGCTCACGCTCGCCTACTGCGATCTCATGGCAAGCCAGCGTATGCCGTAGCTCCTCCAGAGTTGTGAGGCGTGCATTAGTCGCCTGCTGGGCCTCGTTGGCTTCTGCCCAGAGCTTACGGGACTGCTTGTCCAACCGATCGACCAAGTCCAGCGGCCGGATGGTCAGTTCTTGTTCCTCCCGCACGCAGGCCTCCTGCGACTCCAACCTCCTCCGTGTTTCGCGGGTCCGGAAGTTGAGTAACCTTTCCCAACCACCGAGGCGCTCCTCCTCGTGCTAAAAGGATTCTCGCCCTTGATCCAGCGCCAGCAGAAAGCCTTCGCCGAGACTACAGCCTCAGACAAGGGGATCCGCTCGACACGTGCCATAGCCTCCCGAGCACCGCCCTCCGGGTTATTGGTAGCCGGCGTAGCGTGCACCAAGACGTAGGGACCCAGGGAAGCTTCGGCTTGTCCCTCAGCAGGAGGCGGGTGAGCTTCTGGCATGGGAATGCTACCCTCCAGGGTAGGGGCCGAGGCATCCGACACCCCCTCATCAGCGGTAGGAACGGGTTCGCCGCCATGTACCGGTGAAACCTCGCCAACCTCAGCCAGTCCAAAACCAGGTCCCTGAGCTAGGACCGACAGAGCTTCCTGGCTGGGTTCCACCACACCAGGGACCGCTGACGAGATATCTGCAGAACGGTCAGGTGGCATGGACGTCGCCGGCGTCGGAGGGTCTGCATCTTGGGCTGAAGCAGTTTCAGAATCTGCCAGTGGACCGTTGGGCGCCCCAGGCGCCGGAGCGCTCCCAGAAACACCTGCGGATGGAGCCCTGCATAAAGGATGGGGTCAAAAGATAATGTTAAAGCATAACCAAAGGCAGCATGGGCCAGCCTTGTATGATCTACCTGGGGCCGGCGAAGCTCCATGAAACTGCTCGGAGGCGCTTGACCGGGCCTCCGGAGCCACCGGACCCCCCGGTTACAGCCGACCACTTCGTTGACATCGGAGGCGTAGGAGATGCAGACGACCCCTCTGTCGGTTTAGCTGCAGGACCAGCTGCGTTGCCACCAACCTCATCCTCCAGTTCAACCACTACAGGCACCATGGGGCCGGGAGCCGAGGTAAAGGTCCCGTCTGCGTGCATCATCCTTTGCTTCTTCCCAAAAGAGCTGGGCTGGGGGGCCGCTGGCCCCTTCCCCCTTTTTCTTGTCCAGACTTGAGGTGGAGGGGGCGGAGTCGCAGAGTTCGTGTAAAGGTCCCAAAAAAATGTGAATACAAAGAAACTCATGTTTACAAAAGTTGGGTTCATATGTATGAAATTTGGGACTTCTTAAAACTTTTCCCCACATGTGATGACACACATGAGGGCTTTCTTCACACAAGTCAAATGTTTATTTGAGAACTTGGAACCCTAGAGGGGTCTAAAACCAAGATGGGAAGTTCCCATAGGTGTGTGAAAACTAAAGTCAGATTGGGAACAAACTTGTTCAAACTCAAAATTCAAATGAGAGCAACACAATGGAATTCAAAACTGTTGTGCTACAAATCTCATTTGCAGCAGCCAAAATAAAAATCAGGTTTCATATTTGGATTCCTTGGGTCCAAATTAGGGGGTGTGCAAAGTTTCATGATTTATGGAAATGATTTGCAACCCATTTTCCAAAATGGACTTTAAATGACAAAGAATTCAAATGCATAATTGAATTTGGATGAAATTCGCCCACTTGTTCAAATGTCTCTCAGATTTAAACTCCCACAATTGAATTCCATCATATTCAAACTTTGGGAGATATTTTAGAGGATGAGGAGGTTCTGAACTGTGGAACCCACATGTCAGTGAGGGAACTGAAAATTTTGCAAAAGATCTTCCGTTAGACACCCAGTCTCTGTTTGTTTACCTCCTATGCGAAGTAACTCGGACAGAGCCGACCTTCCTCCGATCGACACCGATGGACAGCCGGCAGCCACCTCCTGCTGGATTTTCATCGTGCTGGAGGTCTGCCTCGGCGTCTATACCCTCTCCCGACCTCCCGTTCGCCCTTATCACCGAGACACCGCAGCTCCTTCCTCCTCGCGCGAGAAACAGAACCGAGCGTTGCCGCCGTGCTTTTGATCGATCGGCCACCGCCTAGCTCGTGTGCAAGCCTCAGCTGAGCAGCAAAACCACACCACAGAACCCCCCATGACATCCTCGAGCCAGCACTGAGCGGGTTCGCGCTCTCTGCACCGAGAACGGCGAGTTTCCGCGGCGGCTGCCATTAAACCGAGAGCAAGTGCTCTCATGGACAGCTTCAACCGCAGCGTGTCACGGCAAAGCTAGGCCACTTCTGGAAGCGCACGACGTCCAGGCAACTCAGCCCCGAAGCTTGGGATCAACCGTGGATCATCGGCAGCGAATTTCGAGATTTTCTCCCGATCGGTGCAAACCAACCTTCTGGTACGTTTCTGTGAAATTCCCGGTAGATTGTTGTTTAGACAGCACAAAACTTCACACACGAGGGCTAGACTTGAGGGCGCACCAGTTTGCTTTTGAAACCTCGCATGAAACGCATGGTACACGGCGTATTTCCGGTATTTCCGAAGGCGGCTATGGCGGGAAGGTGCGGGTGCACGGTGAACCGTAGCTTGGAGCCATTCCCGAGCCCATGTGCGGCCATGCCTAGCTTTGCCAACTTACACTGGTGCTGTAGAGCCTGTCCAGGGAGCTTTTTGCGGGCTAAAGCATTGGGGCAACGTCGCCGGACTCCCTCAGAGCCGCTACACCGGTGCGGGATGGGTTAGGGGCTTCGCCGGTCCATAGAACTCATTCCATCGTGTTCCTCGGGTCAAATAAGGGCATGGCGGCGAGTTTCAGCATCAGGGGTGGCCGGACATTGAATCCAGGCTGCTCCGGCGAACTCCGGCGGCGGGGTGCGCGGGAGCGAGAGGTTGAAGACGACTTCATCGGGCCTGCCTGTCAGCGACTCGGAGAGAGGGGCCGGAAACACTGTGGCGCGGGATCGACTGTGACAGCGCGGGAAAAAACCCTGTGACCCCGTGTGGCACTCTCTCGGCAGCAGACACGTGTACCCTGGTCCCACCGTCAGTTTAAACTTTTTCCCGGATTTATTCAAATTCCAGAATTTACCCAAACTTTAGAAGAGCATAACTTTTGCTAGGAAACTCCAAATTTAGTGATTCAAATTGGATTAGATTCAGATTTACAAACTCTATCCAAATATGCAACCCAATTTGTATTAAAATCTTTATTTAATTCTGGAGAATTCTTTAAAACTTTTCAGCAAAAGAATTTTATAGGGAGTTTGGTTTATCCATAAATCCTCAAATTTTACCAGAGTATTTTTTAGGTAATTATTAGACTCCTCTAGAAATTTCATCTCATTTAGAGTTGATTTGATCAGGGTAATTCAGATTGTAACTTGCTGTGTTCAATTGAATACAGAAATATTTTCAGAGAATTTTCCAAAACTTGTAAATTCAGTTCTGGGCAATTCTTAGCTCCAAAAATCCTAGGAAAAATTCATGCAAGCTCTATGAACTATAATTGAAATTGTAGTTCACTGAGTTTGACATGAACATATGTGTTATCTCAGAATAAATTCTTCTTTTCTTAATTGCTTAGAAAATTGTTCTGAATAAACCACTCAATGAAAAGTGCTAATTTTTGGTCCAGATAACTTTATTGTGATAAGGAACTCACATGAAAATTTTCAGCTCCATTGGAGCTCTGGATCACCACTGTTATGTGTAACCTCTTGAGGGGATCAACACTTAAGTGGGAGAAGCACTCCACATTTGGTCATAGTATTTAAACCCAACCCAAACCACTAGCACCAGTGTCATTTTAAATTCTTAAACAGAGTTCCAGTTTTTAAACTGTCATTAGATCTTATTAGCAAAAGCTTTCAATTAAATACATATGCATGAACATATCGTGTAGCATCTACGTGAAGAACGTGAGAAGGACTTAAAGTGAAGATCAAGGAGGAAGGAAAAGCAAGTAATCAAGCTCCAAGTGATCGTAACTAACTGATTGTAATCTTAGTCACCTGCAAAACAGGCAAGCCCCAGTTTGCATTTGAACAGTTTTATAAAACATTTCCATTTTTAGAGATCATAGCTTTGCATCATTGATTGCATTAAGTCTAGTTGATATTGAAAATATCACTTGCATGACCAGAAATACCTAAGAGAGAAAGGGTAGAATAGCACCTCCTCGAGTGGATTTGGCTACGCTAATGTTAGTAGGAAAGGTCTGGTAGAAGTCGAGTAGTTGGAATCTACTCGCGAGTTTAGGGCGAGTTTATTCGGAGTGGGTCCAAAATAGAAAAGATGAGGAAAGTTCACACATAAGAAATGGAGACCGGGCAAGGAGGTTTAGATGCAGCAGGTTGCGGACCGTGCGTGCATAGCCCTGCCTGTGTCGGTTAATGCCCGTCCGTGCTTGGCCCTGTTGGATAAGTTTGAGTTGTGTACCGGGCACATACTGGCTATATGGGACCCAGGAAACCGATGTACCTTGGGAGATCCATAGTGGAACTTTTCCAACTGCCTTAGGCTTTCGGCGTCAGGGTAGCAGGAGGTAACTCGCTTAAGAACATACCACTGCGGGTATGTACCTTGAGGGAGCTTGCGTACTCGGGGCAGTTGGACTGCGTCCAATGTGGAAGATCTTGGGAAAGGTGGCCGCGTACAACGTCAGTCGAGGTTGCTGCCGGCAACTCGGAGTACGGGTGTAAGTGTCGTGTAGTCCGGACGTGTATTGATTCGAATCACCGTCGCTCGCGGTCATATGAGCATACTTGCCCACTGCGTCTTGACGTAGTAACAACTGGAACTGGTTATCTTTTAAACTTGATAAGATTGTGATGTAACTTGTATTGCAACCATGATTGATTTAGAGATAGGCTCATTAAACTTTACTTTCTCCTTGTGCAAGGAGCATCGCAACAAAGCGTTTCTTGTTTGATTGTGGAATTGCGGTGCTTTTCGGCTCAAGGTCTGTACAATGAGGCTTAAAATCTGAAAGTTAAGGATCAATTTTAGGCGAGTCCTTTCTGCAAATCTAGCCAACCCAATTGCAACCGTCGTGCATGTAGAGTTTCTTGTTTAGGAGAGACGGGTCAGACTTGCTGAGCCTATGTGCTCACGCTTGCTATATAAGTGGTTTTGCAGGTTAACATCGATGCTAAGAAGAAGGTTGTCTGGTGAGACTCAGAGACTTCCGAGTCATGTAACACATGGAGAACCCAGCCGCTGTTGTTGTCTTTGTGTTGCTAGCGAGAAGAGTCCGCGGGCTGGACTTCATCTCGAGTGTTCTTAGTTATTCGACGTGAGTTCTTATAGACGTCCGCTATAGCTATTTGCTGTAAATTATTTACAAAGAAAAATTTGTAAGCTTTCGCTATTGTTTTATGTAATACATTGTTCCTTGTATATGTGCTGTTGGGTGCCGCACAACACGGCACCCCCCCCCCCAATGCGATTCCCGGGCGAGCGGCCTGTCTCAGTTGGTAACGGAGCTGTGGCAAGTGGTATCATGAGCTGAGCCCTGTCTCAGTCGGTACCGGGCCCGTCTCAATTCAGCGCGGCAGTGCTTGGAGCAGAAGGGGCCGAACTAGGAGAAGCAGCCCTCCCGTTGCTCGCTCCAGTTATCTCGGGGATTCTGCTCCTCCTGGAGCGTCATCAGCCTGCCAGAGAGTGATGTCAATGCCGTCCAGCGCCGACATCGACCTTCTCAACTACTGGTCCATGAAGGTGGGTAAGAACGATGTCAGTGGGTTGACAAGGTCATCAGAGACGCCGTTGTTTCCAATGTCGGCGCACAGCCTTGCCAACATGGCGTCCAGGAGCTCCGTCTCTAAGTTGGTGTCGAGGCCACGCTCTAGGCAAGATGGGTCATTCTTGCTGGAGTACATCCAGGCCGCGCGACAGCGATTCTGCAGGGGAGCAATGCGCCGACTCATAAAGTAGGCCAAAACCATCAGTGAAGACAACCCCCGGTACGCTAGGAACTTGATCCTAGCCAGCACAGGAGAGTAGGCGCTCTGAAGGCGGGGCATCCTTTTCAAGCTGGTCCGCAGGGTCGAAGGAGGAGAAGTCAGCAGTTCCAGCCGGTCGTGGGCGACGGTCTTTACAATGACCCAGTCATACCTCAGTTCTCCCACTTGCTGGAATAAAGGGAGGAGATGTACGTCGCCAATGATCTTGTGCGATGCTGGAAGTAGTAAGCCCCTAGGAAGCTCGAACTCCTCCACAACGACCGCAGGACGAAGAACGCCCAAAATAGCCGCACCGATGGCCGCACCCTTACAAACATCTCGCAGAAGTGGACGAAGATTGACACCAGCACGAGGGAGTGCGGCGTCAGGTGCTGCAGCTGGAGCTTGTAGAAGTCCAGCAAGGTCAGGAACAAGGAAGAAGCGGGGAGGGCGAGCCCCGCTAGCATGTACCCGGTGAAAACGATGACTTCACCGGGCTGAAGGCCTGTGAGTGGGAGGGACCCGCAGTAAATCCTCCCATCGTACTGAGGCGTCTGCCAACCGATCAGGTGCCTCACGCGCCCCACATCGGCAGCACTTCGGGGACGGGACTCGCGGAGGTCCGACGCCATTGGAGCAGGAGGAGAAAGCGAGAAGATGAAGCGCAAGAAAGAAGATGGAGGAGAAGACTCCTGCTAGCAGCAGAGGGCCCCTTTATTCGCCCCAGGTCCTACGAGAACCGCCAATCGAGACATGCCCGAAATAATTACGCCCGCGTCAATCGAACCGTCGAGAGTGGAGGTACAGGGCCAACTCTTTGAGTGACGACCGAGAAATCTCTTTGAGTGAGGACAAGCAACCTCTTCGTCTCCCAAGAACAACCGCTCGTTCACTACGCGGGAGTCACGCCGCCGCTTCGGTTCGTGAAAAATTGCAAGACCAAACCCATTACGCGGAAGAGATAGGGGCCCCACCTGCGGGGTCAAAGCCTCCCCCGAGATGGGCCCGGGGGCCACTATCGGTACCCTGTGAACCGGGTACCCCCGCGTAGTGGGTAAAAAGTATCTGGGCCCCGCCTTCGCAGCTTAGGCGGGCCCCAGCGTAAGCCATGCACTCTATGGCCCATGGGTTGTACCAGGGTTGTAACGAGTCTTCAGCCCCTGAGCCTGACTACCGGCTAAGAATGGCTCGGGGGCCGACAACGTCCAGTAGTGCCGGACCCCATCCTCCACCAAGGAGGGCTCCGGCGCTACCACGTGCCAGGAACCTCCGAGACACCCCCCCAGCCGGAGAGGGCTTCGGGTGTGCCACGCGTTGTGTCGCTCTAGATCCGACCTCTTGCATGGAGGCCTCTGGTGCCGCCATGTGGGCAACAACTCCGGGCGTACCTTCCCCCTGGGGAAGGCTCCGGATGTGCCACGTGTCCTGCAGCTCCGGATCCGACCTCCAGCATGGGAGGGCTTCGGTGCTGCCGCGTGCCTAACAACTCTAGACCGCCCACTACTCCACAAGACGGCTCCGGTGGAGACAAATGTCTCAGGGGTCATTCGTCCGAGCGTCACTCCGGCAGGCAACGGGCAGATGGCCAAGGAGTAAAGAGAAAGGTGAGTTGTCAGGCCAAACATTCAAGGTTCGCGCCTTCCCCAGAAGCATGGCGCACGACGCATGCCTCTGTCCCACGTCTGCATACCATTACGGTAAAAGACAGGGCGGCGAGGCGTGACGGCGCAGCAGTGCCGTCCAACGATATTGCGCCGCTTGACAGAGCGAGGAGACGCGGCGATAGGATGGGGACTTCATCATCACCTGCTACCCGGACAGAGACGCCCGGTGAGACAGGCGGCGCGCCGTAACTCCACCGACGATACATGTAGCCGTAAATGACTAGATCATGTATAGGCATAGATAGCCGCGAGGTCAACTGTCGGCCCTGGGCTGCATTGTAACTGCCCCGGCCTTGAGCTATAAAAGGATGAGACAGTCTGCGGGTAAGGGGCTCGCGACGCAGCCAACTCATCCTCATACGCGAGCAAGTAATACAACAAACACTCCCGTGGACGTAGTGTTTTACGCTCCGGCGGCCCGAATCACGTAAATTTCCGTGTCTCGCTCGCCAGTGTCTCGCTCGCCATTGTGCTTGGACCTTCATGATCCTCTAGCCCCACTCAAAAAGAACCTCCGCGGACTCCTTCCGAGCAGACCGGGAAAAGTGTCGAACACTTCAACGATTCCCATGTTTTACTTTTAAGTGCATTTGAATCTCAGATGTTGTTGGATTAGCACCATTTGCAATCATGATTCATGAACCTAAATTAGTGGGGTGGAGCTTGCGTGCCAGCCGTCCTAGAAAGACTAATTTGGAACGAGATGAGCTTTCGTGAGATGGCAGAAAATATAGCAAATACTCCTTTCTCGAATCGTCGTCACCAAAATGCATTTTGATCCAGGATTATTGTCCTCGCGATAATCATGCTCAGGCGAGCAGCCGACCCTTACATTGGCGGTGCGGTCGCGTCGAAGGAGAGAAGCCTCCTTTTATCAGTGTCGCCGCCGACGGCGGCCACCACCGCCTTGAAATAGTCGTCGCCGCCAACGCGGGCCGCCCCCTCGATGATGAGCTGGAAGTACAGCCCCTCGCCGTCGCTCTGCTCCGCGGCGGCGGCCGTCTTCGTGAACGCGAGGTGCTGGCCCGTCTCTCCGTTGTGCTGCTTCACCGCCCACCTGCCGAGGTCCTGGACCAGCGGAATGTCGGCGGGGTCCCCGATCTGCTTCCACCCGCTGTCGGTGAACGCCCTGGCCCTGATCGCGGCGATGCAGACGGCGGCCACGAAGAGGACGAGGCTGTGCGCCCAAGTCGTCATGGCTCTGGAGCTTCTCCCGACACGACTTGGGTTTCGCAGGGCGGCAGGGGTCTGGGGCGGGGCGATGGCGTGCTTGCGAGGAGCTGGGGGGCCTTTAAATAGGACGGTGGCGTTGACGGTAGCCAGCCGTGGAAACGCCTGCAGAAATCGAGTTAATATACTGGTTTATGGAATCCTATAACAGCTGCAATGAAGATACAACATTAACTATATATAAGCAACGGATACTTATAGCATTAATGCCAGATTGTAGATCATAATATCTGGAAAGTCTTAGGAATGGAATCAACTATCTACGCAATCTCCCACAAATACTATCTTTATATACAATGTTCATTTTCTGTTCCGTTCTCTCTGTTGCGTTCGGTATTAAAAGTCATACAAAACTAGATGTCATCGTAGTCTTCGACTAACTTTATAACTTTTGTCTCCTAATATTGTTTGTATTCTACAAGAAAAAATATTTATATTTTCTTCATATATATGTGTTAGGATGTCACGGTCATAAAATGATAAACGTGATCATCCAACCTATAACAAACTTAAGAAGCGTGACAATGACGCGCTATATTTCTATTAGATACTGTTTTGAAATATTTGACGTTGGTTAGTTTAATTTTATACTAATCAGCGTCAAATCAATTAAAAGAGAGGGAGTATTTATTTGTATATCCTTTTCCGACAATGGATGAGAATTGAAGCCACGACTATGAATTAGTAGACTGGTTGCTATGTGCTCTGTCCGGGGGGAGGGGAGCGGCAACCTCTACAGGCGATACAGGTAATTCCAGTCATCAAATCCAAAATCTCTAATGTTGAAGCTGATGGAAATGTCAGTTCTTCCTAATCGAGCTTGTCGAAGCGTCTGCGCTCGACACTTCCTCCGGGCCTGCTCTGGGCAGCCCGCGGAGGTTCTTTTTCGGAGGGGGTAGTCCTCTCACGTGGGTCTCGTCGGAGTGGACGAAGGAAGGAGATGGTTGACACGGGGATTTACGTGGTTCGGGCCGCCGGAGCGTAAAACTCTACGTCCACGGGAGTGCTTGGAGCACTGGTTTCCTTGACTATATGGATGACCTAGAGGGGGCTGGGCAAAAGTGCCGAACCCCTTGTAATGTTGCCTACCCGAGCCTTTTATTGTCCAAGGCTCGGGCAGCTTACAAGGTGGGCCCCGGGACCCGACAGGTGGCCCCGGGGTGATTTCCGATTTCCTACCAGTTACTATGTCTTGGCGCTGGCTTCGGGGTCCTCGTCCTGCCACCCTGCCCATGCCGCAGGCTAGGTGTAGCGTGTAGCCATTGGTGAAGTCAGGGGCGGCAGGGCATGTCTTGTCCGTGTCTTGTCGCTGCCTTCAATGGTCTGCAGCTTTTGACACTGTGCGCCTGTCTTGACTGTGATGGGTCACAGCGCCTCTTGACAGGCGTGCGCCGCGCCTCCACACCTTGGGAAGGTGCGGGTCTTGGATGCTTTGTACGGTAAAGGAATGGCGCGCCTTTACTCCTGCTGCCTACCGCGCCGGGCGGGCAGCGCTGCTCTGCTGGCCACGTGACGGGCCCGGAGCTCACCTCTGAGGAGAGGGGAGGTCTGGCCCCGCTGGACATGTGGAGCCTTCGGAGCTCACCCCCGCGGAGGGGGGAGGTCCGGCTCTGCTGGACACGTGGCTCCTTCGAAGCTCGCCCCTGCGGAGGGGGTGAGGTCCGGACTTCTGGGCCACGTGGTAGGCTCGGAGCTATCCTCCGAGGGGGGGAGCTTCGACCCTACTGGACACATGTCTCCTTTGGAGCTCGCCCCTACGGAGGGGGCAAGGTCCGACCTTCTGGTCCACGTGGCAGGCCCGGAGCTATCCTCCGAAGGGAGGGGAGCTCCGACCGTACTGGATACGTGGCTCCTTCGGAGCTTGCTCTGCAGAGGGGCGAGGTCCGCCCTTCTGGGCCACGTGGCAGGCCCGGAGCTATCCTCTGAGGAGAGGGGAGCTCTGACTCTGCCGGACACATGGCGCCCTCAGAGCTCGCCCCTGTGAAGGGGGCGAGGTCCTTAGGCGGTTTCACCCTGTGCGCGGGGGTACTCGGTATTGAGGGTACCGATAGTGGCCCCCGGGCCCACCTCGGGGAAGGTAACAATCCCGGGGTGGGGCCTTCTCCTTCCCGCGCACTTTCCTGTCTTGAGTATTCCCTGTGCTGGTAGGGTCTCGACGGAGCTCAGCCTCTGAGGAGAGGGTGAGGCCTGGCATCAGAGCTTAGCCCTGTGAAAGGGGGAGGTCCGGCTTCAGAGCTCGCCTCTGAGGAGAGGTAGAGGTCCGGCTTCGGTGTTCACCCCTGTGGAGGGGATGTAAACCGGCATTAGAGGTCACCCCTGCTGAGGGGGTGAGGTCTGGCATCAGAGCTCAGCCTCTGAGGAGAGGGGGAGGTCTGACATTGGAGCTCGGCCCTGCTGTGGGGGCGGAGGTCCGGAAGTCATCGGAGCTCAGGCCAGCGGAGGGCGTGAGGTCCGGAGGTCATCAGAGCTCAGGCCAGCGGAGTGCATGAGGTCCGACATTAGGGCTCACCTCTGAGAAGAGTGCGAGGGCTGGCATCGGAGCTCGGCCCTGCTGTGGGGCGGAGGTCCGGAAGTCATTGGAGCTCAGGCTAGCAGAGGGCGTGAGGTCAGGAGGTCATTGGAGCTCAGGCCAGCGGAGGGCGTGAGGTCCGGCATCAGGGCTCGCCTCTGAGAAGAGGGCGAGGGCTGGCATTGGAGCTCGGCCCTGCTGTGGGGCGGAGGTCCGGAAGTCATCGGAGCTCAAACCAGCGGAGAGCGTGAGGTCCGGAGGTCATCGGAGCTCAGGCCAGCGGAGGGCGTGAGGTCCTGCATCAGGGCTCGCCTCTGGGAAGAGGGCGAGGGCTGGCATCAGAGCTCGGCCCTGCTGTGGGGTGGAGGTCCGAAAGTCATCGGAGCTCTGGCCAGCGAAGGGCGTGAGGTACGGAGGTCATCGGAGCTCAGGCCAGCGGAGGGCGTGAGGTCCGGCATCAGGGCTCGCCTCTGAGAAGAGGGCGAGGGCTAGCATCGGAGCTCGGACCTACTGTGGGGCGGAGGTTCGGAAGTCGTAGGTCAGGCTAGCGGAGGGCATGAGGTCCGGCATTAGGGCTCACCTCTGAGAAGAGGGCGAGGGCTGGCATCGGAGCTTGGCCCTGCTGTGGGGCGAAGGTCCGGAAGTCATTGGAGCTCAGGCCAGCGGAGGGCGTGAGGTTTGGAGGTCATCGGAGCTCAGGCCAGCGGAGGGCGTGTGGTCCGGAGGTCATCGGAGCTCAGTCCAGCGAAGGGCGTGGGGTCCGGAGGTCATCGGAGCTCAGGCCAGTGGAGGGCGTGAGGTCCGACATCAGGGCTCGCCTCTGAGAAGAGGGCGAGGGCTGGCATCGGAGCTCGGCCCTGCTGTGGGGGCGGAGGTCCAGAAGTCATCGGAGCTCAAGCCAGTGGTGGGCGTGAGGTCCGGAGGCCATCGGAGCTCGCCTCTAAGGAGAGGGAGACGAGGTCCGGCTTCGAAGCTCACCCTTCCTGAGGGGGTGAGGTCCGACACTGCTCAGATGTCCTCCTTTCCCCGTCTCTTAGTATCATTTGGCTTACAGTACCGGGCCGGTGTACGAGGCTCAGGCAATCCAGTGCCTTTCGTCCTGGAGGTCTAGATCCCACCGAAGTCAGGGTGTAACCGTCCGACCCCTAGTACTTAGACCGTAGCGCTGGGGAGGCAGAGTGCTTATGCTTTGGGTGTAGGACCGGGCAAAGCAAGGCTCCTGGACCTCCCGCTCTGGCGCAGGAAATTTCCTAGAGGAGACCGACTGGCGTCACAGTATCTTGACTGGGGGAGGTCCGAGAGGCCCCTGGGCCTTTGGATGGTACCCCAAGCACGACCGCACTCGGCAGGATAGCAAATGCCGACTAGTTATGAGAGTAAGAAAGGAGGCCGAGCGTACGACGGGCGTACACTGTCTAGAGCGTGGGGAGGTGATCATATAAATTAATGCGTAATTTAAATGAATACCTGAGTAAGTGTAGTAGTACTTACAGAGGTAGGGCCGGAGCGCCTGCCTCGTGCTCCCATGCATGGTCCCGCGGTGGTGGCGCTGGAACTCTCGCCGGTACCGTGTGATCCGGAGCGTTGCTTGCCATCTTGCCTCGTCGACGAGGTAGATGTTCTCACGCAGAGCGGGTCATGCGTGGTTTCGTCATACGCTCGGACACGGGGGGACCCCCATGGCGAACTCGGGGGGAAGCATGGCTTCGGCCCCGCACACCATGTAGAAGGGTTATTCCTGTGACCCGGCCGTGGAATGTCCGGCTGGCCCCCGACGTAGAGGAGCCGGTATCCCCCGACGATTCTGGGTGTAGCGTCTGCACCGGTTGTATGGGTCTGCTCGGCGTGGAGCTGGCACGCCTTGCATCTCCTAACTGGCTTGACGGCGTCCAGGTGGCTCTCGGTCAGTAGGAGCCATGCCGGATGGCTTAACCGACCAACGTGTGGGATGATGAGCTTTCCAGCACTCGCCTCTGTGGATTACTGCGAGTAGGTCGCAACCTTCCTCCTGGGTTATGCACCGCAATAGGATGCCGTGGCGCCACGCCAGTAAAGACACCAACGCATAGCACTTAGTCATCCACACAATCCGTTCAGCGAGTGCACATTCATTAGGAAGGATGTCTTTCAAGGAGTCCCGGACCTCCGTAGTCCATGCATCAGGGCTACTTGAGCTTCTGGATCTTGGGCGCTGGGTAGCACGGAGTCCCCAAGGCGCATACGATCCTTTGGCTGGCACCATGGTTGCATGGCCGCTGGGACAGCCAGCTTTGAGGTGCTGGTCTCGCCCCATTCGCCTAGTTCGGCACTCCGGGCTGTGAGTTGCTGCAACGTCCCTTCGAAGGCTCCTTGGAGCTCCAGGGCTCCGGTGGAGGCCTTCGTTGATAGGTTGTTGGCGACGGTGTCGTCGGTGCGTGGTACATGGCACAGGTCCAAGGTACCCAAACCGCTCCCCTGTTGGCACGAGGAGCGGAACGCCATCGGAGTAGAACGTACAGTGAGGCTCGGCATAGGCCGGTGCTCGGAGCTCTGGTTCTCCACCTTCAGGGCCCCCTGGGATGCTTGGTGGTGGCGTCCACGAAGTCAGCCAGTGCTTGGCTCTTGGCTGCTTGACGTGGAAGGAGGTTTAGTCTTGAACTCCCCCATCTTCGGGTTGTTCTCCTGCTTCGGAGGCTGGCCGTGAATGCCAACTACGCCCTTCTTCTGCTGTGGCGCACTTTTCTGCCAGGCTGAAGAGCTCCGAGATGTCTTGCACCTCCCTGGTGGCCAACTTCTCGAGCATCTTATTGTCCCTCACACCCTGCCGAAATGCGACCACCACTGATGCATCCGGGATGTGGGGGATGGTGTTGCATACTTGGGAGAACCGATGGATGAAGGAGCGCAGTGATTCTCCCGGTTGTTGATGCATGGCATGGAGGTCCAGCTCCTTGCCGGGGCGTGTGTAGGAGCTGATGAAGTTCGTCGTGAACTGTCTGCATAGCTCTACCCAGGAGGTTATGGAACCCTCGGCAGGTTCATGAACCACGACCTCGCCGGGCCGGTCAAGGCGATGGGGAAGTAGTTGGCCATGACCGCTTCATCCCCTCCTGACGCTAGGATGACAGTAGAGTAGACCTACAGGAACCCTGCCGGGTTGACGCTTCCATCGTACTTCTCTGGCAGGTGTGGCCGAAACTTGCGTGGCCTCCTTGCAAAGTGAAGGTGGGGCACCAGGGCCGCACACCCGGTCGCTGGGGCTACAGGTCTTGGTGCCGCGAACCCTTGGACGGCTGCTGGCACGGTATACCCCGGTATGGGTATTGGAGGACCGTAAACCGGGGGCGCCAACTGCAGGACATATGGTTGCTGCATATGTTGCATGGTGTACGCCTAGGGCAGAGGTTGCACGGCAAACATCTGCGGCCCAGGTTGAGTCGAGGCGGTGGACATACTGTAGTCGGCCTCTTGAATGCAGTGCCTTTGTCGTTGTCACTCGATGGTTACACGAGTGTCTTCTCCCCGGCGACGTCACTGCAGCTCTATCCTCAGGTCCGCCGTTGGGAGCCTGGTAGAGCGGGAGTCTGCCGTCTGCCCGTCAGCCGTCAGTGTGCGCGACAACGAGACACCTGGTTGAGCAGGGCGTCGTCTCCGCCGCAGCGGAGGGTTGGCGGCAGTAGCGACGAGGTAGTTGACGTCGCGGATCCACTGCTGGGTGGCCCCCTGGGGAGCGTCTTCAGCAGGTGGATTGTCCAGGAGCACTTCTGCGGCGGCTAGTGCACTTGCTTGAGTGGCACTCCGTGCCGCGGCAGATCTTGAGGCTGACGGAGTTCGCCGGGAACGTCGGCGCGAAGAGCTTGCCGCTGACGGAGGCTTGGTCATTTCGTCGGCGTAGACTCGTCGCTAGAAGGAGAAGCCCCCTTCCTGGTGCGCCAAATGTCAAAGCGTCTGCGGTCTACACTTCCCCTAGGCCTGCTCTGGGCAGCCCGCGGAGGTTCTTTTTCGAAGGGGCTAGTCCTCTCGCGTGGGTCTCGCCAGAGTGGATGAAGGAAGGAGATGGTTGACACGGGGATTTACGTGGTTCAGGCCGCCGGAGCGTAAAACCCTACGTCCATGGGAGTGCTCGGAGCACTGGTTTCCTTGAGTATGTGGATGTCCAAGAGGGAGCTAGGTAAAAGTGCCGAACCCCTTGTAACGTTGCCTACCCGAGCCTTTTATAGTCCAAGCCTCGGGCGGCTTACAAGGTGGGCCCCGGGACCCGACAGGTGGCCGTGCGGTGATTTCCGATTTCCTACCACCTACTATGTCTTGGCGCTGGCTTCGGGGTCCTCGTCCTGCCACCCTGCCCATGTCGCAGGCTAGGTGTAGCGTGTAGCCGTTGGTGATGGCAGAGGCGGCAGGGCATGTCTTGTCCGTGTCTTGTCGCCGCCTTCAATGGTCTGCAGCTTCTGACACTGTGCGCCTGTCTTGATTGTGACGGGTCACAACACCTCCTGACTGGCGTGCGCCGCGCCTCCGCGCCTTGGGAAGGCACGGGTCTTGGATGCTTTGTACGGTAAAGGCATGGCGCGTCTTTACTCCTGCTGCCTACCGCACCGCGCGGGCAGCGCTGCTCTGCTGGCCACGTGGCGGGCCCAGAGCTCACCTGTGAGGAGAGAGGAGGTCCGGCCCCGCTGGACACGTGAAGCCTTCGGAGCTCACCCACACGGAGGGGGGAGGTCCGGCTCTGCTGGACACGTGGCTCCTTCAGAGCTCGCCCTTGCGGAGGGGGCAAGGTTCGGCCTTCTAGGCCATGTGGTAGGCCCGGAGCTATCCTCCGAGGGGACGGGAGCTCCGACCCTACTAGACACGTGGCTCCATCGGAGCTCACCCCTGCGGAGGAGGCGAGGTCCGACCTTCTGGGCCACGTGGCAGGCCCGGAGCTATCCTCCGAGGGGAGGAGAGCTTCGGCCCTACTGGACACGTGGCTCCTTCGGAGCTCGCCCCTGCGGAGGGGCGAGGTCCGGCCTTCTGGGCCATGTGGCAGGCCCGGAGTTATCCTCTGAGAGGAGGGGAGCTCCGGCCCCGCCGGACACGTGGCGCCCTCGGAGCTCGCCCCTGCGGAGCGGGCGAGGTCCTTAGGCGGTTTCACCCTATGCGCGGGGGTACCCAGTATTGATGGTACCGACAGAGCCCTTTATCGATGATTGGAGTAGCTGACGGAAATGGCAGCTCCCCATCATCGAACTCGTTATCAATGGCCTGGAAATTGCACATCACTTTAATTTAGTTTCAGAAGAGAAAAGTAGATGCTCATAAATTCGAGACATTTTACCAAAATTATTGCTTAGATCATAAGTGGGTGATACTTGTACTAAACCATCCACTACAGGAAAAGGACATATTTTTGTGAGCCAACTGTATTTCATGGGCCCTCACGAAAATAAAATTATTTTTGTGAGCCAAAATATAGCTCACGAAAACATAGGTTATTTTCGTGGGTTTCAAAAGCGGCTCACGAAATTAGGTTTACTTTCGTGGGTTCCATAGCTAGCACACGAAAATATAGGTTATTTTTGTCGTCCCTATGACTAGCTCACGAAATTCCCTGTAATGTCCGAAGGTATTATCGTCGGTCTTCTAACAGGCCCACGAAAGTACATAGATTCGTGGGTTTCAGAGCCGGCACACGAAATTACAGGGATTATTATCTTCAGCCTGCCCTACGTCTCACGAAATTGAGGGCAACTTCTTACGTGGGTTTCTGAGCCAGATACGGTTTATTGACGTCGGCTGACTCTAGCTCAAGAAATTGCATGCACCCTTGTTTTCCGGTTGATTTTCATCGGCTTGCTCCTTGTGCTCACGAAATTGCAGACAGCTTCGTGGGTTTCCGGGTCGGCCATGTCAGGGCTATTTTCGTCGGCTATGAAGTGGCTCACGAAATTGCATAAGGTTATTTTCATCGGCCGTAAACTGGCACATGAAATTGCATGCTACTTTCGTCATCCACGCCGTGGCTCACGAAATTTACCTTTATGTTCGTGGGCTTCGTTGACGGCACACGAAATTAACCTGTTTTTTGTCGTCGGCCAACTCGGTGGCTCACGAAATAATGTGCACCCTTGTTTTCCGAGCCAGATCCGTTTCATTTTCGACGGCTTGCTTCTTGTGCTCACGAAATTGCAGACAACTTTGTGGGTTTCCGAGCCATATGTCAGGGTTATTTTTGTCGGCTGCGAAGTGGCTCACGAAATTGCATGAGGTGATTTTCGTCGGCCGAGCGCTGCCTCACGAAATTTCATGTCACTTTCGTCGGCCACGACGTGACTCACGAAGTTAACCTGTATGTTCGTGGGTTTCGGAGCCGGCACACGAAAGGATCTGTTATTTTCGTGGGTTGTAGGTCCGGCTCATGAAAATACAAGAAAACAAGTCCTTCGTTCCCCACGCGCCAGCACAGGCTCCTCAGTCCCGACATACACCGTGCTGCGCCCCCGATTTCGCCGCTGCACCTCTCTCGTCTGCTGCTGCTCGGCCACCGCTCCACCTTTTGTTCGGCCGCCTCCACTTCTCGGCCGTGCCGCGCCGCGCCCCTCCTCCCCACACTACCAGCGCTGCACCCGGGCAGCCCACACTACCAGCGCTGCACCCGGGCAGCTGCGCCGCAGCTCCCGGTCACGCCGGCCACCGCGGCAGCTACACCTCTAGCTCCCTGTCGGACACCCGCAGGTCGCCCGCGTGCTCCTCGTCCTGCTGTACCACCTAAGGAACTTCTCGGCCCGGCTCCACCGTGCAGCTTCGAGGTGTGCTGAGCGACTCCACCGCGGCATTTCGGGTTGTGCTGACTGCAGCTCATCTGACGCTTCGGCACTTCGTCCCGCTCCTCGGCTCAACTCCCCGAGTTCATCCTAAGGTAATCTCTTATTATTCACTAAAGTTTGTAGTGCAGTTTTTATATCATAATCGAATTGAACCAAGATTATAAGTTTCAAGGTGCAGCTAGTAAAGAAAGTGAATTTTTGTAGCTGTTTGGTTTGTAGCCATGGGACAAGTTAGTTAAAGAAAAATTTGTCCATTGTAGAAAATTAAGATGATAAAGTAGACTTTTTGCTTTAATGAATTACTCATAAACTCAAACTAAACAATCTTGAATTATTTTAGTTTCTATGAATTACTGTTAAGCTCAAGCTAAACTTATGACCCTAGCTCGTCGTAGTTTCATTATAGGTGTTTACTGCGCCGGCACATGAAATTATAGGCGTTTACTGCAGCGGTTGTCGGTGAGTCACTCTTAATTTCGTGAGTTACGGCGGCGGCACATGAAAATAGACGCATTAGTTTCATGGGTTTCCGTGGCTCATGAAAATAAAGAAGATTTTCGTGGGTGTCGGCTCCGGCTCACGGAATGAGAGCCGTTACTTTCGTGGGTTTCCGTGGCACACAAAAATAAACTCGATTTAGGTTGGGCCACGAGCTCTCGACTTCATTACGCCACCGCCACCTGTCCGAGCCACGCCGTAGCAACCGCGCTGCCCGTCCTTGCCGTAGCAATCTTGGCTCGTACATCATCACTAACGGGACCCGATAGAGCGTAACTTAGGACGGCTGGCCCACTTCATTGTCTTTCCCCCGTTCTTTCCTACTATCTCTCGTTCTTACCTCTCTTTCGTAAATCACTTCAAAAAGTAAGATTCACGTAACCTATACAATATGTGTCACCCATTTCGGACCGGTCCGTCTCACATGCATTATGCATGTGAGGCGTGTAGGTTCGAAATTGTTCCTTTTTGGACAGCCTGGGAGTGACCGAGTGGGCGTGCTTATGACGAGACGCGGGGTCTAGATTTGGACGAAATTTCGACGGCGTAACCATAATGTTCTCTGCTGCACCATTATCGGGCGTGCAGTTGGAGAACAACGGGGTTATGCTGCCGAAATTTTGTCTGGAACCGGACCCCATGTCTCATTATAAGCACGCTCCGCTCAGTCACTCTTGGGTGGGTTTAGGACCTATCCATTCCTATAGATGTAAAGTGAACATAGTTTCTCTAACTTTATATTCTTAGTTGCTAAGATATATATTTATGAGTTCTATATTCTTATATTATATAATCTAGAACATGGGTGATGATAGACGATGGATGTATGATGGTTGGTGGAAGAATGCTGCGCCTTCAGATGAATGGGCCATCAATACTCAGGCATTTCTCAGTCGGACTTTCTCTTTATCGACCAACCGTTTTGTGAAATGTCCGTGCAATAAGTGTCGTAACTTTTTATGCAAGGAAAAGTTTGACATGGAACAAGACCTCTGTCGATTTGGTTTTATGCCTCGTTATGAAACATGGTATGAGCATGGCGAGTTATACCATAGTAATGTTGATGTTGATAACATAGATGGTGATAACGAGGACAAAATGGAAGACAAGCTTGAAGCACTAAATCGTGATTGTGGTGTAGATACATCTGAAAAAATTCCTGGACCCGAATTTCAAGAGTTCTATAGAATTCTCTCAGCATCACATGAACAGTTGCATGATCACACTAAAGTGTATGTCCTTTCGACCGTTACTCGTCTCATGACTATAAAATCAAAGTACAATTTGTCGAACAAGTGTTACGATGATCTTATGGATTTGATAGCAGACATTCTTCTGATGAATCATAAGTTGCCAAGAGACATGTACCAGTCAAAGAAATTGTTGTCAGGACTTAGTATGAAGTACGAAAAAATTGATTGTTGTCCTAACAATTGTATGCTTTTCTGAAAGGAGAATGCAAATCTGACACAATGCTCGGTTTGTAAAGAATCTCGATACATTGAGGTGACAAATAAGGATGGTGAATTGGTGAAGACAAAAGTGGTAGTGAAATAACTTCATTACATGCCTCTTGCACCTAGACTCAAACGGTTGTGTCTATCTTAATCAACTGCGAGACACATGCGGTGGCATAAAGAAGATGTGCGCGAAACAAAGGGAGTAATGATACACCCATCTGATGCTCAGGCTTGGAAGGCATTGGACTCTTTTGATGAGTACTTTGCAGAAGATGCTAGAAATGATCGTATTGGTTTGACCACCGATGGTTTCACACCATTCAACACATCTTCTGCCTCGTACTCATGTTGGCTGGTTTTGCCATACCATACAACCTTCCACCAGCTATGTGTATGAAATATGAATACATGTTCTTGTCTCTAATCATTCCCGGTCGTAAACATCCAAGAAAATGATTAGGGGTTTTTCTTCAACTGTTAATTGAGGAGTTAAAAGAATTATGGATCGGAGTAGAAGCGTATGATACCTACAAAAAGCATAAATTCAACTTGCGAGTAGCATACTTGTGGTCCATTCATGATTTTCCTGCATATGGTGTTTTTTAAGGATGGAGCACACACGACAAACTTTGTTGTCCTATTTGTGCATCGGACTCTGATTGTTTTAGACTTACTCATGGGGGCAAAGTGTGTTTTTTGATTGCCACCGACGATTTCTACCAGCAAATCACCCATTTCGAAGGCAAGTTAATACATTTTGAAAGGATACTATTGTAACAAAGGGTCCGCCGAAACGTTTGGCTAGTGCTGAGATTGTTGAATGGCTTAGTCAACTTGTCCCTACAGATGATGGGTTTGTTGGTTATGGTCAGAAGCATAATTGGACTCATATATGTGGCTTATAAGATCTTCCTTATGCAAAGTCATTGTTATTGCTACATAATATTGATGTGATGCACCAGGAACGCAATGTAGCAGAAAGCATAATTAGCACATGTTTGAATTTTAAGAAGACAAAAGATAATTTGAAGGCTCGAAAAGATTTAGCTGATATTTATAATCGTCCGACTCTAGAAGTCAGACAGGATGGTACTGGAAAACAGAGATTGCCACGTGCTCCATTTTGCCTTAAAGTTAGTGAAACGAAAGAAGTTCTAAAATGGTTGCAACAATTGAAGTTTCCTGACGGTTACTGTGCTGGATTGAGTCGCACGACAAATCTTGAGAATTAGGTATTAAATAATCTTAAAAGCCACGATTATCATACAATGATGGAAAGACTTCTTCCAGTAATGTTCCGTGGATATGTGCATCAGGATGTGTGGAGAGTACTTGCGGAACTTAGTTTCTTTTATAGACAACTATGTGCTAAAGAAATTACAGTTCAAATGATGGAAAAAACTGGAGAAAGAAATACCTTCACTTATATGCAAAATGGAAAAGATATTCCCGCCAGGATTTATGAATGTAATGCAACATCTACTTGTGCATTTGCCTTACGAAGCTAAAGTTTGTGGCCCCGTACAATATCGATGGATGTACCATATTGAAAGGACACTAAAGAAACTACAAGCAATGGTTTTAAATAAAGCAAGAGTAGAAGGGTGTATTGCAGAAGCATTTGCTCTGAAAGTGGTAGCATACTTCTCAAGTACATTCTTTGCAGAGGAACATAATGTGTATTCTCACACAACACGGTATCACATAGATGAAGAAACTTCTGCGGGAAATTTAAGTATTTTTTCATGGAAAGGAAAAACGGTTTGTGGCAGCAGTAGGCATGTGGTTTCAGAAGAAGAATGGAATTCATGTATGTTATACATGTATATAAACATCGAAGAGATGACTCAATATTTTATGTAAGTGTTTCTCACATTTACCGCGAAGAAACATCTAATGTTTTTCTCACATTTTACATGAGAAGATGTTCTAATGTACTAATATTTTGCATTATGTAGCGAGTTCGACAAACAATTTTAGGAGTATACGCGTCAACCAACAAGCAAACAATTAGATAAAATGTGTCGTGATGGACTTCATGGGGGTCCTAACTTCGTAAATCGGTTTTGGAAGAATGTAACATTCTGTTATTACATGTTACTTTTATTACTTCCAAATTAATCTCATTAGTAAAAGTAATATTTTTATTTAATTTGTAGTGCATGGTCGATGCTAATGCTCATGAAGACCTACGATAACTTTCTCAAGGAACCATAACAGAAAGGAGTTTTGGGCGTTACGATGTAAATGGGTTCCGATTTCGTTCGGCCAAATTTGAAGGAAAACATCCTCTTGCAGCCACAACAAATAGTGGAGTTGTAACTAGAACATGTGATGCACAGGGGCATGAAACTAACTATTATGGGATTATTCAAAATATTATGGAGTTTAAATTTGGTGGCTCCAAAGATCTTAGAGTTACTTTTTTCCACTGCGACTGGTTTGATAATAACAGGGGAACACGACAGGATGAATTTGGTATAGTTGAGGTAAAACATGAAAATAGACTTCGTGGATGCGATAATTATATTCTTGCTTATCAAGTTGAGTTGGTTTACTACCTATCATATCCTTGTCCAAAGTTGAGTGTTTGGTGGGTCGTGTATAAAGTTAATCCACGAGAACGGTTATATGCCCCTGGTGATGTTGGTTATCAAGAAGAACATGATGAAGTGTACCAAGAGGATGATATTATACCGTCTTTTAATATAGATAATGGTTTAGATCTTGATACATTAGTTGGTGATGTTGAAGACAATGGGGTAGAAGAGGAAGTAGTGGTTAAAAGAAAGAGACGTAGCACTAAAAAAGTTAAGATGAGACAGAAGAAGAAAGTTGGTCGACATGTTACCGAAGCAACATCGGATCATGATGAATTTTAATCATGTAATTGATTTATATTACATTTGAATTTATTTTCATTACTTTTGTTTGTATCATTATGTATTTATTTCTGACCATTTTTTTAATGGGATGCCACGTGGTCTTAAAAATATAGCTAAGGGTCTCTTTGGTTCCTCAAGCAAGAGTGAGAGTCGGACTGCTAGCTCTTCACGTAGTCAAGAGTCTCTTTTTCAAGGCAGTGCCTCAAACAATAGTAGACGAGAAACATTTAGAAGATGCATGGAACAAGCTAATGAACAGGTTCATGTATTTATATTGTATTATATTTACCCATATATCATATTGCAAAACCTAATTTATCTAATTTCATTTGGAGCAGGAGATCCAAGAGGAGGGTCATGAGGAGTGTCAAGAGGATCAAAGGGAAGAACTTTCTGTGGGGCAGGAACAACAACAAGGGGTAAGAGACTATGTTGATGAGGAAGCCGAGGAGGAAGTCGATGAGGACGAGGGGGATGACACCGATACGAGAGAGTTACCGCAATCATTTAGGTATCGGTCTTCAAACATTCTCCCGTTAGCTGTGCCTCCACAACAGAGATTACGGATCACTCCTGTAGGTGAATGGTAAGTAAATATAAAACTCAGTATTGAATTATAGATACAATGTTTTTGGTAAATATTATATGTTGTTAAATTAACTTGTAGGCAATGAGATGACCTGGATTGGGATGGACGACAACATTGTAGGCAGCCTAATGTAGTGTTGGGTGCTATATGTCGCCATCATTATCCAGGTCTTGTGAACATTAAAGGTGAAGAGAAACCTGCAATACATTGGAAGCACTATAGGATTGCTCCACATGTTGTGCATGAGAATGTGGCAGGGGCTGTCTGGCATGATTTTTGGGTATGTGTTCACTACACACCACTATAATTATGTCCATTATATATTTAGTAATACAAATTCTATATTTTTCATAGGAACGATATCGTTTGTCCGATGATCATGACGCTGCTCTCGAGTCTAGAGCACACAAAGTCTTCTACAAAGCTACACGTAAAGTTGTGAATGATATGATGTCTAATGCACGGATCACGACTTTGTGCTTATACTACAAGGAGAAGCTCAGACAGATGATGAACAAGAAAATGGGAGCTTCAAAAATTTATCTAGAGGACGATCAATACCGTCAGGTAATGATTCCTTGGATGGTTAAGTGTGCTGATGCTTATTATTCATTATGTACTTATTAGGCATCAAGTGAGCATCAAGAGAAATCTAACTCCAAGAGAATCAACCGTGAGTCCGGTGGTGAAGTTCTCCATCGTTACGGTGAAGATGGTCATATTCGTCTCTCGAAACGGATGGTGAGTTTAGTAGATTTATAATTTAGTCTTATAATATTAGCTTTTGCGTAACTATATTTATAACATGTCTATATAGGCTGCTCAAAGTGGTGAGGAGCCCTCTTTCATGATACATATATAAGAGGGCATAGGGGCCTAGATGACAGTCAATTGTGCACTCCAACGGACACTCAGAACTTGGTATGTCATATAAGTAAAAGTAGTTAATCAATACAATTATTGTATAGGAGCTTTATAATTAGTTTTTATGTAGGAGAAATATGGTGAAAAGATGGTTCGGCATCATGGAGATGATTATAATTGGAGAAAGGAAGACGTCGACGTAGTAGCTTTATATGAATCCGGTGGAGGAAAGCGTCACGGGAGGTGAACTTACTCCTCTTATATTCACATATTCATACTTCAATTTTTCCAAGTGTCACCTTATAATTATGACATATCACTAATGCAGGTATTTGATGTTCAATGGTGTCATGAACACCGATGTGGTTCTCTCGCAGTCACGATCAACACAGAGCGGACAGAGTTCTTCACGGCGTACTCATACAGCAAATGAGTCTAGGTTAAAACAAATGGAGAAGGAGCAGGCTGCATTGAGAGACCACTTCAGGCTACAAGAAGACCGCATTAAACGACGGGACGAGTTTATAAAAGCACAAAATGACTACTTTTCAAATCTGGCAACGTGGCAACAAGCGACGCAGGTAAATTAATATAATAGTTCAAATATTTGTGTTAAACAAGAGATGCATGCATATTTATATTACAATGAAGCTAAACATTTCAAAATGATTTTAGAGATACTTTTCCCAGCTTAGACTGCCTGTCGCCATGCCGCCGCTATCGCAGCCTCCGCAGCTACCTATGTCTTCACCGCTACCTGGGCCTCCACAGCCTCTTCCCATTGGAACACAAGTACATATTATCGTTATGTTCTCTTTCATTTTCTAAAGTGTTAGTATACTTGTAACATGTATTATTGTTTATCTAGAGATCATCCTCAAGAGCACAAAACTTTCAGTCCTGTTACAAATTTGCGAGCATCTTCTTCAGGAGGATAGGGTGGAGGGGATGACTTTGTCGATCAATTCTTCGCTCCCGGTGGTACCAATTAGGTAATTTTATGTTTTCATCTGCATCATATATTGTGTATCTTAAATTCAAATGGAGCTCATGTATAATAAGCCACAAAATCAAATATGTTGTTGCTTTTTATTTGAATCTATTAGTTATATACTTCATTTTGGCTTGATACAGGAAAACGGCAAGCAAAAGGGTGTCGAATTGTTGGTTTATTGAAAAGCTCAATGTGACAATATGTTATGATTTGCTTTGACGTGTTGTATGGACAATGTGAAACGTTCGTGTTTGTTTATGGATAATGTGAAATGTTCGTGTTTGTGCGGACAATGTAATGGAATACCGTTTAGACGATGTAATAGATTTTATAATATTTAATTGAGTTTGTTGCAGTTGTTACGAAGTGTGATATGCGTGTTATGTTATTTCATAAATAATTTATTATTTCATGTGCTTAGAACTAAAAGATTGTGCATGAATTTGTAACTGCAGTCTTATGTATTTTCATGGGTCAAGAAGTTGACCACAAAAATAGTGCAATATTATTTTTGTGGGTCAAAAAGTGGCCCACAAAAATAATAGAATACTATGCTATTTTCGTGGGCTAAGAGGAGGCCCACGAAAATAACAGGAGAGTATTTTTGTGGGCCTCCTTTTGGCCCTAAAAAATAACTGGACACTATTTTCGTGGGTCAAGATGTGGGCCCACGAAAATAATGGAAAGTTATTTTCGTGGGCCACATTTCGGCTCACGAAAATATATATTTTCGTGGGTCTATTTTGGCTGACGAAAATAACCCACCGACGAAATTAAATTTATTTTCGACGAGTTATTTTCATGGGCCTTTGGCCCACGAAAATATGTTATTTTCTTGTAGTGATTGGTACAAAAGTTTCTTATTTCCAAGGTCAAAAGTGAATAATTTGATAACATGTTTGCTTTGAATCCAGAACTTATCATATTTTACCACGTCTACGATTAGTCGAGTTTAAACATCTTAGCCATGTGTTTGGTTTATAGCTATAATCATGATAAAATTAATGTGAAAATTTCTTTAGTTTTACTAAGTTGTGATTAAAAATTTAAGCATCTAAACTTATTAAAGTTAGCGAAATTTTATGTCAAATAGTAACAACTTATTATATCAACAACACATGCCTGTAGTATTTCACCACACGTCATACCTCTGTGAATTAATAATCCCCTTTTCAACCTACACGTGTAAAGCCCACAAACTGCCGAAGAAATACAAACCACCGTTCTCTTCTCCACCGGCGTCCAGCGCCGCCTCTCCCTCCCACGACGTCTCCCCCACTCCGCCGCGATCCCACTACACCGAACACTCTCGCCTGACCCCCCCCCCATGGCCGACAGCAACCTTCCCCGCCGCATAATCAAGGTCAGGAGCTCTCTCCCCTCGAATCTCGGCTTCTTTCCGCTTACCTTTTTTTCGCTGTTGCGAATTTGGTGATTTGCGTCCTGCAGGAGACGCAGCAGCTGCTGAGCGAGCCAGGTGAGATGATTCTATTGCCTACGTGGTACCACTTTAAGTTTCTTTTCTGGTTTATCCTCCTCGGATTTAGTTGTAGCACGCTCTGATTAGCCCCAAATGGGCTCTAGTTCATGTATGTGTTTCTTTTAGTTAAAAAACCATAGAACGTCTAATTCGTTATATGTAGGGCCTATGCATGCGAAGATGGCTTCCCTTTGATATTGTCCTGTGGGGATGTTGTGTTGATGGTCCTGTGTGGCTTTGCTATTGTTTTTGCAGTTCCGGGAATCAGTGCCTCACCATCGGAGGAGAACATGCGCTACTTCAATGTCATGGTCCTTGGCCCTGCGCAGTCGCCATATGAAGGTGAGTGACCTTTTCTCCTTGTTCTCATGTTCTGTATTTTAAGTACATGTGTCACCTGAGTTGATGATAGTGGGCCAGGATGGAAAATCCATTGCCACTAGAGTCATGAGACAAACAACAACAACCATGCCTTTATCCCAAGCATGTTAAGGTCGGCTAGACATGAAACCCAATAATTATATATATATATATATATATATATCAATGAAGTAAAAGAGAGGAAGAGATATAAGAACAACAAGGTAAAAAAGAAAAAAAATAAGACTAAGATTCTGGAACATGAATTGCTACTTTCCATGCGGTACTATCATGAGCTAAGTCTCTGGATACATTCCAATCTCTCAAATCTCGTTTTACCGCCTCCTCCTAGGTCAGCCTTGGTCGTGCTCTATCCTTTCTAATATTTTCTCTACCTCTTAAAATCCCACTGTCAACCGGTGCTTCTGGAGGTCTCCGCTGGATATGTCCAAACCACCTAAATCGATGTTGGACTTACTTTTCTTCAATCGGCGTCACCCCTACCCTATCACGAATCGCCTCATTTTTTATTCGATCTCTTCTCGTGTGCCTGCACATTCACCTTACCATGCGCATCTCTGCAACACTTATTTATTGGACATGTTGTCCTTTAGTTGGCCAACATTCCGCCCCATAAAGTATCGCGGGTCTGATCATCGTCCTATAGAACTTTTCTTTTAGCTTTTGTGAGACCTTCCTATTACATAGGATTCCAGAGGCTTGTCGTCATTTCATCCACCCTACCTTGATCCTGTGACAAACATCCTCATCAATATCGCTATTGCTTTGTAACATTGATCCTAAGTATCGGAAAGAGTCTCTTCTAGATACTATTTGTCCTTGTAGACTAACATTTCCCTCTTCACGACTAACACTGGAGTCATGAGAGTGGTAAATTATTAGTTAATACGTGTTTTAATTGTCTGATAGATATTATTAAGTATCTCTGTCAGTATGGTTCATTCTCTCAACAGCATTGGAAATGATTGATAGACTTCACATGTTACTCCGTACCATATTACAATCCAAAAGTACCAACTGTAGTCAAATGCTACTAGTCTCATTGGATCAATTTAGTATCATTGAAGTTTCGCTATATTAAGATTTTTATGTTTCTTTGCACTTCTGCTTTGGACTTCTATCTTGTATTTTTGGCAATAAAGGTAATTTTGAAAACTCTACTATGTCCCTTAAATGCTCTTCTTCTTTTCGTAATTGTACTCTTCTCCGTGGCCATAAACTATTTTATTGCTTGCTACCTTGCTCTATGAGCCCTCACCTTCCTTTCCCTCTAATCGGCTGCCAATCCAGTAGGTTTGTTCATCAGCTAGGTTGCTGCTTGGCTTGCATGTTCCTGATCCACAATGGAGACAGGTGCTGCTTCACTTTAGCACCAGTCTGTGTCACGATACTTGTTGGCTGAAGGTTAGGAATTGAGGCCACAGCATGTTTACCAGATGAACATGGCAGCCAATACCATCCATGTTGGCACTGGCATTTATATGGCAGAGTGAAGGGCACTGTGAAACCATAACCAGCAGCACTGCAGACAGTTCAATGCATTGGGTTTGTGTTGAAGGAGATAGCTGTTTTGGTGTTACATAGGCTAGAAACTGCCAGCTACAAATAGGTCTTTTGAGCTGAACGGTGGAGATTTTGGCAGAAAAGAGGTAACCTGCCCAACGAGTTGAACAAGTTGAAATTAATAAGGTTTTATGTTTTCAACTGTAAATGCTTGGAGAGTGGGATGGATGGTGTTTGCTATAATTTCTCTGAAAGCAAAAGTCAGTTTGCATGGAGTGTAGTTACAACAATAGTATTACTGTAAATACTGTCCTACTCGTGAGTCCTGAAATGGGCTAGCAAACAAGTCATCCAATCATCTTCTCTGTTTTTCAAAGTATTCAAGTCTGCTTCATTTCCCTGGATTTCCCTAGTAAAATTTTAGTAGAAATTGCTGATGTGGTTCATTTTATCTAGTGTGACGATTAATACGTGCTGTTTGCGGCCACTAATGCATCCTTCTCCGTCATAGAATACGAGAAAATGCACACACTTGCTTTTGTTTGTCCATGCTTTCCAATCTGGTCTTTGATGCCTGTTGATTGGTCTATTTGTCAGGGGGAGTGTTCAAACTTGAATTATTCTTGCCTGTAGAATATCCAATGGCTCCACCAAAGGTATATCATTGTCTGCTGTACTCTGGACTAGTATTTCCATCATGTAATTCTATAAAATTGTTGATAGATAATTTTTCTGATGTTTATCAAGCTTCATGTATCCTAAGTTCTGTTATGAATCAACTTCAGACGCGAACCATATTGAGATTTAGATTCCAGATTCAAATATTATTGATGGGTCATGGGAGTCGTCATATGTTGGTGGGATTTTAGTAACGGCTGTTATGTAAACACAAAATATGTTTTTGAATATCTGTGATTTTAAGAAATTATATCGCAACAGTTACATTTTTGTTCAACATACTATTTTCTCCTTTAATATTGCCACTAATAATCTCAGATTCTACTGATTAGTTTGGTTTAAGGTCTGCAAGATTTCTTTCCATATGGTTTGTAATATATTATTTGAACTTGATTGCTGAAAACAGGTTCGCATCCTCACGATTTATCACCCCAACATTGACAAGGTAAGTTTGTTTTTCTGAGGGAATGCAAGGTAAGTTTATTATCTTTTGCTTCCCGCTTATGGCATTATTAAATACTACACTGCTTAATACTTACACTACTACAGCTTGGTAGGATATGCCTTGATATTTTGAAGGACAAGTGGAGTCCTGTCCTTCAGATCGGTACAGTTCTTTTGAGGTGAATGTTTCTATTTTACTTCATTATTCATGTCATTCTGGTGTATCTATTCTTTTTAGGTCGTGAATAGATTTATGGATTACAAAATAGTACACAGTGGCTCTACAAGTCATCAAAGTTTTTTTTTTGTTTTTGCACCTTGGTTGTTAAAAAGCAGGCTGATTGTTTAATATGCATAAATTTATCATTGATTTCACATACCGCCTCATGTGTTCTAGATCCACCATCAGACTGATGGCAATGCTGATTTTTCAGCTAATGATGAGCTATCTGCAGCATGCCTTTTCCATTCATAATCCATTGACATTTCCTGGTGCATATGTGCTTTATAACTGGATACCGTGATCACTAACACAACGCACAAGGACACAAGTACACAACAGACAAGTAGAAATTCATAGTGCACAAATACCTGCGACACTGAATTCTATCCTTTTACTCTAAACGTTTCTGGTGAAACAAAATCAGTGAAAGAAATAAGTTGACCTGAAAAGAGAACTGGAATCAACAGATCTGCTCATTTTCTTTGCACTTGATATTTGTGGTCTTCAGCATTCAAGCGCTCCTCAGTGCTCCAAACCAAACCACTTGCTGACAATGTGGCAAAGCACTGGAAGGCCACGAAACAGCAGCAGTGGAAACAGATGAGCTTTCATTCATTCTTATCGTACTTTCAGCTACAGAATATAGCTTTGTCGGTACCCTCAATACCGGGTACCCCGCGCACAGGGTGAAACCGCCTAAGGACCTCACCCTCTCCGCAGGGGTGAGCTCCGAAGGCGCCACGTGACCGGCAGGGCCGGAGCTCCCCTCTCCGCAGAGGATAGCTCTGGGCCTGCCACGTGGCCCAGAAGGCCGGACCTCGCCCCCTCCGCCGGGGCGAGCTCTGAAGGCGCCACGTGTCCAGTAGGGCCGGAGCTCCCCTCTCCTCAGAGCATAGCTCCGGGCCTGCCACGTGGCCTAGGAAGCCAGACCTCGTCCCCTCCGCAGTGGCGAGCTCCAAAAGCGCCATGTGTCCAGTAGGGCCGGAGCTCCCCTCTCCTCAGAGGATAGCTTCGGGCCTGCCACGTGGCCCAGCAGAGCCGGACCTCCCCCTTCGTGGGAGTGAGCTCTGAAGGCTCCACGTGTCCAGCGGGGCTGGAGCTTCCCTCTCCTCAGATGTGAGCTCCGGGCCCGCCACTTGGCTAGCAGAGCAGCGCTGCCCGCCTGACGTGGTAAGCAGCGGGAGTAAAGGTGTGCCATGCTAAGCATTCAAGACCCGCGCCTTCCCAAGGCGTGGCGCATGCCTGTCAGGAGGCACTATGACCAGTCACAGTCAAGACAGAAGCACAGTGTCAGAAGCTGCAGACCATTGAAGGCAATGACAAGACACGGACAAGACATGCCCTACCGCCCCTGTCATCACCAGCGGCTACACGCTACACCTAGCCTACAAGATGGACAGGGCGATAGGACGAGGACCTCAAAGTCAGCGCCAAGACATAGTAGCTGGTAGGAAATCACCCCGGGGCCATCTGTCGGGCCCCGGGGCCCACCTTGTAAGCCGCCCAAGCCTTGGATTATAAAAAGCCCGGGTAGGCAACGTTACAAGGGGTTCGAACTCTGCTGAGTTCAGCTCCCTCTAGGTCTCAAGGAAACCAGTGCTCCAAGCACTCCCGTGAACGTGGCTCGGACCACGTAAATCCCCGTGTCAACCATCTCCTTCCTTCGTCCACTCCGACGAGACCCTCGCAAGAGGACTAGCCCCTTCGAAAAAGAACCTCCGCGGGCTGTCCAGAGCAGGCCCGGGAAAAGTGTCGACTTCATATGCTTCGACAAGCTCGGTTTTACATTAATGGCGTTCTCTAACGGTACAGCGAAAGAGTGGACGCATGAGCTTTTCTCAACATAACTTCTTCCGTGGTAATGATCTTCACGCACTGGAGAACTTGATTGAGTATTGGTTATTCAACTTTGAAATCAGAGTCGAGGAGTGAACTGTTGAAAAAATTATCCTCTTATGGTGTATCGCCGAATCTGTACATTACTCAAGATGTGCTGAAATGAACCCTTGTATATGTGAAGTGTTTCAGCCGTATGTTTGGTTACATAGAGAATGTATCCTATCATATAGACATCCTGGATTTATTGCTGCCTGTCTTCAATTTGACTACTCCCTTCGTTTCGAATTGTTTGACGCTAGTAGTTTAATTTTAAACTAACTAACCAGCCTCAAATAATTGGAAACAGAGGGAGTACTTCTGCATATCTTTTTCCTCTACAGTTCTGAAGCTCTGCAGAAACTATATTCAATAAAAATGTATAATATGGCTTAAGTGAAGTATTCGGTCCATATAGATTAAGGTGAATACGATGGTCGGAACTGTTAAGCCATCTTTAGGGCGTGTTTGATATGGCTTTGGAGTTCGAACTTAGTTTAGATTTGTAAAAATACAGCTAAACAAACAAACTTTAGAAATCTATGGAGCAGTCTAACTCCGTGGAGTTAGTAGGAGTTCTAGTTCATTCTTTTCAAAGTACATGTCTTTTTCTCCAAAATTAATCATTATGGACCTAGACGGCGAGTTGGGAAATATTTATCTGCATTTGCCACTGGTTACAGAAAAAACGGTTTGATCTCTTTTTTCTTTCCCACTCGTGTCGCTCCCTCTGTTCCCTCATGCCCCTGGAACCCTATGCCGCCACCCTCCGGGCCCTCCAGTCACGCCACCCTCCGGGCTCTCCAGTCGTGCCGCCCTCCGGACGCTCTGCCCTCCGTCCACGCCGCCATCCGGCTGTTCTGCCGCGCCGCCCTCCATACGCTCTGCCCTCCGTCGCCGCCGCCATTCGGTTGTTCTGCCACGCCGCCCATCGTCTGAACTGCTGCGTCGCCCAGAGCCCTCCCAGCCGTGCCAGCCATCAGCCGCAGTGTCGCGCCGCCTAGGGTCCTCCCAGTCGCGCCACACTCCGGCTCCTCTGCCGCATCGCCCGTCTGCCGCAGTGCCCTTGGGCCGCATAGCCCGTCGACTGCTCTTCCCTGTTTGGCCGATTGAAGCTGAATATTGTTCATGACTAAAATTATTTGCCAAACAAGTTGCAAGGGGGAATTGTCCGAACACATACTTAAATCCGATTGGTTATGGCGAGGTTGAAAAAAGACTAAAAGATAGATTAGGTATTCTGGCAACTAAGCAACAAATCAAAAATAAATGGGACAAGTTGAAAGAAGATTTCAAGGCATGAAGAAAACTAATGTTGAGGCAAACCGGAACCGGTTGGTGCCCTATAAAGGGCACTATTATTATGGATGACAAGTGGTGGAAGGAAACTCGAGTTGTAAGTGTTGACTAAATGTCTTCTTTTGTTGTTATGTAAATATCATTCTCTTTATCCATATGGTTATATGTTTCATGTTGCAGGATATTTCAGGTTGTGGTAAATTTAGGAAAATGGGTCTTCAAAATGAAAAGAAACTATAAAAGTGTTTTGGAGACATCACTAGTATTGGTATGGACCATTAGTCTCCTTATATGACCAATGTTTCAATAAATGTTGAGCAACGTGAGACATAACAGGACGCATATGAAACACAGGAGGTATCTATTGATGGTGAGGGAGGTGACACCAATTAAGTTGAGGAACTTCCTACTGTCAATGGTAACAACAAAAGGCCGCGAAAAATTGCTTAAGATAAAGGCAAAAAGTCCAATACAGGGACACCACTACTCATTCAAGAGGCAATGTCAAGTACTGCCACCTCGGCGAGCACTTATGCTTTCAACAAAGAAGGAAAACATTCTATTGACGAAGTGATGGGGCATGTGATTTCTTGTGGTGCCACCTATGGGACCAACCAACATTACATTACATCTAAATTGTTTGTGAAAAAGGAGCAGAGTGAGATATTCACGACCTTGCCTACTAATGGGATTAGGTTTAATTGGCTCACTAAGAAATATAAGGACAAATATAAAAATTAGTGAAGGTCGTATTACTATTGTTTGAAATAATTTGAATTAAATTATATCATTTTGTGAGACTTTTACTTTGTAAGACTCTTTTATTTCATATGAAACAATGTATGTTTTGAGCTTGGTCTCGTTTTTGTTTCTAACTGATAATGAGAGTGATTCATTTAGTGAGGGTGGTGAGTGACTTTTTGATATAATCATGATGGATAGTAAGCTTGTAACATTTTATTCGGACGCATACTTGAATAAGGCATCACCAAGAATGCCAATTCAAACCGGAATGGGTTGGTTACACGAGACTATGAACACTCCATGAGAATGTCACAGGATGCTTCGAATTAATAAAGAAATATTTCTTAATCTTCATGAAGCTTTAGTTGATTGAAAGTGCATCTAGGCATTCCCTTATGGGTTCTCGACGATTGATGACAAATGAATTGAGATCCTAATAAACTTGTTGAGATGAATGCAAATTAATTCGTGTAAGGTAGAAGTGGTGCACTTAAAAAGGTGAAAAATCAAGTGATGAAAACAAAAGGAAAAGAACAGATTCATGAGCCAAGAAAAATTTATACATAATTGTGTAGGATGTGTGTGAGAGACACATCTCAAGAGTTCAAAATCCATGCTTAGGGATAAGAGATTAAAACATATCCCAATCACTCACAACACGTGCACCGGACTAGTCGGCTCAGAAACCGGACTAGTCCGTTCAACTTTCTGTTTCCTCACAACACAGTGCACCGTATTAGTCCGCTCAGAAACATGACTAGTCCGATTAACTCTCCGGAACCAACATTCACCTTCCATCGGACTAGTCGGCTCAGAAACCGGACTAGTCCGATCAACTCTCTGGAACCAACATTCACCTTGCACCGGACTAGTCGGCTTAGAAACCGGACTAGTCCGATCAACTCTCTGGAACCAGCACTCACCTTGCACCGGACTAGTCCGCCCAGAAATTGAATTAGTCCGATCAACTCTCTCGAACCAACATTCACCTTGCCCCGGGCTAGTCCACTGAGAAATCGGACTAGTCCGTTCAACTCTCGAACCTGCATTCCCTTTACACCGGACTAGTCCGCTCTTGGACCGGACTAGTTCGTTCAACTTTCTGTAAACACATCAAATTAGGGTTTCCACTTTGTCGCATGCAACACGAAAATTGTACACGGCACACCGGACTAGTCCGGTGAACAGAGCGGGTTAGTCTGGCTACTGGGGTTTTGGAAACCTTATATAAATAGAGGTGCGCGGCTACACAAACAACAAGACACGATTCCCAGCGCCGCCGCATGCCCTAAGAGCACAGAAACTGCCTCTCTCCACTCATTCTAAGCCGAAAAAGATTAAGTCTTTGAGGATTAGAGATTGGATCAAGGAGAGAGTCGTTCTTCTCGATATTGAGCTATCGGTTTGTCTTCTCTCACACATTAGCTGATTGTTGTTCTTTGTTTGTGTGTGTTGGAGGAATAATTATTCTCTGTAATCTTGTGCGAGCTCTTAGATTGTGAGAACACCCCACGTACAATTGTTTACCCCTGTGTGTGGATAGTGGAATTAAATCGGCCTTTGTGGCGATTCAACGAGTGAAGGGTTGGTGAAGACCCGGTCCTTGATGGACTCCTAAACAGGGACGTAGATTCCTGGGTGGAATTGAATCTCAAGATAAAACCTTGTCTTGTGTCTTCTTGATCGTCCTTTAATTGTTAACTAAGGGTGTTTGTCATCATTTGGTTCACATTCACACTTAGTATTAAAACTGAGAGTTATTGTGTCTTACTTCACTATACTTAAATAAGTATTTATTTTCCACTGCACAAATATCTGAAGTAGAAACAAGTTTCTTTTTGATCTGTTAATTACGATCATACCGAACTAGTCCGCACCGTACCGGACTAGTCCGGCTCACCTGGAATTGATCAGTCTGCTAAGTGTTTCAGAAAACCTCCTAAAAATTCAAAAATCCTATTCACCCCCTCTAGGCTACATTAAATTGGTATCAGAGCCAACCTCTTCAAAAGAGAATCACCGCTCGAAGAGACGATGACGAAAATCAAGGGTGAATCCAAGGGCTTCCATTATGAAAATGGTGGTGAAGAAGGGAACCAAAAGTTGGAGAAGCTCCTCAATGCCATCCAGGACTGCGAGGATGATGATGAGGAGATGCTCCAACTAAAGGCGTTTATGTGGAAAAAAGGCACTCTCCCCCAACGGGAAGAAAATCAAAGACAAGAAGCAAAAAGGGTAGTCACAAAGACTACTCCTGATATCCTTTTAATTATGAGCGTTTAAATTCAAATAATCATTATTTATCAATTCTATTAGGTAAACCACCTCACTTTGATGGAACTGATTATACAATGTGGAAACAAAACATGAAAATGCACCTTATATCTCTTAACCCCAGTCTTTGACATATAGTGTGTACAGGTTTACATATATCTGATGACGATGAAGAGCTAATCCTAGATCAAGAACAAGCTATTCATCGGAATGCTCAAGCCGTAGCAGTAATCACCTCATCATTGAGCCGAGACGAGTTCACCAAGGTGGATGTACTCGAAATTGCTAAAGAAATATGGGACACTCTCAAAACCGCACATGAAGGTGATCGTCATTTGCGTGAAGCCAAGATTGAAATGATAGAAGGTGAATTGGGAAGGTTTGGCATCGAAGAAGGAGAATCACCTCAAGAGATGTACAATAGACTGAAGTCTCTCATCAACAAGGTCCGAGCCTATGGTAGCAAAAAATGGACGGATCATGAGGTGGTCAAGTTAATTCTTAGGGCATTCATGCCTCGAAACTTGACACTCTGCTCCATGATCAGAGAAAGTCTAGGGTTTCACAAAATGACCCCGGACGAGATTCTTGGCAAGATCATCAACATTGAAATGATGGAGAAATAAGCCAAGCATGTCAAGAAACTTGTCGACCTCACCTCGGCAAAGAAGAAAGGAGTTGTACTAAAGGCAACATGCAAGCCAGCATCAAAAGAACCTCCAGAAGCTCTTGAGGACGATGATGGTGATGATGATAGCACTGACATCGATGAAGAAAACATGATCCTGTTCATAAAAAAATTCAAGAAAATGATGAGAAGAAAAAAGGGTGGCAACTCAAATGAAGGAAGATACAAGGACAAGCAAAGATCTCAGACGAGGCGCGCATGCTACAATTTTGAAGAATATGATCATTTCATGGTTGATTGTTCACATGAAGACAACAAGAGGAAGAGTAAAGACAACAAGCCTTAACAAAAGAAAATATTCAAGAAAAAGAAGCAATATGGCCAAGCTCATCTAGGGAAGGAATGAGACTCCAATGATGAGTCCTCATCTGAAGAAGAAGAGGAGATAGCCACCATAGCTATCAAGAAGCCTACCATGAAGTCTACCCTATTTCCAACCATGGGATCATGGAAGGACACCAACCAAACATGCCTAATGGCCAAGAAAGGGAAAAGAAAGGTTAAAACCAAAACTTCCTCCTTGCATTCTTTTACTAGTGATACTGATAATTCTAGTGATGATGAAGATATGCTTAGAGGTTTAGATAAAAACACTATAGCTAAAATGAAAATTCTAATGGATGAGATAGTTGATAAGGAGGAGCTAGTCAATCGCCAAGAAGATATGATCATTCTCCAAAAGGAGAAATATCTTAAGATTGAGGGGCTTCTTGAGATTGAAAAGGAGTGAAGCAAATCACTTGAGCTTGAGTTAGCTTCAAGCAAGGAGACTTGTTTGAAGCTAAAAGCCTCAACCATTGCACTCAAGGATGAACTTGCTAACTTAACCAAAGTTAACAAGATTCTTGAGGCGTAAGCTGAGTCACTCAAGCAAAGTGGTTCTTCATCCTATTTAAGATCACCTTCTCAACATATTAAATCTAAAACTCTTGTAACTTGTACATGTACTAAAAATTACACACACATAAAAGAAAAGTCAAACTTGATAAAAAAACAAGCATCCCGCTCAAAGTGGCATGTTTGACAAGGAGAAGGTCAAGTAGTGCATACTTGGTCACAAGACCTCCTAATGTCAAACATGGCATTGGGTATTCTTGTGGTCAAAGGCAAAACGCTAGAAGCCTCAAGGATAACGAGAAGAGCATTGTCTTTGTCAAGGGAAATTCCTCCCAAGTTGGAAAACATAACAATGTTGATAAAATTAACATTGAAAACTCATATGAACAACAAATATTGTTTAGAACCTTTGATGCTTCATATGTGCTTCTGAAAAACAGTCTTTGGAAAAGTTTATGCCAAATATGTTGGGCCACGCCATGAGAACATCAAAGTCTCAGGTGTGGGTGTCCACGTCACTTGTCACTAACCTCAAAGGACCCAGGCAAGCTTGGGTACCTAAAGCCAAAGCATAGTTTTTTTCTTGCACGCATATGCATCCGGTGGAGCGAAATGGGTGCTAGATAGTGGATGCACCAATCATATGACCGGAGAAAGAAAAATGTTTGTGGAGTACGAACAAAATGAAGAATCAAGCGAAGGCATCTGATTTGGTGACAATGGTCAAGGAAAGGTACGAGGTACCGGTAAAATAGCTATTTCATCACAACACATATTTTCTCATGTTTAAATGTTGATTCCCTAGATTATAACCTCCTGTCTATATCTCAACTATGTGATAAAGGTTATAATTGCTTGTTCACTAATGAGGGTGTGACCGTCTCTAAAAGGAGTGATGACTCTATTGCTTTCAAGGGTGTGTTAAAGGGAAAACTTTATCTAGTTGATTTCAACAAAGATAAAGTCAAACTTGACACATGCTTGATTGCAAAGACAAACATGGTTGGCTGTGGCATAGACGGCTAGCGCATGTTAGAATGAGGAATCTACAAAAACTTTTAAAAGGCGATCACATCCGAGGTTTGAAGAATGTTGTCTTTCAGAAAAATAGGGCTTGCAGCGCGTGTCAAAACAAGTAGGAGCACTCCATCCAGCGAAGAATGTCATGACTACAACAAGACCACTTGAGCTCTTCCACATGGAACTATTCGGTCCAATTACTTACATAAGCATCGGTGGTAATAAATACGGTTTAGTTATTATCGTTGATTTTTCACGCTTCACGTGAGTTTTCTTTTTGTATGATAAGTCAGAAACTCAAAGAACACTCAAGCAGTTTCTCAGGCGAGCTCAAAATGAATTCTCATTGACAATCAAGAACATAAGAAGTGACAATGGAACAGAATTCAAGAACACACAAGTCGATGAGTATCTAGATGAAGAAGGAATAAAGCATGAACTTTCGGCACCCTACTCCCCACAAGAAAACGGGGTAGCTGAAAGGAAGAACCGGACGCTCGTTGAGATGGCAAGGATAATGCTTGACAAATACAAGACCTCTGACCGCTTTTGGGCTGAAGCTATCAACACTGCTTGTCATGCAACAAACCGACTGTACCTTCATCGCCTACTCAAGAAAACCTCATATGAACTACTCACTGGTAACAAACCAAATATTCGTACTTTCGAGTTTTTTGTTCAAAGTTTTATATTCTAATCAAGAAGCCTAGAACCACGAAGTTTGCTTCGAAGTCCAATGAGGGTTTCTTGCTCGGCTATGATTCGAACTCCTATGCTTATCGTGTCTTCAACAAGGTCTCCGGACTTGTTGAAGTAGCACGTGACGTAGTGTTCGATGAAACTAACGGCTCCCAAACAGAACAAGTTGATAAGTGTGTGCTAGATCAAGAAGAAGCCCCATGTCAAGCATTGAGGAGAATGGCACTTGGTGATATTCGACCTCAAGAACAATCACAAGAATCAGGTGCTCAAGATGAACCTCAACAGGAGAGCTATGATCAAGGAGGAGCCCATGCACAAAATTAAGATCATGAAGACTAACAAGATGATCAAAGCATTAATGACGGCAACGATCCAGGGGGAGCCGAAGAAGATGATGATTATGGAAACACAACACCACAAGTGCCACATCCAAGAGTACACTAAAGCATACAAAGAGATAACCCCGTAGACAACATAGTTGGCGATATACAAAAGGGAGTGACAACTCGATCTCGTATAGCTAATTTTTTAATACTATTCCTTTGTATCCTCTTTAGAACCATACAAGGTCGAAGATGCGATAAAAGATCTGGACTGGGTGATGGCAATGCAAGAAGAATTGAACAACTTTGAGAGGAATAAAGTATGGGAACTTGTTGAAAGACTAAAGTCCAATATCATCGGCACTAAATGGGTCTTCCGCAACAAGCAAGATGAACACGGAGTTATAACAAGAAACAAGGCACGACTTGTGGCTAAAGGTTACTCATAAGTCGAAGGTTTGGATTTCGACAAGACTTTTTCTCCTGTAGCTAGGCTTGAATCAATTCGTATATTACTTGCATATTCTACTCACCATGATTTCAAACTGTACCAAATGGATGTCAAAAGCGCCTTCCTCAACGGACCTATCAAGGAGGAGGTGTACGTGGAGCAACCCCCTGGTTTTGAAGATCAAGAGTACCCCGACCATGTGTTCAAACTGCGTAAGGCTCTCTATGGCCTCAAACAAACTCCTATAGCTTGGTATGAGTGCCTTAGAGATTTTCTAATTGAAAATGGCTTTAAAATCGGTAAAGCTGATTACACCATGTTTACCAAGCACTTCAATGATGATCCGTTTATTTGTCAAATCTATGTTGATGATATCATATTTGGTTCAACTAATATTTTTTTGTCAAAAATTTAGTAAAATTATGACAGATAGATTCGAGATGTCCATGATGGGAGAATTGAGATATTTTTTGGGATTCCATGTGAAACAACTAACGGAAGGAATTTCATGAGCCAAACAAAGTACACTCAAGACATTCTCAATAAATTTGGCATGGACAAAGCGAATCTCATAAAGACTTCCATGGCAACAAATAGACATTTAGACCTTAATGAAGATGGACCTAACATGGATCAAAAGGTATACCGTTCCATGATTGGATCTCTACTTTATCTTTGTGCATGTAGGCCTGATATCATGTTGAGTGTTTGTATGTGTGCAAAATTTCAAGCCAATCCTAAGGAATTTCATTTGACAGCCGTAAAGAGAGTCTTTTGATATTTAGTCCATACATCCAACCTAGGCCTTTGGTACCCTAAAGGTTCAAAATTCAATCTCATTGGATACTCCGATGCAGATTATGCAGGGTGCAAAGTAGATAGAAAAAATACCTTCGGGACTTGCCAATTCTTGGGTAGGTCCCTAGTTTCCTGGTCTTCCAAAAAGCAAAACTTCATTGCCTTGTCCACAGCCGAAGTGGAATATGTTGTAGCCGGGAGTTATTGTGCACAACTCCTTTGGATGCGACAAATTTTAAGGGACTACGGTTACAATATGAACTGTATTCCGCTCCTTTCTGACAATGAGAGTGCGATTAAGATTACACATAACCCTATTGAGCACTCTAGGACCAAACACATTGATATTTGGCTTATTTTTGAGAGACCACTCAATCAAAAGAGACATAGTCATTTGTCATATTAAAACCGAGAAACAACTAGCCGATATCTTCAACAAGCCACTTGATGAAAAACGCTTTTGTGAGCTTAGAAATGAACTAAATATACTTGAGTCTCGGAACATGGCTTGAAACACTGCATACCTGCTTGAATCCTCAAAATATTACTTACTTTGCGAAAAACTATCCCTTATCATGATTTTCTCTTGAAAACTATTTATATTAATAAATCTTGATAAATTATGACCATTGTCTGATTGTTGATTGCTTATTGGACATGTTCATCAAGATTATTTGTGAAAATTATGTCCTTGGATCACTATTAGATCAAATTACCAATATTTTCTTAATTTCTACTCTAATCTGTCCAGTTGACCCGGACTAGTCTGGTGTCAACACTGGACTAGTTCGCTCCCTCACACTAGTCTGGACAGATCTGGGATACCGGACTTGTCCGGTCCTCTTACCGGACTAGTCGTAATGTCCAAGTTTAAAAGTCTATAGACGTGCCAACCTCAGCCCTCTTCACCTCACAAACACTCCTTTGCCTCTCACTCCTCAAAACCCTAGCCCCAAAAGTGATTTTCGATTTTAGCCAAGAAAGTTGAAGTTCTCTCCATAGGAAAGCTTCTCCTCGACGCGTGGTCTCCTCTCCTTCGGACTAATCTGGATCAGACCTCACGCTTCGACTCAAATCCTCATTTTTCGGTAAAATTCCTCTCTACTCAAGTTCTCATCTTTTCAATACTTTAGCTCAATTCTTTCTGATCTCTAAGGCATACACTACCTTTCTAGATAAATTCCTAGTGTATCCCTGCATACTTTGCACAAATTTACGGTAAATCTATTGAAAATACGAAGTTAGCGTTCTTCAGCAGGTCCGGACTAGTCCGTTCTTTGGTGCGGACAAGTCCGCTATCTGAAAACGGATAAGTCCGATTACCTGTCAATTGAACATCTAACTTCTTATCTTCACATAATCTACAATCCATCGTGTCAATCAATTCTTGATTTTTCCTGTCAAGCACGATGTCATCACACTCTGAGGCTATGAAGAAGAAACATGACAACGTTGCCCAACCGTCTTCTCTTGACGACTCTCTTCCTAAAAGGAGGAGAGTGGTTGGTAAGACGGCACATAGCAAAGACATTGTTGGAAGCTCTACGGCCCCAGGAGAAGTGTCGGGAAGGGCAAAGGACTTGCTAGTGGTCCTATTGGTCCCTTGAAGAAGAAAGCCCCCATTCACCGCAACAGGCAGTCGTCAAGTGATGACTTTGCTAGAAAGGGGAGTGAGCTGGCCGACAACCTCAGGAAAGTTCAAGTCTATGGGCAGCCAAAGCAATGTGCAGACCCTAGATTCTGGAGCAACTTCCATGCTGACTACTATGAGCATGTCTACATGAAGATGAAGAATCTCGTGGTTCAGAGTCAGTGGCTCAATATTGACTAACTGAAGTGCAAGAAATGCCAAGCCTATCATGAGGTACTAGAGGCATTAGAGAGGCATGGGTTGAAGGACCTCCTTTCTTTTCAGTACGACTAGAACAATGAGGTAATCACTCAGTTCTACTCTACTCTCTACTTTGCCCGTGATGATGGGGATGAGATGATCTAGATGACACATGGATCCAGATACAGTGTCACCTATGAGGAATTTGCAAAGATTCTTCATCTTGAACACACACTGGACAATGAGTTTGTCATTCACAACCTGAAGCCCTTGGAAAAGAATGAGCTGGAATTTTTGTATGATACAAGAATGCCATATGTATCCCCCACCACCAAATACTTGAAGTCGTTCTTTGCCGTCTCAATAGGATCTTGAGAAAGATCATAGCTCCAAAGGATGGTGATGCAGGGACAATCCAAGGGACTATGAGGACATTGATGAAAGTGATAAGCAAGAAGAGGACTTTCAATATATTTGAGTACATCTATAATGACATTGTGAATATCTCCATCACTCCAAACAGGTCCTATGACTATGCACCCTATGTCATGTATATGTGAGAAGGTAACAGGACTGGAGTTTGTCAAAGATGTCTCTCACACTGGCCTCAAGCCCTAGAAGCCTATAGTCTACACTGTGCCCTATGCTCATGAAGGCTCAAGGGCGTCGGAGCCTACACCTACTCCTATCCCTCCACCTGCTAGAGAGTCCTCCAGTGGTATGCTCAAAATGCTCTCTTCTATTTTTGGCTATTGTCGCAAAATTGAAGATAGGCAACACAAGGAGAATTTGGCCAGAAAAAGACATAAAAGATACATGAAGGATAACATCAAAGCTATATGTGAGAAGCTGGAGATTGAGCCAGTTGGATCACCACATATCTCTGAGACTCTGAAGAAGACTTCACAGAAATGGCTCCACTCACCGAACAAGAATTTAGGTCTTTTGGACTTGCAGGTGTCTCTGCTCCTCCTCCTCAGCATGGTCATGAACATGATAATGAAGATGACGATGCAGATAGGACTGAGAGTGAGGAAGAGAGCAGCGATGAGTGATTCCACTCAATTTTTCCCTTTTTTGGTACCTTGATGCCAAAGGGGGGGAGATTCAGATTTATGTTATCTTATTGTAAAACCTTAAAGATGTGTGATGGACATGGACAGGTATTTTGAAATTTCATGTAATTTTTATTTTGAGATCTCATAAATGTGTGATGCCTATTCAATACCGATGTGATGATTTTTATTTTTGAAGTCTCATAGATGTGTAGTGCCTTTACTTTTGATATGATCTTATATTCTTGTGGCATGTCACATTCTGTTTCACACACTTTTAGGCATCCCACCATAAAGGGTGCATATATGTGAGATGTTCTTATTACTCATTTGTCATTCTCATATATGCACACTTTATGAAAATCAAATTTTATCATTAATTATGCAATCTCACTTGGTTATCATCAATCACCAAAAAGGGGAAGATTGAAAGTGCATCTAGGCATTCCTTTGTGGGTTTTGGACGATTGATGACAAATGAATTGAGATCCTAATGAACTTGTTGAGATGAATGCAGATTAACTCGTGTAAGGTAGAAGTGATGCATTTAAAAATGTGAAAATCAAGTGATGAAAAAAAAGAATAGATTCATGAGCCAAGAAAAATATATACATACTTGTATAGGATGTGTGTGAGAGACACATATCAAGAGCTCAAAATCCTTGCGTAGGGGTAAGAGATTAAAACATATCACAATCACTCACAACACGTGCACCGGACTAGTCACTCAGAAACCGGACTAGTCCGTTCAATTTTCTGTTGCCTCACATCACAGTGCACCGGACTAGTCCACTCAGAAACCGGACTAGTCCGATCAACTCTCTGGAACCAACACTCACCTTGCACCAGACTAGTCGGGTCAGAAACCGGACTAGTACGATCAACTCTCTGGAACCAACATTCACCTTGCACAGGACTAGTTAGCTCAGAAACCGGACTAGTTCGATTAACTCTCTGGAACCAACATTCACCTTGCACTGGACTAGTCCGTTCAACTCTCTGGAACCGACATTCTCTTTACACTGGACTAGTCCGCTCTTGGACCGGACTAGTCCGTTCAACTTTCTGTAAACACATCAAATTAGGGTTTCCACTGTGCCGCATGCAACACGAAAATTATACACGGCACACCGGACTAGTCCGGTGAACATAGCGGACTAGTCCGGCCGCCAGGGTTTTTGGAAACCTTATATAAATAGAGGTGCACGGACACACAAACACCAAGACACGATTCCCAGCGCCGTCGCACTCCCCAAAAGCACAAAAATTGTCTCTCTCCATACATTCTAAGCCGAGAAAGATTAAGTCTTTGAGGATTAGATATTGGATCAAGGAGAGATTCGTTCTTCTCGATATTGAGCTCTTGGTTTGTCTTCTCTCACACATTAGCTGATCGTTGTTCTTTGTTTGTGTGTGTGGGAGGAAGAATTATTCTCTGTAATCTTGTGGGAGCTCTCAGATTATGAGAACGCCCCATGTACAATTGTTTACCTCTGTGTGTGGATAGTGGAATTGAATCGGTCTTTGTGGTGATTCAATGAGGGAAGGGTTGGTGAAGACTCGGTCATTGGTGGACTCCTCAACGGGGACGTAGATTCCTGGGTGGAATCGAACCTTAGGATAAAAGTTTGTCTTGTGTTTTCCTGATCATCCTTTAATTGCTAATTAAGTGTGTTAGTCATCATTTGATTCACATTCACACTTAGTATTAAAATTGAGAGTTATTGTGTCTTACTTCATTATACTTAAATAAGTATTTATTTTCTGCTACGCAAATACTTGAAGTAGGAACAAGTTTCTCTTTGATCTGTTAATTACGATCATACGGACTAGTCCGCACCGTACCGAACTAGTCCGGCTCACCTGGAATTAATCAGTCTGCTAAGTGTTTCAAGAAACCTCCTAAAAATTCAAAAAGCATATTCACCCCCCCCCTCTAGGCTACATTCATTGATAGGTACCATCTACATTCATCCAAACATATGAGCAGTTATGAGATGCTAGCAATATTTCTCTATATTTGTGTTGGTTCTGAGTCTAATAGAAAGAGACAAAATAGGTTCAAACACTCTGGTGAAACCATAAGCAGGAAAATTTTACGAGGTATTAGACTATTTGATTGCAATGGCTGAACATTACCTAAGACCAACCTATCTTAATTTTTATACCGTTCACAAGAGGATTCGAAATGATAATAGAGTATTTCCACACTTCAAGGATTGCATTGGTGCTCTTGATGGAACTCATATTTGTGTCTCTGTTTCACCTGATGAACAAGTGAGGTACATTGGAAAAACAGACATTCCAACACATAATGTGCTTCCTATTTATGATTTTGATATGCATTTCACTTATGTCATTATGTGGTTGTTTGTCAACCGGGTTCTTATTATGATACAAGTGTGTTGTATCATGCGTTGAAAGAATCTGAGAATCACTTCCCACATCCACCACTAGATAACATTGCTAAATAGTAAAATTTATATCATATTGTCACATTACTAATCTCTTATACATTTGTTTTTTTTAAATGTGTAGGAAAGTACTATATTGTAGATGCGGGATATCCTAACCGTCCGAGATACCTAGCTCCATACAAAGGTGGAAGGTATCACTTACTCGAGTGGCATAGAGGTATGGAACCAAATACATCAAAAGAGAAGTTTAATTGAGTACAATCATCTATTCGTAATGTTATTGAGAGATAATTTTGACTATGGAAGATGAAATGACAAATACTATACAAGATGCGAAAATATTCAATTGTGACAAAAAAAAGGTTATTGCTGCAACTATGGTTCTTCACAATTTCATTAGAGAGCGTTCAAGTGGCGACGTGGACTTTGATAATTATGATCGTAATCCTGACTTTGTGCCTACAATTCTTGATAGGTACAACAAATATGCCTTGTGAGCACGTGCCTCCGATGATTAAACTTTCGAGTCAAGTTTTGTTACGATGGATGCATTTCATGACAGTGTGATTATATCTCTTTCTCTTGCATGGAATTAGTATCTACTATTTATGTAATATTTTAAGATAATAAATGAGTCCAAGTGATATGTATGAATACAATGATCATGTACTATACTATCACTTTATTATTCATATATGGTTGGAACTAGTGCTTGAATAAAAATTAGTTGGTCCCACATCAGTATGGTTCGAGCAAGTGTTTCAATAGAAGTAGTGAAAAAATAGGTACATGCACTTTATTATCGTTGCATGAGAAAATATTATTTTTCCTAAATAATATGAATTTATATCATTTTTTAAATGATATACACTTTATTATTCTCAAAATACATACATTCAGCACAACAGGGGTATCAATGGTATTCCACTCTCAAAACTCTTTTTCTCGGAGCTGAGAACAGTTTTCTAGCTAAACACCACTATGAACAGCTCTAACTCAACAACAGAGTTGCTTCGTCCTAGAGTTTTGAAACAGAGCTGCTCTGCGGTGGAGTGGAGCCATGCTAAACACACCCTTAATATCTCTAACCCATCTTCAGTTGAACATGACTAGCTGGTTGCACTGTTATGTTCTTAAGTGCACTTTTCGGTATTGTTTGGAACAGTTAGGAATTATGTCTGTAAGGATAATTAGGAAGTGTTGAACCCTTTTTTGGGGCCGCATGATCTATTTATAGAAGTCAGAAACGAGAAACCCCTTGTGGCATCTACAGATCAGATCGAGTTACATGTAATTAGAATCCTCACTTAGAGCGTAAAATGTTCTTGCAGGACATCGTCTTTTGTGTGGTGGGAGGGACCGCTACTCTGACAGAAGTGATCCAACGAGTAGGAAAAACACTTCTTTCGAGACCTTAAGAAAAACTTCATAAGCCTCTTCTTACTCATCTCAAATGCTTGCAATTTTTCTTCCACATTTATATGATCTCAAGTTTGTATTGTTTGATGCTCATGATATTTTCTAGTGGTTACTTGTGATTATCCTTTCATGTACCAGTACTCTTGCCGGTTCTAGATGTCTATATTGTATATCTTCTACTAGATTATATTGCTTACCTATCTCTACACTAGTATGCATAGGAGTTGCGTTGCCTCTCATGCCCGTGGTTATCCAAGTTTGATCATACTCACGTAGTGTAAATAGATTTATAGGTTAAAGTTATTTTTCTTTTATAATTAGATATAATAGCTAAAATTGTAAAAAAATAGTTCTTGATGTTCGTAATTCACCCTCACTTGGTCACATGGTCTTTACATCGTGGTTGAGGGTGACTAGTCACGGGCACTTGCGAAAGCATATCCTCTACAATGTTGCATATACATTAGTCGTCGCTGACGTGTGGGCCTATGAGGCGTTAGACTGTTAACGACTGCTAATGCACATTCGTATTTTATTTCTACGTTTTTTCATTCTACATTCTAAATAGACCTTAAATGTATTTTTCACAGACCTCTAAATCCAGATGATTATCCTAGTTATAGATCTGTTAGGCTGGGCGCAGCGGGAAACACTATCCTCGTCTGGTCGGTGATTTTTTATAAGTTGTAAATATAATACTAGTAACATAAAATTAGTTATATGAAATATTGTAAAATATGTGATAGTTGTATTATCTAATATAAAATAGGTGATAGTTAATAGATGTCTGATTTAGAGGTGACCGGGTGCAGAGAACTGAACTGAAAAAGTAGAAATCTTTTAGAGTTAATTGTAAAAGGCTAAGAATATTCTTTTAAAGGTTTGATATAGAGATCCACAAGTGCGATCAACATAGACTAATCCAGATGGTTATGGTAGCCCATAGATCTACACTAAGGAACGATGTAGATCTCCCGTTAGAATAGCCACCTGGATCTAAGAAGTAGGTGGATCTAAGAAGGCCTGAAAAAAATCGCTTTACCACAATCGGGTGGTTGGTGTGGCCATCGCTATGGAGTCGTGACTTGATCACCAAGGCTACTCCTAACATGAGTTAGGATAACAAAATTATTCTGAACATCTAGTTACCAAGTCTCCCTTGAACCTCAAACAACCATCTTCTTCCTCGCAGCCGTGTCTCTCAGTTTTCCATCTAGCCTCCTCCCATCCCTGGCACTGTCCTCACCACCAGATCCACAACCATCACGCTTGCCACGCTAACCAGACACAACTTCACATCCACACCCCACAGCTGGCTCACTGGTGGTCTACATGGCGGCGGCATCCCCACCATCTCCTTTTAGGCCAACTCTAAAAATCCACCCAGAGTCAGTGTGACTCCAGTTTTGCACCTCCGGTAGATAAGTACGCAAAATTCCTTGCCATGAAGATTTGACCTTTTAAACATTCAGTACACCCACTCAGCATCAAATCTCCTGAATCCACCACAAATCTAGACAGTTCATGCAACATTCATTCACCTAAATATACCTAAAGTCATGCGGCACATATTGCATAGCAAGAAAGGTAAAAAAGAACTAATCCCCCTCTTTCACCTTGTCCACCACCTGTACTTCATCATCAACTTCAACCACAGCGGCAGGCCCGGTATCCTTCTTCGTGACATCTGAACTTGAATCATTGGGGGTTTCTGCCTGTGCAGACGATGTAGGACGTGCATTCTTGCCTCCTGCCTCTTCTTGTTCGGAAACCACGGTCACCTTGTCTGTGTTCACGTCCATCATCTTGTGCTGCTTCGGGGGTTTCTGCTCAGTTGAGCTGCTCGCATTCGATGACAATTCCATTTTAACCTCCTTCAGTGGAATGTGAACATCTGCAGAGGCCGCAGCCGCTCTAGCGGCATGCAAAATCTGGAGCCTGTAATCGGTTTCTGGTCGACGGCACACCTTCCTCAATGGAACAATCTCCTACAGAAGAGAAATTTAAGTACAATGCAATGAGCCAATGACACAAAATAAACTACATAAGCAGGCTGGTTTCAGATATATGCAAATATGCATGCCTACGTATCTGCCTGTGGTTTATATTGTGAAACAGCAAGATTAACAATGCAGTAAACAAGTTCAGGACAACTGAATTTTTATGGAAGTGATTAATAGCTACTTTGCATAAGGTATAAGGATTTGCATGGGTTCAGCTCAAACTGAATTGAATTGGCATGTTTGGAAATCTAATAGTGTCCCTAAATGAGTAAACTTTAAAACTTTATGGTTCCATAATGCAATTTATCCAAAAACAATTTTCCCTCTCTTCAGAGATGAATAGTTCAAGTGCATCAATGCCAAAGGAAAAAGGTGACCGTACACATTATAAGGGCCTACAAGATGAGAACATAAGTTCCTAACTCAGCAGTCAGCACATGGACCAAATGCAATACTACAATCAATCAATACATCAACACCCTGAGCAGATTGGAGTAGTACCTCAGAGTCATCGTGCTTATAGCGAACAAGAAATCTACAACGGCATCCTCTAACATCATGCCTTCTCCTTTGAGCATCAAGGACAATAGCATCAAAATAAAGAGCCTGCTCTTTACCTTCCTGAACAAACAAAAGTATTTATTCCATGTGAGACAGCACACCAGGTCAAGGATTAGCATCAAAGAAAATATAATAATAAGAAAAAACAAAAAAAACAATTTGACTGCATGAGCGACATGGGTCAAATCATATTCCAAAAACTAGTGTTAACCAAACACCTCAATTACACATATATGACGCCTTGGCTATTTACAATTACAAGAAATGGCACAAGAAAATATCTTGATCAGTTGGTCTAGATTTTTGTCATTGCAAAAAAGCACTAGTGTTAAACATGATTACCAAGAATATTGAGGCAACATGCTAAGATGGGAAATCTGCATTAGAACTACAATTGCTACTACATACAGAACAATACAAGAAATATTAAACTTTAGCTGTAAATAATAAATTAAGACAACAACAACAACCAAGCCTTTATCCCAAGCATGTTGGGGTCGGCTAGACATGAAACCCAATATCAATGAAGTAAAAGAGAGGAAGAGATATAAGAACAAGAAAAAGGAAAAGGAAAAAGAAAAAAAAGAAAAAAAAAGAAGAAAAAAAAGAAAAAAAAAGAGAAAAAGAGAAAACAAGAAAGGAAAAAAAGAAAAAGAAATAAGATTAAGGTGGCACATGAATTGCCACTTTTCATGCGGTCCTATCATGAGCTAAGTCTCTGGATACATTCATGAGCTAAGTCTCTGAATACATTCTAATCTCTCAAATCTCGTTTTACCGCCTCCTCCCAGGTCAACCTTGGTCGTCCTCTACCCCTCCTAATATTTTCTCTACCTTTTAAAATCTCACTGTTAACCGGTGCTTCTGGAGGCCTCCGCTGGATATGTCCAAACCACCTAAGTCGATGTTGTACTAACTTCTCTTCAATCGGCGCCACCCCTACCTTATCACGAATCGCCTCATTCCTTATTCGGTCTCTTCTCGTGTGCCCGCACATCCACCGTAGCATGCGCATCTCTGCGACACTCATTTGTTGGACATGTTGCCGTTTAGTTGGCCAACATTCTGCCCCATAGAGCATCGCGGGTCTGATCACCGTCCTATAGAACTTCCCTTTTAGCTTTTGTGGGACTTTCCTATCGCATAGGATTCCAGAAGCTTGTCGCCATTTCATCCACCCTACCTTGATCCTGTGGCAAACATCCTCATCAATATCGCCATTGCTTTGTAACATTGATCCTAAGTATCGGAAAGAGTCCCTTCTAGGTACTATTTGTCCTTGTAGACTAACATTCCCCTCTTCACGAGCAACACCACTAAAGTCACACCTCATATACTTGGTCTTGGTCCTACTAAGTATAAACTCCTTAGACTCTAAGGTTTGTCTCCATAACTCTAATTTCTTATCAACACCATCCCTAGTTTCATCTACCAGCACTACATCATCGGCAAAGAGCATGCACCAAGGGATATCCGCTTGTATATCCTTCGACACCTCATCCATCACCAAGGAAAAGATGTATGGGCTCAAAGCTGATCCTTGATGTAGGCCTGCCGTGATAGGAAATGCATCAGTCTCACTATCACTTGCGCGCACACTTGTCCTAACATTATTGTACATATCCTTGATAAGGGTAATGTACTTTGTTGGCACTTTATGTTTCTCTAGTGCCCACCACATGACTGACATTGGTATCTTGTCGTACGCCTTCTCCAAGTCAATGAACACCATATGCAAGTCCTTCTTCTGCTCCCTATATCTCTCCATAAGGTGACGAAGCAAGAAAAACGTCTTCATTGTAGACCTCCCAGGCATAAAACCAAACTGGTTTTTAGTAACATTGGTCACTTTCCTCAGGCGGTGTTCAATCACTCTCTCCCAAAGCTTCATAGTATGACTCATAAGCTTAATCCCTCGATAATTAGTACAACTTTGAATATCTCCTTTATTTTTGAAGATAGGTACTAATATACTTTTCCTCCATTCTTCAGGCATCTTGTTTGACTGAAAAATGTGGTTGAATAGCTTTGTGAGCTATACTATTGTCACATCCCCAAGGCATCTCCACACCTCAATAGGGACATCATCAGGGACAATAGCTTTTCCTCCTTTCATCCTTTTTAAGTCCTCCTTAACCTCAAACTCTTGTATCCTCCGCACGAACTGCCTGTTGGAGTCATCAAAGGAGTCATCCAACTCAACCGTAGTGCTCCCATTCCCATCATTTAATAGCTCATTAAAGTAATCCCGCCATCTATTCTTAATCTCTTCATCCTTCACTAGAATGCGGTCTGTCTCATCTTTGATGCATTTGACTTGATTGAAATCCCTCATCTTTCTCTCGTGGATTTTTGCTATCTTGTATATGTCCTTTTTATTTTCTTTTGTCTCTAGTCTCTCATATAACTCATCATAGGCATGTCCTCTTGCCTTACTCACAGCCCGTCTTGCATTTTTCTTGGCCTCTTTGTACTTAAGCATGTTGCTTACGCTTCTATCATTATGCCAACTCTTGAAACACTCCTTCTCCTTAATGGCTTTTTATACATCCTCATTCCACCACCAAGTGTCTTTATCTACAAGTTTCCTTCCCTTTGTCACACCGAACACCTCACTAGCTACCTTCCTAATGCAAGTTGTCACTTCACCCACATACTATCTGCATCTCCATTTTCTGTCCAGGGTCCTTCTGTGATCACCCTATTTTTAAAGGATTCTTGTGATTCTCCTTTCAACTTCCACCACTTTGTTCTTGTGATTTTGACACCGTTGTCCCGCAAAGAACATGTATGAAAGTGAAAGTCAACTACCACAAGCTTATGTTGTGTCACAACACACTCCCCGGGGATCACCTTACAATCTAGACACTCCCGTCTATCCCTTCTCCTAGTGAGGACAAAGTCAATCTGGCTAGAGTGTTGGGCACTACTAAAGGTCACTAGGTGAGATTGCCTCTTCCTAAAGAGGGTGTTAGCTACCAACAGATCATAGGCTACGGCAAAGTCTAGGATGTCCTTACCCTCTTGATTTCTATCGCCGCATCCAAAGCCTCCATGTACTCCCTCAAAAACTAGGTTAGATGCACCCACATGACCATTGAGATCTCCTCCTATGAGGAGTTTCTCGGTTATCGGTACACTACTAACCATATCCTCCAAGTCCTCCCAAAATTGCCTCTTAGCACTCATGTTGAGCCCAACTTGTGGGGCATAAGCACTAATGACGTTCAAGACAATGTCCCCAATTACTATCTTGATTAAGATGATCCTATCCCCTCGTCTTCGAACATCCACTACTCCATCCTTAAGACTCTTATCTATTAGAACGCCTACACCATTTCTAGTCCCAGCCGATCCAGAATACCAAAGCTTGAAACCGGTATTCTCGACTTCTCTTGCCTTTTGACCCGCCCATCTAGTCTCTTGCACACAAAGGATATTTACTCGTCTCCTAATGGCAACATCTACTAACTCACGTAGCTTCCCCGTCAAGGATCCTACATTCCAACTATCCACCCGAAATCTATGTTCCTCGGCTAGCTTCCTTACGCTTTGCACCTGTCGAGTAAGATGCAAAGACCCTTGCTCACTTATCACTACATCCGGGCGATGATGTAGCGCGCCACTAAGGTGGTGGCGATCCGGCCCTTGCTCATTTAACACCATATCCGGGTTCCGATATAGCGCGCCACTAAGGCGGTGGCGACCCGGCCCTTGCCCACTTAACACTATACCCGGGTTCCGATATGGCGCGTCGCTAAGAGGGTTACGCCCCAACGAATTTTTATTGGGTTTTATTTCCATGAGAATGGCTAAGTGTAGTTGTTGGCTCGCCAAGCCTATCACAACCCCTCCTCCTTTACCCGGGCTTGGGACCGGCTATGTTATTACAACATAGGCGGAGTTGTAAATAATAAATTAAGAAGGGGATAAAAAGTTTTCCCATGTCTTAAAGGAGCTGTTAGCATTTTTCACAAGGTGCAGAGGGGTGTTTCAGAAAAATTGTTTAAGGTGGCATACAAGAAAAGTCAGGATAATTGATGACATCCCTGGGCATTGTCATAATTAGTTTTGGAAGTGGAACGACCATGTGCTCAATCCACTTACATAGTTATACAGGGAATTAGATCAAAACAGATCTAAAAAAATAAAAAATTTCACATTACAGTAGATCATGAATTCTTTAATGCAAAAAAGACATGGAAACATGAAACATAATTAAGGAATTAAAACATCAATTGCTCAGGAAGAACTGCAATGCAGACTACTTCAGTTTTGATTTATTTGTGTTAATGCTAACAGCATTTTTTACTGATGGAGCTCACTTTGCAAGGAAGCATTCAAGTACGCAATAATATCAAGCAATGTAAATCAGTAAGACGAAAAGGGAGACTTCTAGAATTAATTTGTTAGTACTTATAACCAATCTTTTGAGCTACAAACAGAAACTGATAGGAAGACTCAGTGGTTTTGAACTTTAACCAAGATATGAAGATACCAACTAGAAGCCAAAGCAATCGCTTATATGTCAATTTAAATGCCGCATAAGGATCCAATCAGCATAATTCAGATGTAGATCAACTAAGAAATTATTTCCATAAAATATGCTAAAATAGGATACATAATAAACAGTGCATCAAAGCACCCTTTATGTAATTTAGAAACATAACTTAATATTGAAAGTAAAATTCTTGTGTACAGCAATTCTCAAGTCATATTGTAAGATGACAAGAAAAAAGTTTAAGATAACCTGAAAACAGAGAATGAGATCCCCAGGAAGCACGGCAACACATTCAGTGGCTTCACATGGAAGAGAACGCTGTCGCACACATTTACGAACATTGATCCATTCGTCTTCCTCTGCTCCAAATCCAGAAAACCGAACCCGTACTTCCTGAGACACGAAAAAAGTACAAGCCAAATGGGTATTTGACAATTGACATATGCAGTAGTATTAAAATAACATATCAGCAGTTTTAAGTATGCAACTACACATTCTGCCGAAAACTGTTGAGACATAGCAATCCATAGTTTAAAGTAAAGATCAGAAGGTATTTCAATTTACATGTCCAAGACACAAAGTTTCAGATTATCACAAAAAGTTCAGAGCTATCATATACACAAGGTTCCAAGGTCAACTGCTAAAGAACCAAACCATGGTAGTAGTATCAATTGGTACAAATGATGGAATAAACTCTTATCCAGCATACAGATAAGTAGATGACTAAGATAAGCGGACATCAGGTGTGCTACTGCCATGCCATGGCTTGCTTTGGTGGTAGGCTTGTTCCCTGGAACATAAGATTGTTTCCGGCGAGCTGGTGCTATGGATGGCAAGTTGAAGAAGAGTAAAAGGGGCGAAAAAGATACAACAGGGGTAAAAATTGGGAAACTGGAAAAGTAATGTCACTAACACTATTAGACAGCTCTAGTTTGACTAACCCCTCAGGCAGGACACCTATAAACTATGTCTGACTGACAAAGACCCCATTGACTTAATCCCGCTGTTTTCTTTCATCAGTTGCTGTCTCCTGCAACAAGCTGCTGCTTGTGTCCTTATATCATACTGACTACTCTCTCAATTATCAAATCTTCCTATTAGCTTTGACCTAACTTGAGCAATAATGGATATAAAAGCGTAAAAATATATGCACATAATACAGTAGAAGAGTTGAAGAAGACAATTGCAAGTAAATGTAATGCATTTCATCTACGCAATGAGAGCAATATAAAGTTATAAACAAACTAAAAGTGGAATCATTTTGAAGGACACAAACTTCAGTCTTAGCACATTTTTTAGAAGTATTAGAAATCTCTATGCGATTTAGAAACAGTAGATACATTTAATGAAGTATCTGAGCTCCTTACCGGATCACCAGATTCGAACATCCTATGAGACAGAAAGGCAGCAACATCATACCTGCAACAGAGAGGGTGGCATGAGAAGCTAATTCAAAATACTTTATAAATAGATGACACAGTTTCAAGTACATACAGGAGGACGCGGGAGAGAACAAACTCGCATCATGCAGAAAAAAGAAAAGATGAGTGAACGAGTCAAGAGATGCCTTAATGGTGTGCATATTATAATGCCGATGAGACTCTGGTGATGACTTTAGTAAAGCACGCCATATTATTATTTATTATACATTCGCTTTCATGCCTTTTATATCTCATGCCATGGATTTGACATATGATTTCCTTTCATGACAGATAGCATCTTTTGTACAGACAGTTGAGTACAATTTGATTCCTTAGTTATTTACAGAATGGTTCGCGCTAATTGCGTTTGGAAGCTGCCATCAAGTTAGGCAACAGGGATGATGTAATTGATAAACAATTTTGGTATATACTCAGCAAACGGTACATAAAAGAGGACACAATTTCACTGGTTTGAGACTAGAGGGGCATTATTCAAAGCAAAACAGAGTTACAGGTCCTAATGTTCATTACCTAAAACCTACCAACGCAAAGCATAAAAAAGGATTAGAGAGGAAGTCTGAGACAAATATGTACATACCATGCACCGTCTCTAGCCGATTTGGCCTCAAACTCGACCTGAACACCCTCCGTAGCACTTTTCCCTGATATTGAACAACTCTAAGAATAATCAGAGGAGAAAAGACAGACAGTAATCAAGAATCATGATCATCCAAAATTTCTGACAGCGAGAGTTCTGTGGCGACCATCCAAAGAATACGCTGAGGCGTCGATTTGGTGCCCCCATACAAGCATTCCATTTACCAGGTGCTCATAAAGCCCTAAACTCTAGTAATAATAAATAAAAATTAATGGGGAGTCACCTGTCGAGGGGGAGGAATCCGGGTGGGCACCAGCTGCGGCAGGAGGGGTTTGGGAAGCCCGGAAGGCGGAGGCGGCGGTAGCGTGCTGGAGGCGGTCGGCCCCCGTGGGCGTCATCTTGGACGGCGGCGCGGGGCGGACGTTTTTGGCCCGGTGCGAGTAGCGGCGGTTCTGGAACCAGTTCCACACCTGCATACACCCAGATCGGACGGGGGAGAAAATGGAAATTCAAACGGGTTCATCCATCTATCCATACGATACGATACGAGAAACGAGGTGACACCTGCTTGGGCTGGATGGCGACCCTGCCGGCGCGCTCGGGCGAGGCGGAGAACTTGTCGGCGAGGGACTGCAGCACCGCGTGGCTGGGGATGCTGTTGTTGAGCTGCTGCAGGCGCGCCTCCATCTCCGCCACCTCCGACGGCAGGAACCGGAACGCCGGCGCCCCGCTGCTCGGCGGCCGCCCCATCTGTCCCTTTCGACGCCCTCTCTCAGCTGCTCTGCTCCTCCTGCGGTGGGGGCGGCCGGCGTGGTCAGATTGGTGGATCGGATCGATCGACGCTTACCAGTGAGGCGGTGATGAGTGGAGAAGAGACTGCGATGCCTGTCCGCACTGTTTCTCAATCTAGCGCCAGATTGGGGATCGGTCCACCTCGCGCCTGCTATCTCTTTCGTGAAAACGGTCCCGTTTTCATTTTTATATAAAATTTTCAGAAACAGAATCAAAAATGGTATAATGGAAAACGAATATGATATTGAAAATTTTGAAAATATCGGAAACGGATATATCAGAAAGGAAATATGTTGATATCGGAACGGTTTTTTTAAAAACAACACCCCAACGGTCAAAGTATATTTATCATTATTTAAAATAACATAAGTGAACCATAATAACAACTTGTCACTAGTAACCATAATAAATTAATGACACGTCGAATGGGATTGGGAATTTGGAATAGGATTAGGGTTCGATGCTCTAGAGGCTCGTTCTCGGGCTCTCGGATTATTGGACTATTAAGTATTGGGCCAAGGCCCCTTGCTGATTTTGAAAATGAAAGCATAAATTGTTCGAAAATTCTTAAATAAATACGGAATTCCGAGTATTTCATCAGAAATCTATCTAAGTTGTTTTAGTTCCGATTTCTGAATTTCCATTTCCGATTTCCGAACAATTTTGATAAAACGAAAAACGGTTCTGACGGGGTAACATACCTCGGATACCTAAGAAACAGACGACCGACCAATCGCACCAAGATACGTGGCTCCACGGGCCACGACCTAGGGCGCAAATTCAGGGTGACGCCATCGAAGACCGACTCCCGAGGACAGGAGCGGCAGCCGACCTCCAAGCTCCGACGACAAGACTAGGGGAGGGAAGTGATCCGGGCTAGAGCCCAGACTAGGAGCAGGCGGAGAACATAAATGCCGATGTGACGGAACGGCAGAAGGGACTTAAGACGGAGCGGGAGGCCATGCGCGACAAGACAAACATGATGTCGGCCCATCATCACCACCTATCCCATCTAGCTCGGTGCGGGTCCAGGGACAGAAAGTAGACGTAGGTCGTAGACTAGACGGGAGCAGGTGTACTCATCGCTTCTGTACCGCTTTGGGCCGCCTTAGGTGCTGATACACCATGTAAACTCCCGCCCTATTTATGAGGAGTCAGCGGGTAGGTATAGGCATACGGGCCTATAAAAAGGTAGGCCCAGAACCTCCCCTCTCATGGCGAACAAAACTCACACATGCGCTTGACACTTAGACTTTCTCTTCTTTCTCACACACGGGACAACCTCGCTTGTAATCGTGGTTCCTCGAACCGCCTGAGCTAATATAAGGCCGATGAACACACAAGACTCGATGTAGGACAGATTGTCCGAACGAGTACAAATCTTTGTCTTTGTTAGCTAGCCATCCAGACATAAAGCGCATAGAATTCGATTACTAGCCGTTGGTAAAAACATTGACACATTTGAAATTCTTCAAAATCGATATTGGTTGATCCGGAAAATTTTTGTCTATTTCGCCCCTAGCTATCTCCAATATTTTCAACTTTTAGTCTAAATGCTAGCCCAAAACTATTTTGGATTCTAAGTATTAGAGTAAATTTCTCCAACAGTTCGACCCATCGTTTCAGGTCATTTTGGCTTCCACCTCTCTCGTGCACCAAAAATAGGGATTATGCACATGAAGACGCAAATAGGTTAAATGTTGAAGAATATTTTATATAATTCATATTGAATACATCAGATATAGAGCCAAATAAATTAATAAGATTTTATTTTTAGGTCTCCTTATTGGAGATAGATAAAGGAAAACTATCACACTAAATCTAAGCAACCTTGTCAAAATGATCTATCAAACGATGTTTAATATTTACAAGAGTTATGGGTCTAATAACCCAATAAATCTAAGGCTATCTCCAAGGGAAGAGAAAAAAGGTTTGTCGAAGTGTTCCCTACGACACTTCCCCCGGTCTGCTCTAGAGCAGCCCGCGGAGGTTCTTTTTAGGAGGGGCTTAGTGGTTTCGAGCATCGTAGCACGATGGCGAGAATGAACACAAGGATTTACGTGGTTCGAGTCGATGGAGCGTAATACCCTACGTTCACGGTGTGATTTTTGTATTGCTTGCGCGTATGAGTGTGTGAGGCTGCAGGGTTGCGAACCTGCGTGTGAGATAGTGAGTTAGCTGGGTTACGAACCCTTTGCCCGGAGGCTGCCCCGATCCTTTTATAGCCCAAGCCCGGGGCAGTTACAATGTGGCCCGGAGCCCGACAAGTGCCCCGCGGCTGTCGGTACCCTATAAATGAGCTAGGGTAGTTATAGCTATATGCAACATCGCTGTCAGAGGAGTTATGGTGCGCCGCCTGACACGCTTGGCGCCTCTGACCGGGTAGCCGATGATGATGAAGTCCCCGTGTTGTCGCCGCGTCTTCTCGCTCTGCCGAATAGCTCTGTGCCGTTGGGCGGCACTATTCCGCCGTCACGCCTCGCCGCTCTGTCTTGTCACCATAATGGTGAACAGGCAAAGGACGGAGGCGTGGGACGTGAGCCATGCTTCTGGGGAAGGTGCGAGCCTTGAATGCACGACCTGACAGTGCACCTTCCCCTTTACTCCTCGGCTATATGCCGATTGCTTGTCAGAGTGGCGTCCGGGTGGCTCCCCCCGGGACACGCGTCGTCACCAGTGCAGTCTTGAGGAGTAGCGAGGGGTCCGGAGTCATTGGACACGTGGCAGCGCCGGAGCCCTCCCATGCTAGAGGTCGGGCCCGGGGGCATAGGACACGTGACACCTACGGAGCTCTCCTTGGCGGAAAGGGACGCCTGGAGTCGTTGGACACGTGGCAGCACCGGAGCCCTCCCATGCTGGAGGTTGGGCCCGGAGTCGTAGGACACGTGGCACCTACGGAGCTATCCTTGGCGAGAAACGTGGCTCATAGGTTCCGGACACGTCGCAGCGCCGGAGCCCTCCCTGGCGGAATGTCAGGCCCGACACCATCGGACACGTCGCGGCTCCGAAGCCATCCTCAACCGGTAGTGAGACTCAGAGCCTGTAGACACGTGGCAGCCTTGGATCCCTCCTTAGCAGGTGGTCGGGCCCGAGGCCCAGGGCACGCGCCTTCTCTTGAGTGCTCCCTAGCTGGCGGTTGGGCCCAGCCTACTCGATGGGTCTCTGTCTTCTGCATACGTGTTGTCGCACGTCTTCTTTTCCTCTTACACGCGGGGGTACCCGGTCTTGAGAGTACAAACAGTGGCCCCTAGGCCCATCTGGACAGAGACGAAGGCTCTTGCGGATGGGGCCTCCGTCAAAAACCCTGTGTGGTGGTCTTCTAACCTTGCTTCAGTCGAAGAGACTCCTCTGTTGTCACAGACAGGTGTCTCTTTATTGTTGGAGGGTCGTGGAAGTGCGAACTGCGCCCAATTGCCGCATTACTTGTGACGGTTCCCAACACAATCCCTGTTCTTCCTCTTGCCAAGCTTTATCGGGGAACTGCTTTTGCCCATTGTAACTGCGGTGATTTTTGTCCACACTGTCTGCCAAGTGGGCTTGGCGCCTTTGTGCTTGGCGGTATAGCCGATACGGGCGCAATTTTTTCAGGCACGTCGCGCCCGGCGGTTTCCGGAGCGACAGGGGCAAATAACGAGGTCCTTTGCAACTAGCGAAAGTCCACTCCTTCATTTGCTTCCTTGCGCCTCTTCTTTCTTCCCTTTGCTCCGGACGCCTTGCTTCCTCGCCTTCTCTTCCTGCTCCAATGGCGACGAACGTCCAAGAGTCTCGTCTCCGAAGCGTCGGCGATGTTAAGGTCACAGCTCCTGAGACGATGTCGACGCTGGACAACATCGATATCACTCCCCGGAAGGTTGGCGATGCTTCACGAGGAGTAACGATCCCCGGGGTGACTGGAGCAAGCGGCGAGAGGGTTGCTTCCTCCACTCCGGCCCCTGCTGCTCCAAGTATTGTCGCGCCGGGCTCCGCGACTCCGACTTCCTTCGTTCCAAGCCTGGACAAGGGAAAGGGGAAGGCGCTGGCGGCCCCCTGGCCTAGCTTCCCCATGAAGAAACGGAGGCTGATACGCGCAAACGAGAGTTTTATCTCAGCATCTGGCCCTGTGGCACCTGCGGCGGCCATAAGTGCGCCCGAGGTTGAACTCGAGGGCATGACCGGAGGCTGCATAGTCGGTCCTACACCCAAGCCCATAGAGGGAACTCCTGTAACTCCAGCGCCTCCGTCGTCGACGAAGGGGCCGACTACAACTGGGGGTTACGGTGGCTCCTGAGGTCCGGGCAAGCGTTTCCGATCCGATTCATGGAGCTTCACCGGCCTCAGGTAGATCATCCGAGGCCAGCCCTTGCTGCTTTTGGTTATGCTTTGAGGTTGTATACTCACCCCTGTTCTTTACGCATGGCTCCGTCGCAGGTGGTCCTAAGAGCGCTCCGGTGCTTGTTGTGTCCAGCGATCAACAGACGGCTTCTAGGACTGCTCTATCTCAGGGTGCGGACACTCCAGTGTCGGCGATGTCCATGCCACCTGCCTCTTCTACAGATGTCTCCCTGGCAGCCCCTGGTGCGGAGGACCCCAACCAGGATCCTCCGTCGGTCCAGGCTCCGGGGCCTGGTTCTAGGCCAGCTGTGGACGGCGAGGCTCCGTCGTCTCATGGCGACGAGCCTACTCCTGCCGTCGATGAGGGCGCGTCGGATGCTGCGGCCCCTACCCCATACGGTAGTACTCCCAAGCCGGAGGCACACCCGCCTCCTTCGGCAGACCAAGCCAAACCTTATGTGGGCCCCTGCGTCTTGGTGCCTACTCCGACGGCCATCGACATCCCGGAGGATGATGCCCAGGAGGCTCCGGCTCGTGTCGAGCGGATCCCCTTGTCTAAGGTAGTGACCTCGGCTCAGGCAAGCCTCCACCAAGTTCAGTTGGCACTTGACCAGGAGCGGGAATCCATTCAGCAGGAGGAGGAGTGCCTCGTTGGTTGGGAAAGGCTGCTCAATCTCCATACCCGGGAGACATGTAGGAGGTTGGAGATGAAGGAGGCTCGCTTGCGGGAGGAGCAGAAGCTGACAAACCGGCAACGGGACCTAGTTAGGGATGGCAACGGGTGCCCATTACCCATTTACCCGCGGATATGCGACCCGATGGGTATGGGTTCGGGTATAAATTTAGATCCACGGGTACGGGTTCGGGTAACGGGTAGAATCCAATGGATATTTCTTATCGGGTATAAAAAATTCATACCCATATCCGTATACCCGAACCCGTTCTCTCACATGTGGGTCCAATACAACATCATATAAATACATCTAGTTCTAATCTTATAATTGTTATGAGTTTATCAATTATGCCAATTTATGTTTGTGTTATGCGTTGAACATATTCTTTTATGTGCGTATGTTTGTGTTATACGTTGAACATGTTTTGTTATGTGTTAAAGTGTTACAGAAATCTATATGCAATGTACCTTTTTATTAAAGGTTTTTGGGTAATGGATATACCCGTGAATAAAAAAATCCATGGGTAACGGATACGGATAATCCTTTTTACGCACCACGGGTAACGGATACGGGTTTGGGTACGGATTTTATCCAGCGGGTACGGGTAACCCGTATTAATATACACGGGTTTTTTACCCGTTGCCATCCCTAGACCTGGTTGATCAGCTGGACGAGTAGTCCAAGAAGCTCTGGGCAGAAGCCCAGGTGGCCCACCAGGCAGCCAATGCTCGCCTCGCAACCCTGGAGGAGCTACGGCTTATGCTGGCTCGCCGTGAGATCGCAGTAGGCGAGAGCGAGCGCGAGCTAGCGGAGAAGGAGGAGGAGACTTCGACGCGCTTGCAGTGGGAGCAGGCTGAACTGAAGTCTCGGGCTGACGACTTGGATCGCTAGCGGGCCTCTTTGAACAAGGAGTGGGTGAGGCAGATGAAGGAGCGCCAGGACCTCCTGGCTACAGAATTCGATGCCTCGTTCCACGAGGAGGGACTGCAGCGCCGTGCCCGTGAGCTTGATGCCCGGGCGGTGACGTTGGCTACGAGGGAGAGAAGACTCTTCGAGAGCGACGCAACAACCCTGGCAGCGGCACGGCGCGAGCTTCGGGAGCTCCGAGCCTTGCGCACGGTGGAGGTCCAACAAGTCTGGGACTTCCTGGGCCGCGCCGAGTCAGAACTGGTGCCCTTCGGCTTCAGCCCGTTGCGCGTCGGCGAGCCTTCGCAGGAGATGAGCCAAGTGCTCCCTACGCTTGACTCAGCAGGCTTGAAGATGGCAGCGTTGGAAGACGTTGTCGTCGACCAGCTGGAGGCGGAGGGAAAGGCCCTGGATAAGGAGCTGGCAACACACGTGTTAACTTGCTTCCGAAGCTAGGAACCCAGTGTTTCCCTCGAGCCGGTCGTCCAAGGCCCCGTTGCTGCGAGGGAGGCGGCAGCTCGGTCTGAGGTCAGACTTGGGAGCCCTCGTCACCAAGCGGTTTAGGCATGGTGCGGGCGAGTCCTAGACGGGCCTCGGCCTTTGTATCTTTCCTTTGTCTTTTGTGTCTTGTACTTTTGTGTTGATGAATGAAAATCTTTTTGTTGGTCTTTCATCCTTCAGCTACTCGGCGCAGGGTCCAGTAGGAAGGACCACTTTATCTTTCGTGAGGTCCCCTGGTCCTTGATGTCGCAAGACCGGAGGGTCTCTCATTTGCCAAAGTGGTTGATGCTTCCTTGTTGCTTATTGTAGATATGTACCCACTTCCTTGTTGCGCGTTGTAGAGATCCGACCGTCTTGCTTGCCATGACCAGTTGTGATGGCCCCCTGACAGGTGTGCCCAAGTGTTTGGGGACGCCTGCCAAAAAGGCGCAAGACGCCAGCTCCGGACCCTTCGGGAGACGCCAGCCTTGGGGGTCCGAACGTGCCCCCCTGGGAAAGCTGGTGTTCCAGAACCAACCCCACAGACCGGAGCCATGTGGCTTGCACAAACACTAGAAGATAGGGGTAACCGTGCCGTGTAGTTGCGTTTTCCCTGTTTGCTGGCCCCATTATGGTTTATGGTCCTCTGCTAAGCTATGGGACCTGGGCAATTCGGTGTAGTAGTGTCCAGACCACGGTTACCATCCTTCCCGGGGTGGTGTGCCATCCGGACCCCGAGCACTTGGCTGTTGCGCTGAGGAGGCAGAGTGTGCACGCTTAGGGTACAAGACTAGGCTAAGCAGGCTACACACCCTAGACCTCCCACTAGCAGGGCACTCCGAAGGGGGGGGGCGACCTTCTGGCGCCACGACACCCGAGTAGAAAGGTAACCAGCGGGGTCCGGAGACAACACAGGAGCCTCAAGCGTTTCCGCCTTGTAGTTGGACAACATAATTTTGGCCAAGAGCGAGGCAGAGAAACACAACTATGTACACGTCGATGGGCACACAGAAATTTACCCAAGCTTGAAAAGAAAGCTGAAAAATGTAGACGTGCATAAGGTAGGGCAAGAGTTTTCTTTATCATGGTGCTACATAGGAGGAGTCAAGTTGTACAGGAGTTCAACGACCCACTCCGGGATGACAAGGGTAGCCGGATCCCCCAGAGTTTAGTTGATCCGAGCGCTGGTCCTAGGCACTATGGCCCTTTTACAGAAAAAGACTGCCCTGCCCTAAGCTACGGGTAAAACTTACGAAGGTGCTCAATGTTCCAAGGGTTTGGAATCGGGTCGCCATCCTCTATCGCTAGGTGGACGCATCCTAGTCGGCATACTTGTGTCACCGGAAGGGACCTTCCCAGTCGGGGGAAATCTTGTTGGACCCCTCTCGGGAAAATATTCGTAGGAGCACCAGGTCGCCTGCCTGCAACTCTCTGTTCCGCACGGACCGCTGGTGGTAGCGCTAGAGCGTGTGGCGATATCGTGCATTCCCGATTGCTGCTTGCCATCTATACTCATTGACGAGCTCAAGATCTTCACACCAGATCTGGTCCTGCGTGGCTTCATCGTATGCCTTGACACGAGGGGACCCCAAGGTGATCTCCGGAGGGAGGATGGCCTCAGCTCCATAGACCAGGAAGAAGGGAGTCTCCCCTGTGGCTCGACTAGGTAATGTCCAGCTAGCCCATAGTGCGCATGGAAGCTCATCAATCCAGTTGGTGCCATGCTTTTCCAGGCCAGCGTATGTACGCGTCCTGAGGCCCCTGAGTATCTCAGCATTGGCTCTCTCGACTTGGCCGTTGCTCTCTGAGTGAGCAACAGACGCATAGGAGACCTGGATACCAAGGTCCTCACAGTATTCTTGGAATGTTGCACTGGTGAACTGGGTCCTGTTGTCGGTGATGATCCTGTTCGGGACCCTGAACCTGCATATGATTGACTTGATGAATTTTACTGCGGACTGCTTGTTGATGGTGACCATAGGGGTTGCTTCAAGCCACTTGGTGAACTTGTCTACGGCGACGTAGAGGTACCTGTACCCTCCGACGGCTCTGGGGAATGGCCCGAGGATGTCCAGCCCCCATACCGCGAATGGCCATGAGGGCGGGATCATCTGCACAGTTTGCGTCGGAGTATGGATCTGCTTGGCGTGGAACTGGCACGCCTTGCATCTCTTGACCAGCTTGACGACATCTAGGAGAGTTGTCGGCTAATAGAAGCCATGCCGGAAGGCTTCACCATCCAGCGTGCAGGACAAAGCGTGGTTGTCGCACTCACCTCCATGGATCTCTGTGAGTGGCTCGCAGCCCTCCTCTTAGGTTATGCACCACAATAGGACGCTGTTGGCGCCACGCCGGTAGAGATCCCCATCTACTAGTGTGTAAGGGCCTCAGTTTTTGGCACCTAGTTGAAGTGTTCATCACCCCACACACACACCTCATTTGGGGAAAGATGATGAACACAAATGAAGAGCAAGCAACCACCATCAACATGCTCATTAGAAAATAAACTCACACATTGCAAAAGTGGTATTTCCCACATGTGATATAGGTGGGCTGGACATATGAAAACTCCTACGCTTTGCTAAGGATGTCCATGCCAAGTCTCACCCAAATTCAAAACCTTTTTGAGGTCATTTTGGGTATAGATAGAAAGAGGGCGGTTTGAAACCACATTCAAAGTCAAACTGTTTTTATCCCATGAATTTAAAAGTGGGAGGCATATTCTTATTCAGCACATTTTTGTGAGCTCACACACCAATTTTCACTCCATTTGGAGTTGACCTTGACATGAGCTAAGTGGGACAAATTCAAACTTTATTTGAATTCAAAACTGAACTTGTGCTGAAATTCACTCAAACCAAACCCAATTTGAATTCTACTCCAATCAAATGGCTCATGGGTGAATAATTTGAATACCCAGGGGTATTATGGGGTTCACTGTTCACTACAGTGATTAGGAGTAAATTTCAGAGGTTAAAACCCCTGGTGGGACCCACATGTCATAGAGGGAAGAAGGAGAAACTTTCACCCAAAGTCAGAGTCTCGGTGGGAACTTCCACCGAGCGGCTGCCGACTCCACGCTCGGGAGCAGCTGTGCTCGCCACCGAGGAGCAGCAGCGCCACCAGCTGCTTCCCGCGCCCACACGTGAGCCCAAGGGCGGTTTCAGGGCCCTCTTAAGACGCTCCACGGAGGCAGGCACCGATCATTTCCTCCTCTTCCATGATCACCGAGCCGCCAACCTGCCGCCTCTCTGCTCGATCGGAGAACCGCGAAACCAGCTCGCCTTCTCCCTCCCCGAGCTGCTAGACGGCCACCTGAGATCGCACTCCACCTCCCCAACACTAGAAACCCCGAGCTCCGACCTCCTTTGCCCAAGAGTGATCGCCACCGCGGCGACCTAGCCTCAGCCGAGAGTCAGGCGCCCGTGGGCAGCGTTCCACAGGAGTTTTCACGGTCCAGCGAGAGAGGCAACAGGAGCGCGCGACCACCGTGCTGCTCTCCTCCAAGTTTGGAAGCCAACCGTGAAGAATCCGCAGAGAATTTCTAGTTTTTGCTCCGGCGACCGTAACCCGAGCTTCCGGTACGGCTTCTTTAAATTCTCGCTCTATGATCTTTCGGAGGTCATCAAATCTTGCACATAGACGCTGGATTAGCCGGCGATCAAGTTCTTTTCTGCATCCGTAGCGTGAAACTGGCTAGGAGTGACGAATTTCGAGCTCGATCGAGGGCGGTCATGGCGGGCACGATCGGTCACAAGGTGCCGACCGACTTGCCGCCATCCCTAAACCCTTTTGACACCTTGTCGAGCTTCCTAGAGGTACACTGATGCTGTAGGGCCGTTTGTTCGAGGTGTTGGCGGGTTTAGAAACCACGGTCGACGGTGTCGAACCTCAACCGAGGTCGCGGCATGTCGCCGAGCTATTTCCGGTCACCCCAGCCCGACCTGACACCACCGACGTGTTCCTCGACGTCGACAACCCCCTGGCGGCGAGTTTCAGCCCATGGGAGGTCCGGCAGCGGCGAGCCGGCGAGCTCTGAATCTGCTCCGGCGAGGTCGGCGGCGCGGGCGCGAGAAGAACGGCGGGCGGAAGACGAAGCCGGCTGGCCCAAGTGTCAGCGGCTAAAGAATTTAAATTGGGATCGGATGTGGCCGGGGATCGGCTGTGCTGACGCGCAAATACCCTGTGAGCTCCGGTGTGCCGGACACCTCCGCGCTCGACACGTGTGGTATCCCCGGTGTGCCGGACACCTCCGCGCTCGACACGTGTCCCCACGGGCCCCGAGAATTTAAACTTTTCCCCCGATTTTCAGAATTCTTCCAAACCTCAAATCCTCATAACCTTGGCTAGAAAGCTCCAAATCGAGTGAACAAAATTTTGCTGGATTCAGCTCTCTGAGCACTTTCCAGCAAATCAAGTTTCACTTCATGAAATTCCTTAATTCTCTGGAATTAATTCCTCAAAGTTTAAACTGTTAGGAATTTTAACTGGAGAATCCTTTGGAGGAAAATCCTGAAATTTTGCTGGGATGTTCACCAAAATATCCCTGAACTACCATAAAAATTTTAGATCCATTGGAGCTCATTTAATCTGCCTAATGGTGTGATTAGTGAAACTGTTCTAAAGAAAATAGAAAATGTTCACAAACATTTTCAGGATTTTCTCTGAAATTGTTTAGCTCATATCTTTAGTTAGGAACTTCCAAATTAAGTGAGACCAACTCTATTAGAACCCTCTGAAAATCTAGTTTTCAGAAAGTCATAGTTTGTTTCATGAAAATCCTTAGAGCACCCTAAGAGTTCCAATTAAGGTCAAGGACATAATTAATTGTGGAGGGCTCAAATGAGCTTTGCTGCAACTAAAACTTGACCAAGTCTCTATTTAGGTTGTAACCAAGCCACATTAAAAGTTTCACAGTCATTGAGTCTGTCTAGTGGGTCTTATAAGCTTCACAAGTGCAAACTTAATTCAAAAGCATTCAAATTAATACATGTACCTCTCTTATCATGTAGTCGCTAAGGTCGAGGAGGAACCCGAAGTCCTAGACTTCGTTACTCCGGAGGAACAGCTAGCCTACGACCAAGAGCAGCAAGGCAAGCTCCGGTTTGCATTAACCCTTTTACAAGTTTTTATAGTTTTGAGCACATACTTGATTACTTTATTCTTTGCATTAGAGTCTTGTTTGAAAACCCAATTGCATAGCCAAGAAAACCTTGGGTTGGTTTTAGGATTTCAAACCCCGTTAGCTACTGCCATGCTAAGATAGTGTAGGATTTGGTACAAGTCGAGTAGTTGGAACTACTCGCGAGCATAGGCTAGAGACACTCGACTCGGGTAGTGTTAGCACATGAAACACATGGCAAGAAAATGAGACCAAGCGGAGAGTAAGGGCAGCAGGACTTTGGGGCCTGTGTGCTATAGCTCCGCTTGTGTCGATTGAGGACCGAGCCGTGTGCGGGCCTGTTGAACAAGCTAGAACAGTACCGAAGACCTACCGGCTATATGGGAACCGGGAAACTGATGTAACTCGGGTAGCTGGGTGTTGAGGCATAGCTGGTCGTTCAGAGGGTAGGTTGAGAGCTCGAGGTGTAAATCGGCTGGTGGCACTGAGATGCGCGTGTAGAGACCTCTTGCTCGGGACGATTGGACCGGTTCAACATTTGGCTAACGGGTGAAAGGTAGTCGCGTACGGCATCTGTGATGGTTGTTGTAGGCAACATCGAGTACGGGCGTACGTGACGGGTTGTTCGGGTAACCCTGCAGGTGTAAATCGATTATAATCGTCATCCCTCGCGGTCAGTGAGTACCACTTGTTCACTGTACCGTGACGTAGAAAGAACAGGCTAGTTACATGTTAAAATGCTGCTGATTGAAAGATGGACTTTGCTTGTTAATGGTTTGTTGTAGTTTAGAGCTAACTAAAGTTCCTTTCAACTTTGGGCAAAGTACATGAGAGAAATGTGTTTCTTGTTTGATTGCGGCTCTCTCATGTGCCTTAGCGTAAGGTTCTCCACAACCTGCTGCTAAAACTTGAAAGTAAGGTTCTACTAATTAGGCGATTCCTTGCAAGTGATTTTTACCTCATGTAACCCATCACCCCTCATGTAGAAGTTCCATGTTTAGATGAGACGGGTCAGACTTGTTGAGCCTTCGTGCTCTCTGCTTGTGTTTGAAGCTTTTCCAGGGTTCTATGAGGAAGGGACTCCCGAGGAAGAGACGGAACCCTAGGAGGGGAACCCCGTCGAGTGGGAGTCGTGCACGCCGCAGAGTTAGTGTGTATGTGTGTGCTAGCAAGGGCACGTTCAAGGGCTGAACGTGAACTTGATGCGTAGTCTACGCCCGTGAGTGTAGACTGGACATATTTTGCTGTAAACATGTTCATAAACATGTTTATGTAATAAAATTTCGCTTCCGCTTTGTACCTTTGACGTGTGTTATCCGATGCTGTGCAACGCAGCACCCCTCAGCGTGATCCTGGCTCGACAGGACCAATGGGGTCATGTCAACGCTGGTATCAGAGCTCGCTTGAGGTTCAACACAGTACAAAGGTCATCTTTTTCAAAAATCCAGTGCGGAACGAGTTAGTAGCCCGTATAAGGATGTTATTAGTGTATAGAAAGTGACATATTAAACTATTTGTCTATGTCGGAAAATCGTGTATCTCGGGACGTTTATGTCTTGGGGGGTACACGTAAGCGCTGTCCACCAGTGCGCACAAGCTGAAGGGTAGAGCCCCACGGGTGGCAGGTAACCCGACCCGCTTTGATATCCTCTACGACTCTTCATGTCGTTTGGGGTATTCGAGCAACGTCTGTCCCTGGCGTGCGTGGTGCAACTTGGGAGACCCCGTCACGTGGTCTGAAACGTGAACACGTAACTCAAGGCGTGTTTGGCTTGAGAACATCCGGGCGAGTGATGACGGCCGGGTGTACGAACTGTATGGATTCCGGGCTCGGTGTGCAGCTGAGTCTGACGATTGCTTGAGTTTCTGCAGGTAGCCTGACCACGAAACGGTAGACGTGTAGCATCCGTGTGCGAGTGACGTTTAGTGCCACTGAAATAACGAAGCCGGCTAAGTCCGGTATAGGTTTTTCTTGTGAGGACGTAGTACCGACATAATCTGGTGACGCATCGACGTCACACCCAACTAAATGAACAACTTCATTTAAAACTTGAAGGTTTTGATCTAAAGTAGTAAAACTTGATGTAACTCCTTCCCCTGAACAAGATATTCAAAGTTAACAAGTTTTTAACTTATAGGTTGTTAAGGACAGAGCACTCTGTTTTCAGCCGAATTAAGGCTGGAGTTAATCAGAGGTTAGAGGTTGAGTTCTTTCGAGGTTGGGGTCGTATGATACATTTCTAGAAAGCTTTGGAAGAGCTTTACAACTCTTATGTTGAGGTCCAGAGATGTTTCACCCCTTAACCACTCGAAAAATGCAGTAGAGTTGAAACTGTCCAGAAAACAGGACAGAGTAAAGACTCTCTGTAAATTAAGCATAACTTCCTGCATAAAAATCCAAAAAAATAGAAAATGAGGTAGTTCTGGAAAGCTTATGAGATAGGTTACAACTTTGTAACAGAAAGTTTTGTCAGATTAGGAACAGAATTAACTGAGATTCTTGGATCAAATCAGTACCTAAAGCAGGGAGGTGCTGTCCAATTTTCTCCAGAAATTCTGTTAAATTTGACATCTCATAACTTTTGGACCAGGACAGATATTAGGCCAAGCAAATATTTTATGGAAAGCTATTGAAGTTAGCTTTAACTTTGATGTTGAGCTCAAGAATTGTTTTTGCCTTCAACATGGCCTAAATCAGGTTGAAATGGAAACTGGTCAGGGCTGTCATAGGAACAGCAGATCAGCAGTCAAATTTGTTTAAAATTTGAACTGTGTTTCCAAGTTTTATGGGTTCGACGACATATCTTATGTTATAACTCAGTGGTTTACTGTTTAAATAGATATTTGACATTTCTCAAATATATTTTTACAGATGACCGCAGATAAGCAATTGGAGAACGGATGGGTGTTGTCCCACTGTTCTCACCATAGCGGCTACCCGGAAGCATTGTGGCAAATGCTCTAATATTTCGGGTACAACCAGATGCCGCAATACTTCGCCAAGGAAGAAGGCGAAGAGGGGAACAAGACGTGGACGATCCATGTCGAAGTCCCTGCAGGACCTACACCCCGCGGTTGAGTGCCGTTCACCGTCACGGTGAGAGGAAGACAACCGGAAGGGATGTGGCAAGTGGCAGCCCGTGACACCATGTCACGTTTCTGCCAAATACACGTGCAGGCTATGGAGGCCACTCCATACGCGCTCGTTCCAGTGGAGGGACGGGCTCAGCATGTGGGGGAAGAAAGGTACCTGGAGGCAACGGACCCGAGTTGCCGAAGGTACAAGCCCGCGGAGGCAAACCTTAGCCTCCAGATGAGGGCGGGAAACGCCGTGATGGACAGCCAAGTTGTTCATACGGAGCATCTCGCCACAAAGCTCAAGGAGAGCACGAGCCGTGGAGACCATTTCGAGAGTGCTCACAGCGCGCTCCGCAATGTGCTCCTTCCGACGATCAAGCGACTGAATGAGCAACATAATCAGTTGCATCGTCTGAAGAAGGCGAAGAGAAAAAGCCGTGTCGACATCGCAGCGTTACAAGAACTGGTACATAATCTGACCCAGCAGAACGAGGACCTTGCTCAAGAGCGAGACGACGCTATTGAGGAAGGCCAAGGCTGGGAAGAAGATTACAACCAAGCTATGGACGAGGTGCATGCCTTGCAGGACCTCGTACCTCCGGTGTTAGGCGTACCGGTGGTCTTGGGTCTTCCAGCAATGGGAGAACCCGGAATGGGAGAAGAGGGTGGTAGATCCGGAGCCACCAGCAGAGGTACCGGAGGAGGACGACTCGCAGGAGGTCGAGTTCTACTCCGAGTAGGGGGTTACAGTTGCCATGTAGGGCAGCCAGGGTAGTGTAACCCAAGTTTTGTAATCGGTGACATGTCGTGTAGACAGTAGCGTATGTATAGGTAGTGACGACATGAGCACGACTTCTCGGCGACCCGAGAATAATGTATCTTGTATAAAGTTTGTGCTTTATCAATATATGTGAATGTTGTGCAAATCAATCAAGTGTCACTTCAATACCTACTGTTGCTTATGGAATTTTAAGTAAGACATGTGCTAATCGCAGCTGTTTTGAATTTCAGAATGACGCGTACTCGTGCCAACCCTGATGTTGGGGGTACTAGCCAAGGGGGAGAGACCTCCCAACAGCCTCCCGAGGATTCCTCGGGACAGCAGCAGCAACAGCAGCAACAGCAACAGCAAACACCGCCACCGCCACTGCCAACGGTTACATTGGCCGACATCGTCGAGGCAATGGAGGGTTCACATCAGCAGCACACGGAGTTGCTGCAAACTCTTATTGCCAATACGTCTCGCCCAGAGAGACGTCAAGACTGGGAGGAGCGTCAACAGAGCTCCTACTCCGACTTCCTGGCGACTCATCCCCCTGTATTCTCAAGGGCGGATGAACCACTTGACACGGACAACTGGCTCCGCACCATAGAGATGAAGTTCGGGCTGCTCCAGATAAGCGAGCAGCGCAAGACTCAGTTCGCGGTACAGCAGCTCCAAGGATCCGTGAGCGCGTGGTGGGCCAACTTCGGTGCTTCACAGCCCACCGACCGAGTAATGACCTGGACGGAGTTCCGGACGGCCTTCGGGGCCTATCATATACCGCCAGGTCTGATGAAAAGAAAGACGCAGGAGTTCTTACACCTGCAGCAAGGGAGCCGGAACGCACTGGAATACTCCAGGGCGTTCAACGATCTCGCGCTCTACGCGTCATATCACGCAGATACTGACGAGAAGCGGCGGGACCACTTTTACCAGGGGCTTAACCCGCTCCTGAAGGACAAGTTGGCGATGTTCAATCGCGGCAGCCTCAACGACATCATTGATGCTGTGATTGTTCAGGAGGACTCCGGCAAGGAGTTAGCGGCGGCGGAGCGAAAGCGAAGCGCGCCACAAAGCAGCGGAGAAGGAGGCGGTCCTTCTCAGAAGTTTCGGGTGGTGAATCGCCCACCATCAGGTCCACGCTGGCAGCCACCACAGCGGTCGATGTCGTTCCGCAGTCGGCCGTACTCGTCACCGGTATTCAGGCCAGCACTGCCAGTACCACCGCAACAACAACAGCAGCAGCGGGCGATGCCGCGTGCGTTTGCACCTCAGCAACGCATGCCGGGCTTTCGTCCACCGAGCACTCCACCAGCAGCGGCCACATGTTACAAGTGTGGTCGTCCAGGACACTTCGCGAGCAGTTGCCCGGAGAGGCAAGGCGGCGGAGTGGCACCACAGTTTCCGGGGAGGAATCAACCCTGGAACCCTACTAATGCGCGGCGGGCAAACCCTAGGCCCGGCACCGTCCACCAGCTTGCCATTGAGGACGTGCCGGAGGGCGAGCCAATCCTTGCGGGTATGTTCCAACTCCACCAGCATCCCGTCATAATATTATTTGATTCAGGCGCCACACATAGCTTCATTAGCCAAGCTTTCATTGATAAGTATAGCTTGCAAATACTACCCACCGATAGTCCTTATGTGATCTGTTCACTGGGTGGGAAAATTTCAGCAAGCATGATGGTCCCAAAAGCGCCATTGTGCTTACAGGGTAGAGTTTACCCTACGTCTCTCATAATCTTAGAGGGACAAAAGGTCGATGTCATCTTAGGGATGTCGTGGTTAACCCGCCACGGCGCTGTTTTAGACATCGTCCTCCGAGTCATGCACTTGAACTCAGAAGTGCAAGAGTCTCACTCATTATTTCTGGACAGTCCAGAAATAAAACTTCCAAGTGTCTATCAAGCCACAACCATCAGATTGGAGGATATTCCAGTGGTCCGAGAGTTCCCTGATGTATTCCCGGATGATTTGTCGGGGATGCCGCCTGATAGAGAGGTGGAGTTCAAGATTGAACTTGCACCGGGAACCATGCCAATATCCCGAAGGCCGTACAAGATGGCACCCAAGGAGTTGGCTGAACTGAAGACTCAGCTCACGGACCTTCTGGAGAAGGGTTTTATTAGGCCGAGCTCCTCACCATGGGGTTGTTCGGCATTATTTGTCAAGAAGAAGGATGAGACGTTACGGCTTTGCATGGACTATCGTCCATTAAATGCCGTAACCATCAAGAACAAGTACCCGTTGCCACGGATCGACATGTTGTTCGATCAGTTGGTTGAAGCAAAGATCTTTTCCAAGGTGGACTTAAGATCCGGGTACCATCAGATTAAGATAAGGGCTGAGGACATCCCGAAGACGGCTTTCTCGACGAGGTACGGACTTTATGAGTACCTGGTCATGTCCTTCGGCCTTACCAATGCCCCAGCTCACTTCATGTACTTGATGAACTCGGTATTCATGCCGGAGCTGGACAAGTTTGTCGTGGTCTTCATTGACGACATCCTGGTATATTCCAAGTCGGAGGAAGATCACAAGAAACATCTGCGTAGAGTCTTGCAACGGCTGCGGGATCACAAGTTATACGCAAAATTCAGTAAATGCGAGTTTTGAATATCGCAAGTGCCTTTCCTCGGGCATATCATCTCAGCGGAGGGTATCGCTGTGGACCCGAGCAAGATCACTCAAGTGCTGAATTAGAAATCCCCGAGAACTGTTCACGAGGTACGGAGTTTCTTCGGACTCGCGGGATATTATCGGAGGTTCATTCCGAACTTCTCGAAGATTGTCAAGCCAATGACAGAGCTGCTGAAGAAGGCTACCAAATATGTTTGGAGTCCAGCATGTGAAGCAGCATTCAAGGCTTTAGTCAAGCACCTGACATCAGCACCGGTTTTGGCGCAGCCAGACACAACAAAACCGTTCGATGTGTACTGCGATGCATCCGGCATTGGGCTCGGATGTGTGCTGATGCAAGATCGAAGAGTGGTCGCGTATGGATCACGGCAGCTTAGAAACCATGAGCAAAATTATCCAACTCACGACTTGGAGCTCGCTGCCGTGGTACTCGCACTCAAAATGTGGATGCACTACCTACTCGGTAACCTCGTACATTTATATACCGACCACAAAAGCCTCAAGTACATATTCACTCAGAAGGAGCTGAACATGAGGCAACGAAGATGGTTAGAACTGATAAAGGATTACGAGATAGAGATCCATTATCATCCGGGCAAGGCAAACGTAGTGGCAGATGCGCTGAGCCGCAAGTCACACGTCAATACTCTGACCATCACACCGTTGGAAGAGAGCGAACCACCACTACATGTGATTCCACACGGAGCTCTCTACAACCTAGCTTTGATCCTCACCATCCGTGAAGAAATAGCGGCAACCCAGAAGAACGACAAGGGCATGTCACATTTGCGGAGACGTGTAGACAGTGGGGAGCTGAAAAGTTTCCGGAAGGACGGAGACGGCGTCCTATGGTTCAAGGACCGGATCGTCGTACCCCGAAACCTGGAGTTACGGAAGAAAATCTTTGATGAGGCTCACTTATCAAAGTTTTCTATTCACCCCGGCAGCAACAAAATGTATCAAGAACTCAGAAGCAAGTTTTGGTGGACATGGATGAAGCGAGAGACTGCAAAATACGTGTCCGAGTGTGATACATGTTGAAGGGTGAAGGCAGACCACATGCGGAAACCGGGACTGCTGCAACCACTAGGGATTCCTGCCTGGAAGTGAGAGGACGTGAGCATGGACTTCATCGTCGGTTTACCCACCACCTTGCAGAAACATGATTCTGTGTGGGTGATCGTCGATCGGCTCACTAAAGTTGCCCATTTCATCCCGGTCAACACCAACTACAATGCCAAGAAATACGCTGAACTGTACATCTCACGGACCCTATGCTTGTACGACGTACCCCGTACCATCATATCGGACCGGGGCACTTTATTTGTGTCCCGTTTTTGGGAGCAGCTGCAAACTGCCTTGGGGACGAAACTGATCCGTAGTTCAGCATACCACCCGCAGACGGATGGGCAAACGGAGCGGGTAAATCAGATCTTGGAAGACATGCTACGAGCTTGCGCTATCAACCACGGCAAGAATTGGGATGATCACTTGCCGTTAGCCGAGTTCTCGTACAACAATGGGTACCAAGCCAGCATCAAGATGGCGCCCTATGAGGCGCTATACGGGAGGAAATGCCGCACACCATTGAATTGGTGTGAGTCTGGTGAAAGGGTTACCTTCGGGATTGACCTTGTCAACAACGCGTAAGAGAAGGTTCGACTGATTCAAGCGAACCTAAAAGCCGCCCAATCCCGTCAGAAACAGTATGCGGACCGGAGAAGGCGCCCGTTACAATTCGAAGTTGGAGATCACGTATACCTACGGGTGTCTCCGATGAAGGGCGTAAACAGATTTGGGGTGAGAGGAAAGTTGGCACCCCGATTCATCGGTCCATTCCAGATTACCGAAAGATGTGGATCGGTGGCATACCGACTGAAACTACCAGAAGCACTTTCCGGTGTGCACGGCGTCTTTCACATTTCCCAGCTGAGGAAGTGTCTCAAGCTATCAACTACCGTTCAGCTGGAGGATATTGAAGAACTGCAACCGGATCTCACCTATCGGGAGGAATCGGTGCAGATTATCGATGAAAAGGCCCGAACCACACGCAACCGTACGTTGTGGTTCTACAAGGTTCTATGGAGTAATCACTCCATGGACGAAGCGACATGGGAGAGCAAAGAATTTCTTCGCGCTAACTACCCCGACTGTTTCACGTCGCATACCCGATAATTTTCCACTGTCCTCTCTCTCATTTCCACCTTATAATCTCGGGACGAGATTCTTTTAAGGGGGGAGGAATGTAAGGGCCTCAGTTTTTGACACCTAGTTGAAGTGTTCATCACCCCACACACACACCTCATTTGGGGAAAGATGATGAACACAAATGAAGAGCAAGTAACCACCATCAACATGCTCATTAGAAAATAAACTCACACATTGCAAAAGTGGTATTTCCCACATGTGATATAGGTGGGCTGGACATATGAAAACTCCTACACTTTGCTAAGGATGTCCATGCCAAGTCTCACCCAAATTCAAAACCTTTTTGAGGTCATTTTGGGTATAGATAGAAAGAGGGCAGTTTGAAACCACATTTAAAGTCAAACTGTTTTTATCCCATGAATTTAAAAGTGGGAGGCATATTCTTATTCAGCACATTTTTGTGAGCTCACACACCAATTTTCACTCCATTTGGAGTTGACCTTGACATGAGCTAAGTGGGACAAATTCAAACTTTATTTGAATTCAAAACTGAACTTGTGCTGAAATTCACTCAAACCAAACCCAATTTGAATTCTACTCCAATCAAATGGCTCATGGGTGAATAATTTGAATACCCAGGGGTATTATGGGGTTCACTGTTCACTACAGTGATTAGGAGTAAATTTCAGAGGTTAAAACCCCTGGTGGGACCCACATGTCATAGAGGGAAGAAGGAGAAACTTTCACCCAAAGTCAGAGTCTCGGTGGGAACTTCCACCGAGCGGCTGCCGACTCCACGCTCGGGAGCAGCTGCGCTCGCCACCGAGGAGGAGCAGCGCCACCAGCTGCTTCCCGCGCCCACACGTGAGCCAAAGGGCGGTTCCAGGGCCCTCTTAAGACGCTCCACGGAGGCAGGCACCGATCATTTCCTCCTCTTCCGTGATCACCGAGCCACCAACCTGCCGCCTCTCTGCTCGATCGGAGAACCGCGAAACCAGCTCGCCTTCTCCCTCCCCGAGCTGCTAGACGGCCACCTGAGATCGCACGCCACCTCCCCAACACTAGAAACCCCGAGCTCCGACCTCCTTTGCCCAAGAGCGATCGCCACCGCGGCGACCTAGCCTCAGCCGAGAGTCAGGCGCCCGTGGGCAGCGTTCCACAGGAGTTTTCACGGTCCAGCGAGAGAGGCAACAGGAGCGCGCGGCCACCGTGCTGCTCTCCTCCAAGTTTGGAAGCCAACCGTGAAGAATCCGCAGAGAATTTCTAGTTTTTGCTCCGGCGACCGTAACCCGAGCTTCCAATACGGTTTCTTTAAATTCTCGCTCTATGATCTTTCGGAGGTCATCAAATCTTGCACATAGACGCTAGATTAGCCGACGATCAAGTTCTTTTCTGCATCCGTAGCGTGAAACTGGCTAGGAGTGACGAATTTTGAGCTCGATCGATGGCGGTCATGGCGGGCACGATCGGTCACAAGGTGCCGACCGACTTGCCGCCATCCCTGAACCCTTTTGACACCTTGTCGAGCTTCCTAGAGGTACACTGATGCTATAGGGCCGTTTGTTCGAGGTGTTGGCGGTTTTAGAAACCACGGTCGACGGTGCCGAACCTCAACCGAGGCCGCGGCACGTGGCCGAGCTATTTCCGGTCACCCCCAGCCCGACCTGACACCACCGACGTGTTCCTCGACGTCGACAACCCCCTGGCGGCGAGTTTCAGCCCATGGGAGGTCCGGCAGCGGCGAGCCGGCGAGCTCTGAATCTGCTCCGGCGAGGTCGGCGGCGCGGGCGCGAGAAGAACGGCGGGCGGAAGACGAAGCCGGCTGGCCCAAGTGTCAGCGGCTAAAGAATTTAAATCGGGATCGGGTGTGGCCGGGGATCGGTTGTGCTGGCGCGCAAATACCCTGTGAGCTCCGGTGTGCCGGACACCTCCGCACTCGACACGTGTGGTATCCCCGGTGTGCCGGACACCTCCGCGCTCGACAAGTGTCCCCACGGGCCCCGAGAATTTAAACTTTTCCCCCGATTTTCAGAATTCTTCCAAACCTCAAATCCTCATAACCTTGGCTAGAAAGCTCCAAATCGAGTGAACAAAATTTTGCTAGATTCAGCTCTCTGAGCACTTTCCAGCAAATCAAGTTTCACTTCATGAAATTCCTTAATTCTCTGGAATTAATTCCTCAAAGTTTAAACTGTTAGGAATTTTAACTGGAGAATCCTTTGGAGAAAAATCCTGAAATTTTGCTGGGATGTTGTTGTGGATGCATTTGTGGGCCGCCAATATGATCGGCGTGGGGCCCACAAAGCCCACAACTAGGCCGGCCAGGCCCTGCACCCGCACCAGGAAAATATTTAGAAGAATTAATTAGATAATGTTTAGGAATAAAAGGGAGTTATAGATTGAATCAGTTTAGATAGAAAGAAATAGACTAAAAAAAGGGAAGAAAAGAATCCTAGTCAGTTTGGGGGATTATCCCCAAACAGACTAGGAGTAGGCTGCGGCCAAGGGGGGGGTCCTGTCCCCCCTTTATAAGCAGCCCCCTCCCTCATGTTTTGAGCATCCAGGAAAAAAATAAGAATCCCCGTTGAGGGCTGTTCTTCTCCTTGGATCACGGTGGCTTCGAACCCTAACCCTAGCCGCCGTGACCAGCTACTTTGTCCCTCATGTTACGTACTGCGCAGCTGCCCCCACGCCTCCTCGCTGCTGGTTTCTCCCCTACGCAGCCCTAAGCGCAGCCAAGGGATCTTCCCCCTCCCTGTTTCTCAGCATTTGGTATCAAGAGACTCCGGGGCAGCGACCATGTCCGGCCCCGTGGACGATTCTGGGACTTTCACCCTCCAAGATCTCGGCAACATGATGAGCAAGATGATGGGGCAGATAGACACCATCAACAAGCGCTTGGACCGCCACGATATGCGCCTTGCTCGCTTTGAGAAGGCACCGGAGCGGGAGCTCTCCGGTGGCGAGGACTTGCAACAAAACTCACCGCAGGGCAGCAACCTTCCCCGCAGCTGCGGCGGTGGCAGCGGCGGCGGCAGCGGCGGCCATGGCGGCAACGACGACCACTACAGTACCAGGCGCCCACCGGGATGCCCGACCTTCGACGACAGCGGGCTGCGTCGTCACAAGGTCAATTTCCCCATGTTCGACGGGGAAACAGATCCGCTGCCCTGGCTCACCAAGTGTGAGACATACTTCCGAGGGACACGTACGATGCCAGAAGAAAAGCTGTGGCTCGCGTCTCTCCACCTGGAGGGTGTCGCGGCCGAGTGGTACACTGCTCTAGAATGTGACTGTGGCATCGTGTCCTGGGAGCGGTTCGTGGACTTCGTCAACATGCGCTTCGGGCCTCCGCTCCGCTCCAACGACCTGGCGGAAATTAAAGATCTCCGTCGTACTGGCACGGTTGAGGAATATCAGCGTCAATTCCTGGTCCTTCTTTGTCGTTGCGAGGACCTCAGCCAGCGCCAGCAGATCAACCTCTTCACAGCTGGCCTCGGCGAGCCACTTAGAACGGATGTGGAGCTGCAGTTTCCCACTAATCTACAAACCGCCATGAGTCTGGCCAGAGCCTTTGAACGTCGACTTGCGGCAATAACAGATAGCGGAATACAGAAGGGCGCCGCCTCTCAACGCTCCACGCGCTCTTCTATTGTGTCCCGCGCCTCTACTACGGCCTCAAGTGGCAGTTCTACAGCACCCGCCCCGACATCGTCAACAACGGCATCTTCTCGCCCACGCTTCAAACGCCTTACACCCGATGAGATGGCTGCTAAGCGGGCAAGCGGCAAGTGCTATCACTGCCCTGAGCGGTACACACCGGACCATAAGTGTGCCGGCAAAGGAATCTTCCTTCTGGAGCTTGACGACGATGATGACGTTGACCTGACCGTAGCTGATATGGGCATCTCCTTACACGCCCTGACCGGCATCGACTTCGCCAACACAATGAAGCTCCAGGTCTACGTCCACGGCAACCTACTGACAGCATTGGTCGACACAGGGTCCACTCACACCTTCATCAGGGAACCACTCATCAAGGAGCTCGGCCTGATGATGTTGCCACGATCAGGCGTCGGCGTCCGAGTCGCCAACGGCGAATCTATCTCCTGTACAGGCATCTGTCCATGTGTACCCTTGATGATTGCAGGGGATCGCTTCAACGTCACATGCTACGCACTCCCACTGGACGGCTTCGACTTTGTTCTAGGAGTCCAGTGGCTGCGATCTTTGGGACCCATTCTCTGGAACCTTGAGGACCTCACGATGAAATTGTGGCGCGGGGACCGTGAGGTGATCTGGACGGGGCTGCGAAGTTCAGCTCCGGTATGTGCCTCTCTAGCACCACCTACTGATATGATGGGCGCCCTCCTGGATGGCTTCCAGGACCTCTTCGACGAGCCACGCGGGCTTCCTCCTGCACGACGCCACGACCACCAAATCAGGCTCCTGCCGGGCACAACTCCAGTAGCTGTCCGGCCGTACCGCTACCCCCAGCTTCTTAAAGACGAGATTGAGAAGCAATGCGCCGAGATGCTTCGCCAAGGCATCATCCGAGAATGCACATCTGCATTTTCCTCGCCAGTACTGTTGGTCCGAAAAGCTGACGGCACGTGGCGCTTCTGCATCGACTACCGCGAGCTCAACGCCAGAACTTTGAAAGACAAGTTCCCGATCCCGGTGGTTGACGAGCTACTGGACGAGCTTCGCGGCGCAAGGTTCTTCACCAAGCTTGACCTCCGCAGCAGCTACTTTCAAGTGCGCATGCACTCGGACGACATTGAAAAGACAGCATTCCGAACTCATCGAGGCCACTATGAGTTCTTGGTGATGCCATTCGGCCTCACCAATGCACCGTCCACGTTCCTGTCGTTGATGAACGACGTCCTCGACCCCTACATCAGAAAATTTGTGCTTGTCTTCTTTGATGACATATTGGTGTATAGCAGGTCCAGGGTCGAACACCTTCAGCACGTCAAGCAGGTGTTCCAGACACTACGAACAAACAAGTTGTTCCTGAAGAAATCTAAGTGCTTCTTCGGCCAGGAGATTGTGTCCTACTTAGGACACATCATATCCGCTCATGGCGTGGCAATGGATCCGACCAAGGTGGAGGCCGTGGAACGTTGGCCTACACCTCGGTCCTTACGAGCCTTGCGAGATTTCCTCGGGCTCACCGGCTACTACCGCAAGTTCATTGCGGGGTATGGTGCGGTGGCCTCACCCCTCACCGCCCTACTAAAGCGGGAAGCATTCCGCTGGACTGATGATGCGCAGGACGCTTTCTCCCAACTCAAGCAGGCGTTGATGACAACGCCTCTACTTCAAATGCCGGATTTCGACAAGCGCTTCATCGTTGACTGCGACGCGTCCGGCGCCGGCTTTGGGGCGGTTCTACACCAGGGCGACGTCGCCATAGCATTCTTCAACCGCGCTGTAGCGACTCACCGTCATAAGCTACCGGCATACGAGCGTGAGCTAATCGGTCTTGTGAAGGCCGTACGTCATTGGCGGCCTTACTTGTGGGGTCGTCCCTTCACTGTTCGGACTGATCACTTCAGCCTGAAATATATCCTGGATCAACGACTCACGACGATTCCCCAACATGCTTGGGTGAGCAAACTTTTTGGTTATGATCTGCAGGTTGAATACCGACCGGGGCGCTTGAATGGGGCAGCTGACGCCCTGTCCCGCCGCGACGAGGAAGACATAGCTATTCACGCCATATCCGCGCCAGTCTTTCCACTCTTCGACTCGCTCCGCGCGGAGATCGCTACAGACCAGCAGGCGCAGCAGCTATGTGCCCAACTCCGGGAGGGAGTCGCACCTGCTGACTGGGCCGAACGCGACGGCCTTCTACTTCACAAGGGGAAGCTCTTCGTTCCCGACAAGTCCTCCTTGTGGCCCTCTCTCCTAGCTGAGGCGCATGATGGGGGCCACACGAAGGCATCCCGAAGACAGTGCATCGGCTACGCCTCTCCTTCTACAACCCGTCCTTGCTACGGCGGGTGCATGAGTATGTCCGCGGGTGTGCTACGTGCCAATGCAACAAGACTGATCATCTTCATCCAGCCGGCCTGCTACAACCGCTGCCTATACCGTCGGAGGTCTGGAGTGATATCTCCATGGATTTCATTGAAGGTTTTCTGAAAGTTGGTAGGAAATCAGTGATCTTGACAGTGGTAGATCGCTTCTCCATGTATGCCCACTTCATTCCCCTAAGCCACCCTTACAGTGCTGCATCAGTGGCGCGGGCATTCTTCGACGACATTGTACGACTACACGGCTTTCCCTGCTCCATCGTCAGTGATCGTGATACCGTCTTCACTAGCCTCTTTTGGTCAGATTTGTTCCGGCTAGCCGGTGTCCAACTTCAGCTCAGCTCGGCCTTCCACCCGCAGTCTGACGGCCAATCTGAGGTCGTCAACAAGATCATCACTGTGTACCTTCGCTGCTTGGCTGGTGACCGACCAAAGACTTGGTTGCAGTGGCTTCCTTGGGCTGAGTATTGCTACAACACTTCCTACCAGACGGCCCTCAAATGCTCGCCCTTCAGAGTGGTCTATGGCAGGGACCCTCCGGCTCTTGTTGGTTACCAACCGGGCGTATCTAGAGTAGCAGCAGTGGATAAACAGCTAAAGGATAGAGATGAATTCTTAGCTGAAATCAAGAACAGGCTGGTACAAGCACAAGTCACCATGAAAAGCTATGAAGATAAGTTCCGCCGAGAGGTGGAATTTCAGATCGGTGATTGGGTTTGGCTGCGGCTTCATCAGAGGACAGCTGTGGGAGTAATGACGATGCCTTCTTCAAAGATTGGACCAAAATATTTTGGACCATATCAGATCATTCAACGCATTTGGACTGTATCATATAAACTTCAGCTGCCTCCTCAAGCAAGGATACATGATGTCTTCCATGTGTCCCTGTTAAAGAAATTTGAAGGTCCTACTCCCATACACGTGGTGCCTTTACCACCACTTCTGCATGGACGTGTTGTACCTACGCCTGAAAAAGTACAAAGGGCGCGTTTGAACAGAGGTGTCTGGGAGCTACTCGTCAAATGGGCAGGACATTCTGAAGCTGATTCATCATGGGAGCAACTAGAAGATTTCAGGATGAAGCACCCCTCCTTTAAGCTCGAGGAAGAGCTCTTTGTCGGGAAGGGGGGAAATGTTGTGGATGCATTTGTGGGCCGCCAATATGGTCGGCGTGGGGCCCACAAAGCCCACAACTAGGCCGGCCAGGCCCTGCAGCCGCACCAGGAAAATATTTAGAAGAATTAATTAGATAATGTTTAGGAATAAAAGGGAGTTATAGATTGAATCAGTTTAGATAGAAAGAAATAGACTAAAAAAAGGGAAGAAAAGAATCCTAGTCAGTTTGGGGGATTATCCCCAAACAGACTAGGAGTAGGCTGCGGCCAAGGGGGGGGGGGTCATGTCCCCCCTTTATAAGCAGCCCCCTCCCTCATGTTTTGAGTATCCAGGAAAAAATAAGAATCCCCGTTGAGGGCTGTTCTTCTCCTTGGATCATGGTGGCTTCGAACCCTAACCCTAGCCGCCGTGACCAGCTACTTTGTCCCCCACGTTACATACTGCGCAGCTGCCCCCACGCCTCCTCGCTGCTGGTTTCTCCCCTGCGCAGCCCTAAGCGCAGCCAAGGGGTCTTCCCCCTCCCTGTTTCTCAGCAGATGTTCACCAAAATATCCTTGAACTACCATAAAAATTTTAGATCCATTGGAGCTCATTTAATCCGCCTAATGGTGTGATTAGTGAAACTGTTCCAAAGAAAATAGAAAATGTTCAGAAACATTTTCAGGATTTTCTCTGAAATTGTTTAGCTCATATCTTTAGTTAGGAACTTCCAAATTAAGTGAGACCAACTCCATTAGAACCCTCTGAAATCTAGTTTTCAGAAAGTCATAGTTTGTTTCATGAAAATCCTTAGAGCACCCTAAGAGTTCCAATTAAGGTCAAGGACATTATTAATTGTGGAGGACTCAAATGAGCTTTGCTGCAACTAAAACTTGTCCAAGTCTCTATTTAGGTTGTAACCAAGCCACAGTAAAAGTTTCACAGTCATTGAGTCTGTCTAGTGGGTCTTATAAGCTTCACAAGTGCAAACTTAATTCAAAAGCATTCAAATTAATACATGTACCTCTCTTATCATGTAGTCGCTAAGGTCGAGGAGGAACCCGAAGTCCTAGACTTCGTTACTCCGGAGGAACAGCTAGCCTACGACCAAGAGCAGCAAGGCAAGCTCCAGTTTGCATTAACCCTTTTACAAGTTTTTATTGTTTTGAGCACATACTTGATTACTTTATTCTTTGCATTAGAGTCTTGTTTGAATCCCAATTGCATAGCCAAGAAAACCTTGGGTTGGTTCTAGGATTTCAAACCCCGTTAGCTACTGCCATGCTAAGATAGTGTAGGATTCGGTACAAGTCGAGTAGTTGGAACTACTCGCGAGCATAGGCTAGAGGCACTCGACTCGGGTAGTGTTAGCACATGAAACACATGGCAAGAAAATGAGACCAAGCGGAGAGTAAGGGCAGCAGGACTTTGGGGCCTGTGTGCTGTAGCTCCGCTTGTGTCGATTAAGGATCGAGCCGTGTGCGGGCCTGTTGAACAAGCTAGAACAGTACCGAAGACCTACCGGCTATATGGGAACCGGGAAACTGATGTAACTCGGGTAGCTGGGTGTTGAGGCATAGCTGGTCGTTCAGAGGGTAGGTTGAGAGCTCGAGGTGTAAATCGGCTGGCGGCACTGAGATGCGTGTGCAGAGACCTCTTGCTCGGGACGATTGGACCGGTTCAACATTTGGCTAACGGGTGAAAGGTAGTCGCGTACGGCGTCTGTGATGGTTGTTGTAGGCAACATCGAGTACGGGCGTACATGACGGGTTGTTCGGGTAACCCTGCAGGTGTAAATCGATTATAATCGCCGTCCCTCGCGGTCAGTGAGTACCACTTGTTCACTGTATCGTGACGTAGAAAGAACAGGCTAGTTACATGTTAAAATGCTGCTGATTGAAAGATGGACTTTGCTTGTTAATGGTTTGTTGTAGTTTAGAGCTAACTAAAGTTCCTTTCAACTTTGGGCAAAGTACATGAGAGAAATGCGTTTCTTGTTTGATTGCGGCTCTCTCATGTGCCTTAGCGTAAGGTTCTCCACAACCTGCTGCTAAAACTTGAAAGTAAGGTTCTACTAATTAGACGAGTCCTTGCAAGTGATTTTTACCTCATGTAACCCATCACCCTTCATGTAGAAGTTCCATGTTTAGGTGAGACGGGTCAGACTTGCCGAGCCTTCGTGCTCACTGCTTGTGTTGTAAGCTTTTGCGGGGTTCTATGAGGAAGGGACTCCCGAGGAAGAGACGGAACCCCAGGAGGGGAACCCCGTCGAGTGGGAGTCGTGCATGCCGCAGAGTTAGTGTGTGTGTGTGCTAGCAAGGATACGTTCAAGGGCTGAACGTGAATTTGATGTGTAGTCTACGCCCGTGAGTGTAGACTGGACATATTTTGCTGTAAACATGTTCATAAACTTGTTTATGTAATAAAATTTTGCTTCCGCTTTGTACCTTTGACGTGTGTTATCCGGTGCTGTGCAACGCAGCACCCCTCAGCGTGATCCTGGCTCGACAGGACCAATGGGGTCGTGTCATAGTGTGTATCTCTTAGCCATACGAATGATCCGTTCAGCAGATACATGTTCATCAGGAAGGATATTGTCCTTCAAGTAGGTCCGGATCTCCGTGATCCATGCATGAGGACCTACTTGAGCTTCTGGATCTTGGGCGCCTGGTTGCACGGAGTCCCCGGTGATGCATACGATCCTTGGCGGGCTCCATGGTTGCAGGGCTGCAGGGACTGCCAGCTTCGAGGTGCTGGACTCGCCCCCTTGGCTTGGTTCGACAGGCCAGGCTGTTGGACACAGTAGCTTCCTTTCAAAGACGCCTTCAGGGACCGGAGCCCATGCAGAGGCTTTTGTTGAAAGGTCGTCTGCCACCGTGTTGTTGGCGCGGGGGATATGGCACAACTCCAATGCATGAAACTCCTTCTCCATCTTCTGCACATTGATAAGATAGGCAGCTAGCTAAGGATCATTGCAGGAGCACTCACGTTTGACTTGCTTGATGACGAGTTGGGAGTCTCCTTTGACTAGCATCTACCGCACGCCTAGAGACAGGGCAGTACTCATCCCAAATATGAGGGCTTCAAACTCCGCCATGTTGCATGTAGCCTTGAAGTCTAGGTGCACCATGTACTTGAACTGCTCTCCCACTCGTGAGATGAGCAGGACCCCCGCTCCGACACCTTGCTTAAGCGAGGAGCCGTCGAAGTAGAGTGTCCAGTAGGGCCCGATGAACACCGTAGGTCTGGGCTCCGGGTCGCCGTCGTCTTGGCCCCCTGTGTGGCATGGAGACGGAGTCCATTCCGCCACGAAGTCCGCCAGCGCCTGGCTCTTGACGGTGTGGCGCAGCAGGAAGTCGAGGCCGAACTCCGCCAGCTCAGCTGCCCACTTTGCTATGTTCCCCGTTGCGTTGGGGCTGTGGATCACCGTCTTCAATGGGTAGGTTGTTACCACCGAGACCTTGTGAGCTTGGAAGTAGTGGCGGAGCTTCCTTGACGTGATCAACACCACATAGAGCAGCTTGTGGACCACCGAATATCGTGTCTTAGCGTCATGGAGGACCTCGCTGATGTAGTAGACTAGTCGCTGAGAGGTCCGGACCCTCCCGGAGGGGTCCGGGACATCTTCCTCCATTGGGAGGAGGCCTACAACTTCTTGGTATTGGGGTCCGTCCTCCGAGAGCTAGGACCCGGGGGCATCCTGACCCGGAGCTACCCCAATCTCTCCTGCAAGGTCCGGGTCCTGAGACTGTTGACCAGCAGCAGGATCTTTGCATGGTGATTGGAGCCGCTCGGGTTCTGGCCGCTCAGCGACTAGGATCATGCTAACGGCTTCTTCTTTCGCGGAGATGTAGAGCAGTAGGTTCTCACCCGGCTCCGGAGCTACCATGATCAGTAGCGAGGTGAGGTACTGCTTCAGCTCTTCGAACGCCTTGTTAGCTTCTTCAGTCTAGACAAAGGGTCCAGCCTTCTGCAGAAGCTTGAAGAACGGGAGAGCATGCTCTGCCAGTCGGGAGATGAACCGACTGAGAGCGGCCAGGCATCCCGTGAGCTTTTGCATGTCCTTGACTCGAGCGGGAGGGCGCATCATCTCTATAGCCTTGATCTTGTCGGGGTTAGCCTCGATTCCTCTGTGCGAGACCAAGAAAGCGAAGATCTTCCCGGCAGAGACTCCGAGCACGCACTTATCTGGGTTCAGCTTGGTGCGTGTTGTGCGTAGCTTGTCGAAGACTAAGGCTAGGTTGTCTAATAGAGATGTATGCGACTTGACCTTCACTACGATGTCATCCACGTACACCTCCACTAAGTCCCTTATTAGGTCCCCGAATGTCTTATGCATGGCTCGCACAAAGTTAGGTAAGGCTTTTTAAGGCCATAAGGCATAGAGATATAACAATAAAGGGCGTCTACTGTTATAAAGCAGTATGCTCTTCATCTTCTCTAGACATTGGTATTTGATGGAAACCAGAATAAGCATCTAGGAAGAACATTAGATCACAGCCAGAAGTAGAATCTACGATTTGATCTATTCGTGGGAGGGGAAAGGAGTCCTTAGGGCATGCCTTATTTAGGCTGGTGTAGTGGCCGCACCCCTCACCGCCCTCCTAAAGGGGGAAGCATTCCGCTGGACTGATAACGCACATGACGCTTTCTCCCAACTCAAGCATGCGCTGATGACAGCGCCTCTACTTCAAATGCCGGACTTCTACAAGCGCTTCATCGTCGACTGCGACGCGTCCGGCGCCGGCTTTGGGGCGGTTCTACACCAGGGCGACGGCGCCATAGCATTCTTCAGCCGCGCTCTAGCGACTCACCATCATAAGCTACCGGCATACGAGCGTGAGCTAATCGGTCTTGTGAAGGCCGTACGTCATTGGCGGCCTTACTTGTGGGGTCGTCCCTTCACTGTTCGGACCGATCACTTCAGCCTGAAATATATCCTGGATCAGCGACTCACGATGATTCCCCAACATGCTTGGGTGAGCAAACTTTTTGGTTATGATCTGCAGGTTGAGTACTGACCAGGGCGCTTGAATGGGGGCAGCTGACGCCCTGTACCGCCGCGACGAGGAAGACATAGCTATTCACGCCATATCCGCGCCAGTCTTTCCACTCTTCGACTCGCTCCGCGTGGAGATCGCTACAGACCAGCAGGCGCAACAGCTATGTGCCCAACTCCGAGAGGGAGTCACACCTGCTAACTGGGCCGAACGCGACGGCCTTCTACTTCACAAGGGGAAGCTCTTCGTTCTCGACAAGTCCTCCTTGTGGCCCTCTCTCCTAGCTGAGGCGCATGATGGGGGCCACGAAGGCATCCAGAAGACAGTCCATCGGCTACGCCTCTCCTTCTACAACCCGTCCTTGCTACGGCGGGTGCGTGAGTATGTCCGCGGGTGTGCTACGTGCCAACGCAACAAGATTGATCATCTTCATCCAGCCGGCCTGCTACAACCGCTGCCTATACCGTCGGAAGTCTGGAGTGATATCTCCATGGACTTCATTGAAGGTTTTCCGAAAGTTGGTGGTAAATCAGTGATCTTGACAGTGGTAGATCGCTTCTCCAAGTATGCCCACTTCATTCCCCTAAGCCACCCTTACAGTGCTGCATCAGTGGCACGGGCATTCTTCGACGACATTGTACGACTACGCGGCTTTCCCTGCTCCATCGTCAGTGATCGTGATACCGTCTTCACCAGCCTCTTCTGGTCAGATTTGTTCCGGCTAGCCGGTGTCCAACTTCAGCTCAGCTCGGCCTTCCACCCGCAGTCTGACGGCCAATCTGAGGTCGTCAACAAGATCATCACTATGTACCTCCGTTGCTTGGCTGGTGACCGACCAAAGACTTGGTTGCAGTGGCTTCCTTGGGCTGAGTATTGCTACAACACTTCCTACCAGACGGCCCTCAAATGCTCGCCCTTCAGAGTGGTCTATGGCAGGGACCCTCCGGCTCTTGTTGGTTACCAACCGGGCGTATATAGAGTAGCAGAAGTGGATAAACAGCTAAAGGATAGAGATGAATTCTTAGCTGAAATCAAGAACAGGCTGGTACAAGCACAAGTCACCATGAAAAGCTATGAAGATAAGTTCCGCCGAGAGGTGGAATTTTAGATCGGTGATTGGGTTTGGCTGCGGCTTCATCAGAGGACAGCTGTGGGAGTAATGACGACGCCTTCTTCAAAGATTGGACCAAAATATTTTGGACCAAATCAGATCATTCAACGCATTGGGACTGTATCATATAAACTTCAGCTGCCTCCTCAAGAAAGGATACATGATGTCTTCCATGTGTCCCTGTTAAAGAAATTTGAAGGTCCTACTTCCATACAGGTGGTGCCTTTACCACCACTTCTGCATGGCCGTGTTGTACCTACGCCTGAAAAAGTACAAAGGGCGCGTTTGAACAGAGGTGTCTGGGAGCTACTCGTCAAATGGACAGGACATTCTGAAGCTGATTCATCATGGGAGCAACTAGAAGATTTCAGGATGAAGCACCCCTCCTTTAAGCTCGAGGACGAGCTCTTTGTCGAGAAGGGGGGAAATGTTGTGGATGCATTTGTGGGCCGCCAATATGGTCGGCGTGGGGCCCACAAAACCCACAACTAAGCCGGCCAGGCCCTGGAGCCGCACCAGGAAGATATTTAGAAGAATTAATTAGATAATGTTTAGGAATAAAAGGTAGTTATAGATTGAATCAGTTTAGATAGAAAGAAATAGACTAAAAAAGGGGAAGAAAAGAATCCTAGTCAGTTTGGGGGATTATCCCCAAACAGACTAGGAGTAGGCTGCGGCCAAAGGGGGGGGTCCTGTCCCCCCTTTATAAGCAGCCCCCTCCCTCATGTTTTGAGCATCCAGGAAAAAATAAGAATCCCCGTTGAGGGCTGTTCTTCTCCTTGGATCACGGTGGCTTCGAACCCTAACCCTAGCCGCCGTGACCAGCTACTTTGTCCCCCACGTTACGTACTGCGCAGCTGCCCCCACGCCTCCTCGCTGCTGGTTTCTCCCCTGCGCAGCTCTAAGCGCAGCCAAGGGGTCTCCCCCCTCCCTGTTTCTCAGCACCATGCTCGTTCCTCTTCACCTTGAACACCCATTTGAGGCCAATGAGCTTGTGTCCTGCAGGAAGATCAATAAGTTGTCAAGTCTTGTTTTCTTCTATGGACTCCATCTCCTCGAGCATGGCCCGTCTCCAGCACGGGTGTTCCTTAGCATCGGCGAAGGACGTGGGCTCCTCCGCGGTGGTGAACATGAGCTCCCCCTCCTCCAAGCTTGATGGGCGCTCAGCCCGACCAGGAGGGGTGAGAGTTTCAAGCACGTTGCGCATCGTGCAAAACCGCAGTTTCGCACCGTCGTCGTAGTAGGTGTCGACGACGTTGCTGCCGGGGTCCGACAGCGGTGTGGCGAAGCGAATGGGCCGTGGAGGATTTCGGGGCGTGACGAAGGCGCTGGAGTCTTCAAGTCCGGAACCCCCCGCTGCTGCTGACCCCCGTGCAGGACTGTCCTAGCCCTGATCTGGCCTGGACAGTCCCTGCAGGAGCCTTTGGGGCGACGCTGCGGGTGCTGGACCCTCTCCAGCAGGTCTGGAGGCTGGCGCAGAAACTCCTAGGGTCTGGACAGACCCTTCTGTGCCCCTCCTGGGCACTGCAGGGGTGCTGTTCGGCCCCTCCGGACCCTGCAGCACCTCTCCGGGTGCTGGAACAGCAGGTCCAGCAGGTGTTGGACCTAACGAGTCGACGTGAAAGGCGGTGTAGTCCTCTTCTCCTGCTCCTCCCCAGTCCCACTTGGGCGCCTCGTCGAATATCATGTCACGTGATATGTGTGTGTGCCCATCAGCCGGATTATACATCTGATAGCCCTTCGTCCCTACAGCATAGCCAAGAAAAATCATCGGAGTACTCCGGTCTTCCAACTTTTTTAGGTGGGGGCGCGTCTTCTTGACATGCCCCACGCACCCAAAAGTTCGGAAGTAATTGACGGCTGGTCGCTCTCCATGCCAAGCTTCATATGGCGTTTTCGGGATCGATTCAAGATGTAGACAGCCGTGATAACTGACTCACCCCAAAAAAATCCCGAGCATACCCTTTGCCTTCAACATACTCCTCGCTATGCCGATCACTGTCTGGTTGCGCCGCTCCACAACCCCGTTTGCTGCGGCGTATACGGGGTTGTGAGCTGACGTTGTACTCCGTGCTGAGCGCAGTACTCGCCGAACTTCTGTGAGGTGAACTCCCCTCCGCGATCAGTACGGAGTAGCTTCAGCCTCCTCCCGGACTCTAATTCACCCGTTGTCTGGAATTGCTGAATTAAGTCGGGCGCCTGGTCCTTGGTTGCTAGAAGATAGAGCCACATATAGCGGCTCATGTCATCTACTAGCAACAAGAACATCTTCTTGCCGCCTGGAGTCGTCGGCGTGATAGGCCCGCAGATGTTGCCATGGACGAGGTCGAGCGCACCCTCCGCGCGCCACCGAGCTTGCCTGGGGAAACTGGAGCGCCTCTGCTTCCCGACCAAGCAAGCTTCGCACAATTGATCGATGTGATCAATTTGCGGAAGCACGAGCACCGTCTCCTCTTGTGCCAACTTCCGAAGCGCCTAGAAGCCGACGTGTCCGTAGCGTCCGTGCCAACACCATGCAACATCATCACGCCTAGCGGTTAGGCAAACCGGGCGTGTGATGTTGAGCCTGGCGGAGCACAGCTTGCTGTCGTCGCGCTGAACTCGTGTGAGGAGACGCTGCTGCTGATCCCGTATGTGCATCACTCCTCCATGCACCGTGATGCTGTATCCATCCTCATCCAGCTGGCCGACGCTGATGAGGTTGGTGGTGAGGCGCGGGATGAGGTAGACTCCGGTGAGACACTTGTGCTCACCCGTCTTGGCGGCGAATAGGACCGTACCCTTCCCCTGGATACGCACGACGGAGTTGTCGCCGAACTTGATGGTTTCGACGACGTTTTCGTCGAGCTCGGAGAAGACGACGCGTGAACCCGTCATGTGGTTGGTCGCGCCTATGTCGAGGTACCAACGAGTGTCGTCAAAGTCATCATCGTTGCCGCGGTGAGCGAAGACACGTCCCTCCACTATCTCAAGTGGGTGCGTAGGACGTTCCTGTACAGGCGCCTTCTGTACTGAGGCCACCCTTGTCATGAACAAGGCGCCCTCCTCCTCCGCATTCGCCACGAAAGCCTGCTGCTGCAGCTCCTCCTGCTTAGGCTTCAACCGACACTCCCTGGCCCAGTGGCCCTTCTTCCCGCACTTCCTACACTGGTCCCGCGGAATATCCTTCTCGGAACCTCCCTTGCCTCCGTTCTTCTTGGGCGGGCCCTTTCAGCCGCCCCTCTTAGAAGAACCCGCGGACTGGGTAGACTGCTCCTTCCACTGTGCCTCCCACTCCTCCTGAGTGAGGTACAGCTGGCCGTCGTGTACTCCTCCCTTCCGCTGCGTCCAGACAAAGGCATTCTCCGCTGCCCTGAGACGCCCCGTCACCTCCGACAAGATGAGGGTCGACACTTCCAGCAGTGTCGTGATCGCCACCACGATCTGTTGGAAGCGTTCTGGAACGCTTCGCAGGAGCTTCTCCACGGCCCTCTCTTCTCCTATCTCCTCCCCTAGCGACGCAAGCCGTGATAGCATGCTGCTTAGGCACAGGGAGAAGTCCTCCACGCTCTCGCCATCCTTGAAGGAAGTGGCTTCGAACTCCTTCCGGAGTTGTTGTGCCGTCGTCTTCTTCCTGCGGTCGGCTCCGACCCGCATGATGGCGATCGTGTCCCATGCCTCCTTCGCCGTCTTCTTCTTTCCAATCGTCGTGATCATCTCCGGCGGGACAACGCTGACCAAGATGTCAAGCACCATCATATCTTCTTGCTCACTCACGTTGCCCTCCTCCACGGCCTTCCAAAGCAGTCGTGCCTTCATCTTGATCTTCATCATGGCAGCCCACTCCACGTAGTTGGTCTTGGTGAGCACGGGGAACCCCGTCCCAGTGTTCACCTTGCCGGATAGGATGTCACATGGCCGGTGGCGCTGCCGTTGATTGGAGGTGTAGATGACATCGTGCTGAATTCAACCTAGGGTTGAACCGGCTCTGATGCCACGAATGTTGCAATTCCGATGTTTTTATCACACCAAAAACTGCCCTGTTCCAGACAGTTCAGCACCTCTCCTAGGTGTCGTTCTTGCTGAATTGGGAGAAACAGTGAGGGAGTAGATAGATCTGTTCCGTTCTTGAGAGAACAGAACACCCGCTGGGTTGAATCTGATTCTGCTTCTGCGCTGAACAGTATTAGAGGGCTAATAGAGGCTGTATTAGATGATTAGAATAATGAGGGTACAGAGATGATTATATAGAGGAATTATATGAGGGGAAAAGACTAAACTGCCCCTAACTCTATTCCCTCACTAATGACTAATATGCCCCTGTGCCCCACACATAATTACAGTGTCTAACACCCCCCGCAGTCACAACATCTAGCCACTGTAGATGTTGAGACTGGACCGAAACTCGGAGAACAGCGACGACGGGAGGCCCTTCGTGAAGATGTCGACGAACTGCGTCATCGTCGGGACATGGTGTAGTCGAACCTCGCCACGTGCAACCCGCTCACGAACAAAGTAGAGGTCGATCTCCACAGGCTTTGTGCGCTGATGCTGGACCGGGTTGGTGGAGAGGTACACGGCGCTGACGTTGTCGCAGTAGATCAGGGTGCTCCTGACTACGGGAGTGTGGAGCTCCTGAAGCAACTGCTGAAGCCAGGAGGCCTCAGCCACGCCGTAAGCCACGGCGCGATACTCTGCCTCAGCACTCGAGCGCGACACCACGGGTTGTCGCTTCGAGGACCAGGAGATGAGGTTACCGCCCAGGAAGATGGCGTACCCCGAAGTAGAACGTCGTGTGTCCGGGCAGCCTTCCCAGTCAGCGTCAGCATACACGACCAACTCGGAGGCCACGCCACGTCGAAGGAGGAGGCCATAGTCGAGGGTACCTCATAGGTACTGAAGAATCCGCTTCACAGCGGGTGCGGCTCCCTCGGGTCATGCATGTGGAGGCACACCTGCTGAACCGCATACGAGATATCTAGCCCGGTGAAGGTAAGGTACTGAAGAGCACCTGCAAGACTCCTGTAAGCAGTGGGGTCAGAGACGGGTGTCCCGTCGGTAGCGGAGAGCTTCGCCTGAGTATCCACTGGAGTGGAGCACGGCTTGCACTCAGCCATGCCCGCTCGCTAGAGGATATCCAGGCAGTACTTTCGTTGGTGAAAGAATAAGCCGCCTGGTCGGTTCTCGACTGCAATACCCAGGAAGTGGTGGATGAAAGAGGGCTAATGATGATTGTATTGAGATGATAGAAAAGCTGAGGTACAGGTGTGATTATATAGAGGGATTAGGAGGGGAGAAAAAACTAAACTACCCCTAATCCAAATCCCTCTCTAATGACTAATATACCCCTGCGTCACACCCCTAATTACAGTGTCTAACACTCCCCCGCAGTCACAACATCTAGCCGCTGCAGATGTTGAGACTGGACCGAAACTCGGAGAACAGCGACGACGGGAGGCCCTTCGTGAAGATGTCGGCGAACTGCGTCGTCGTCGGGACATGGTGTACCCGAAACTCGCCCCGTGCAACCCGCTCACGAACAAAATGAAGGTCGATCTCCACATGCTTCGTGCGCTGATGCTGGACCGGGTTGGCGGAGAGGTACATGGCGCTGACGTTGTCGCAGTAGATGAGGGTGCTCTTGATGATGGGAGTGTGGAGCTCCTGAAGTAGCTGCTGAAGCCAGGAGGCCTCAGCTACGCCGTTAGCCATGGCGCGATACTCCGCCTCAGCACTCAAGCACGACACTACGGGCTGTCGCTTCGAGGACCAGGAGACAAGGTTGCCGCCCAGGAAGACGGCGTACCCAGAAGTAGAGCGTCGTGTGTCCGGGCAGCCTGCCCAGTCAGCGTCTGTGTACACGACCAGCTCGGAGGCCGTGTCACGCCGAAGAAGGAGGCTGTAGTCGAGGGTGCCTCGTAGGTACCGAAGAATCCGCTTGACGAAGAACTCCCGTCGACCGGTCATGTGATGGGTGGCGCCGGTGTCGAGGCACCACCCGTCAGTCGTGTCGTTGCTGGAGCCGTCGCCGAGGAAAGCGTGTGCTCTTGGCTCATCAAGATGAAGGAGAGCCGCTGCGGTCGATGCCACTAGAGGTGGCTTGATGCTTCCGTGTGCTAGAAGCAAAGCTGGCTCCTCCTCTACCCGTGCCACGTGGGCCTCCTCCTCCACTTGTGCCACGTGGGCCTGGCCACGTCGTGGCTGTCGACACTCCCTGGCCCAATGACCAAGCTTGCCACAGTTGTGGCAGGTGTCGTCTCGTGTCGGCTTGTGGTTGCCGACGGTGCCGCCCTGGGCGCCTCCACGGGCGCCACCCTCGGTACGTCCGCGTGCCCCGGCCTGGGTACCTCCGCGCCCCTTGCGCGACTTGCCGCGGTTGCGGCCGCCTGTCGAGGAAGAGGACTCCCCCTTCTTCCGGTCACCCTGGCCAGCCTCCCACTGCTCGCGAGTGAGATGAAGCTTCCTGCCAATGGTGATAGGCCCCGAGAGAGGTTGTGGTTCATCGCTGTCGACGACCTTGAGGCGACCTATCGCCTCTTCGATCGACATCGTGGAGAGGTCCAACAGAGACTCGATCGAGCGAGCGATCTGCTTGTATTTCTCGGGGATGCACTGAAGGAGCTTCTGGACAACTCTCTCTTCGTTGTAGGTGTCGTCGCCGAACTGCACCAACTTCTGCAACAAAGTGTTGAGACGGAGAGCAAAGTCATCAACGTCCTCACCTGGCTTAAAGGCCAGGTTCTCCCATTTCTTGCGAAGCACCTGCAGTGTGGACTTGCGGGCGCGGTCGCTGCCGATGCGTGCCGCAGCGATGGCATCCCATGCCTCCTTAGCAGTTCGCTTCTTGGAAAGCGAGAACTGCATCTCGGGCGGGACTGCAGCAATGAGGGCATCCAACGCTCGTCGATCCTCGTAGTAGTCGACGTCGCCGTACTGAACTGCTTCCCACATGTGTCGCACCTGGAGCCGTACCCTCATCACCGCGGTCCACTCGACGTAGTTGGTCTTGGTGAGGGTAGGCCATCCACCACCGGGACCGACGTCCCTGACAATGGCCTGGACCCCGTGCTGTCCATGGTACCTGTCCGGGGAGGGAGAACCGCGCCGCCTGTAATGGCCGCGTTCTCCGTCGACCCAGCCGCCGCCGCCGCCGGGAGCGCCACCGGCGCGTCCGCGCCCGTCTGGGCTGCGGCTGTCGCGCCCATGGGGGTGCGCGGCTGCTCGCTGCACCTCTCGTGCTCGCGCCGCCTCCCTCACCGGCCTGAGCTCATCGTCGACGCCGCTGTCGACAGAGCTGCTGGAGCTACTGCCGCGCAGAGCCTCCAGCTCCGTTGCCGCCGCACGCGCTACAGCCGCCGCCGCTGCTTCCACTTCCGCCCTCTCTGCTGCCAGTTCCGTTGCCGCCAACCTTGCCGCCATTGCTGCCGTCGCCGCAGTCTCTGCCGCCGCTCGCTCGCGCTCCTCTGCCGCGGCGACCTCCATCTGCCGCGCGCTCGAGGCGACCGAGCGGTGAGACTGTCCGTCGGACATGGCGCACTAGTGGGGGAGGGCTGTTGTGTGTGGAAGACAAGCTGATGCTCGTCTGTGCAGGAGAGGAATGAGCTGGAACAGCTGGTGTTCCTGCTGCCGGTTGTGGACAGAGAGAGGTGCGGGAAGGGGATGAGCAGGAGATGTTTAGGCTGCAGGATAGAACGGCTCTGATACCAGATGTTAGTAGTTGAATTCTTACTCTCGTTGGAAGAGAGGATGACACTAGGAGTTGGGGCAATTTTCTTGTCCATTTCTCACACAATGCCATACCAACCCAACGGGTTGAGGCTACATATTTATAGCTGCCATGGCAGCCAAGCATATGCCACAAAGATGCTAGTCTAAGATGCTTAGATGCTGTCCTAATATGCTGTCCTTGACTGACACTAAGATGCTGTCCTAGTGTCCTTAATATGCTGTCTTAGTGTCCTTAGATGCTGTCCTAATTGGGGCGACAAAGACCAAAGGACTAGAGTACAACAAGGACCAAGGACTAAAGTGCAACAAACTAAAGGACTAGGGTACAAGAGACTAGGGGACCAAAGACCAAAGGACTATAAGGCTTATTCCAGCATCCAAGGTACCGCCTGCCTTCTTCTTGTGCGTGAACATCCACTTGCCCGTGACAACATTGCCACGACCGGGACGGGGAACCAGGTCCCAGGTCCGGTTGGCAAGCAGGGCCTCATACTCTTCCTCCATAGCGCGGCGCCAGTGAGTGTCGGCGAGGGCGCTACGCATGGAAGTAGGTATGGGTGAGATCGAAGAAGAGTCGGTCGGTGGAGATGTCGTCAACGAGAAGGCAGCTCCGGTGAAGCGCTCAACTGGCCGAAGACTCCCGGACGCACGTCGAGTCACCATCGGGTGGACGTGACCAGGATCCCTGTGGAGAAGAGGAGGGTTGTACACCGGGCGCTCGGGTACAACAACCTTCTCTCGTCGTGGGTAGACGAGAGCGGGTCTCGGGCCGCGCGTGGTGCAGCTGGAGCAGGGCCGCCCCCCCGTGCTCGTCGCTGGTAGGCAAGTACGGGGTTGGCGAAGCGAGAAGTCATCGTCGGTGCTGCTCCTAGTGTGTCTGGTGACGTCGGGCTCGCTGCAGGTGACGTCGGGGAAGCTGAGGCCGCGCGTGGCGCAGTAGTCGACATCGTGGACGCCGAGGCCGCGCTTGGCGCAACAGGCGTCGTCGGGGACACCGGGGCCGCGCATGGTGCAGTGGGTGACGTCGGGGGCGCCGAGGCCGCGTGTGGCGCAGCTGGTGGCATTAGGGACGCCGGTGCTGCGCATGGCGCAACAAGTGGCGTCAGGGACGCCGGGGCCACACATGGCGCAGTAAGTGGTGTCAGGGACGCCAGAGCCGCACGTGGCACAGCAGGTGGTGTCAGGGACGTCGATGCCACGTAAGGCAAAGCAGGTGGCATGGAAGACGCCGAAGTCGTGCGTGGCGCAGCGGGTGGGTAACCTGCAAGAGGTGAACGGCAAGGTCGCTGTACAGGAGCGGCCTCAGGATCAGTAGAGAAGAGGGAATCCAACTCAGCGACGGAGTCAGAGGACGGGGTGGAAAAGGGAAAGGAAGACTCGTCGAAGACGACGTGTCGGGAGATCAAGATACGACAGGTGGTAGGGTCAAGGCACCTGTACCCCTTACGGTCAGGGGAGTACCCAAGGAAAATACACCGAGTCGAGCGAGGCGCAAGCTTATGGGGAGCCGTAGCAGAGAGGTTCAGGTAGCAAGCGCACCCGAAGACTCGAAGATGGTCGTAAAGAGGAAGGGTGCCGAACAAAGCGAAGTGAGGGGTGGGAGCACTAATCGCCTTAGTAGGAAGACGATTAATGAGGTCGGTGGCAGTGTGAAGCGCCTCCGCCCAGTAGCAAGCAGGGTAGAAGACTGAAACATCAGGGAGCGCATGACATCGTTGGTGGTCCGAATCATGCGCTCAGCCTTGCCGTTCTGGGGGGAAGTGTACGGGCAAGACATGCGCGATTGAACACCGCGAGAAAGCAGAAAGTCATGGAACGCAGAGTTGTCAAACTCGCGCCCGTTGTCGCACTGGACCGCATGGATCGTGCGCCCAAACTGGGTGGACACCCAAGCGAAGAAGTGAGAAAGAGTGCCGAACGTATCAGACTTCCGTCGCAAGGGAAAAGTCCACGAATAGTGTGAAAAATCATCAACGACCACCAAGTAATACTTACATCCAGAAACACTAAGAACAGGTGAAGTCCAAATATCACAGTGAATCAAATCAAAGATGTGCTCGACACGAGTGACAGAATGCGGAAAAGGAAGTCGAATGTGGTGGCCCAACTGACAAGCATGGCAAAGAGACTCATGAGTACCCCGAGTACACGAAATCACTGAACTACCAGACAACTTCGATATTGCATCAACACCGGGGTGGCCAAGCCGACGATGCCAAATGGTCGAAGAAGCTGTCATAGTCAGGGCAAGAGGCGGAGCGGAAGCAGGAAGACGCATCGTGTACAGGGGACCCATACTCTCACAGCGAAAGAGAAGTAAGATCCTTCACAGTTACATCATAAGGATCGAACTCAAGGGAAACGTGGTTGTCAGTAGTAAAACGACGAACGGAAAGAAGGTGCTAAATGATGTCAGGAGCAACAAGAACATCACGTAGCTGAAACGAATCCGGCGAACCCGAGTCACCTACTGAGGTGACTGGAAGAGCCGACCCATTCCCAACAACGATAGATGAAGGATCAGAGGGACGGAAAGGGCGGGTAGAAGAGAGGATAACAACGTCAGGGGTGGTGTGGTACGAGGCACCGGAGTCCACCACACAGTCAGGGTCAGACGGCGTGAGACCCCATAGGTAGACCGACGGTGTAGAACAGATCGCGACACGCCCCGGCGGTGGCGGCGCCGGGAAGGATGACAACACGCTCGGACCCTCGACGGTCGTGCCAACAGAGTAGGCAACAGCCGATCCAGGTACACCAGCCGACGGCGGCCGAGAAGCACCTCCCATGGCGGCAGCGGGTGGCCCCCCGTGCGCCCTGGTTGCTGCGGCGGCGTCCCATGGTGCAGCGGCGGCAGCGGTCCAGGGAGTGGCGGCTGCGGGCCAGGGGCTGGCGGCGGCTGCGGGTCAGGCGGTGCCGTTGTGGGGGGCTGCAGGGCCGGCGGCCCAAGGGGCAGCTGCAGCTGCTGCGGGTCAGGCAACAGCACCGTCGTGGGGGGCTGGATGGACGGTGGGGGCTGCAGGAGTGCCGTGGCGGCCAGATGCGGCTGCGCGGTGGGGGCTACAGGAGCGCCGGCGGCGGCCAAAGGCGTCTGCGCGGTGGCCCAGGGCGGTGACGCGGCGGCGCCGGCAGTGGGTTGGGACTGGCGGCGGAATCGGGTTGCGGCGGCGCATGGTGGCAGCGGGGCGGCCCCTGCGGCGGCCCAGGGCAGCGGCGCCGACGGCGGCCCAGGGCGGTGGCGCCCCGGCGGCGGCCCAGGGCGGCGGCGCTAGCGGCGGCCCGGTGTGGCGGCTGGGCCATTTGGGTTAGGGTTAATCCCTAATCCTTAATCTAACCTAGCTGATACCATATTAGAGGGCTAATAGAGGCTGTATAAGATGATTAGAATAATGAGGGTACAGGGATGATTATATAGAGGGATTAGGTGAGGGGAAAAGACTAAACTACCCCTAACCCTAATCCCTCACTAATGACTAATATGCCCCTGTGCCCTACACAGAATTACAGTGTCTAACAGACAGAACTGAGCAGAGGGAGATCAGCAGCCACAGGTCTTGTTCTGCTATTGAAGAAGACGCAGAACAGAGGAGATCGGCGGGGGGGGGGGGGCGGGGGGTGGGGGGGCTGTCGCCTGTTCCTGGAGGTGGAGGCGCATAATAGATGGGAACAGGGGCGGCGGCTGGAGAGAGAGAGAGGCGGCTAGGGCTAGAGCGGTGGAGGAATTATTTCTCTATTGATCTCGATTAAAACTGGGGCGTTTTGGCTTGTTTATATACCCCCTTACAAGAGTTCTGATCTATTACAACTCAATGTTTTAGTCTATCTTTAATTCTATCTCTAACAAGACTAAACTCTAATCTCTTCTAGAAGGAGGATCTGGCCCAGTTCTGGCCGCCCTGGGCCAGGGGCAGATCAGCCCACAAGTTGTTCTTTTTGCAAACATTTTTATCTCAAGCTTTAGAGCAGGGAGACGACCTATTTTTGTTAGCTAGTTAGACCAGAATTCGAGCAAATGGTACTAATTGAGTCAATAGTAATGACTGTTGTGGTCTTTACTGTTAATAGCATGACAGAAAAAGTAGTGCTGGAGGAAGATCAAGTCCTTTGCTTTGCTTTGTTGTAATAATTTTGAATCGAGCACATAATGTAATACAAAAGTGGTCTGATGTCATAACAACTAAATGTTTCACATTACGCAAATGCCATTTTAGTAAAGGCCTCACCTTCCTGATTGTGTGATATGCTTCTGTTTATTTTTTGTTAGGTTGCAAACACACTTTGAAAATGTGCAAAGGATTTCCGACATGACGACTCTGCCATTTGCAATGCATTATCTCCGCTCAAGGATCATGGAAGAACTGGATATTTCACACTTCACTGAGAAGCTGGTGCACGGGAGGGGAGAATCCAATGCACTGACACCAAAAGAGAAGTTAGATTAAAATTTTGAGTATGATAATTCTTATCTTACCTCTTGAATGATTGCCAGTTTTTTTTCTTGGTCTAATAGTATATATATATATATATATATATATATATATATATGTTGATAACAATGTAACTGGATTTACGTCTTTCTTTTCTTTCTTAGGTTTCACAAGGACAGTTTCCTCACTGTGGACGATGACATTGCTCAGCTTATATGTCAGAGTTCAGGTCACCATATTAGGCAGACACCTCTACTTGGATTTTACCCGTGATACAGATGGTGCACAGTTACAGGTATATGTACCCTCCAGGCTCCACATAATTGAAAACTACGATAGAAGAATGAATTCGATTAAGTACAAACTACTTGCTGATGTGGAAACATTTGACTTCTTTTCTAGGCGGAATCTGATACTTTTAGCAAAAATGGACATAAAGATTTCCTTGCAACTGCTGATTACCTCGCCACTTATGGTATCAATGGATTGATAGCACAAATGCAACATAAATATTGAAAGAGTAAATATTTATTCACTTATCCTTATGCTAATTCTACAACATGTTTGGTCCTTGATATTTCTGTAGGAAATCTGTTAAAATCCACCCAAAATCAGGATATGATCCATGACTGTAATGGCTGGTTTCCCACAAGAAAAATCGTTCCTTGCTGTTTATGACACGGTGTGTGTTCTCCTTTAGTGATACTGACATGGAAAAATTTGCAGGAAGCAACTAAAAGATCCTATGAGCGTGGACCAGGTATTGCAAATATTGTTACAAATATTGGACTTATTCACATGTCTTTGTGAAGATAACTCATGGATTAATTATCTCATGCCTGAGAATGCCAATCTTTATGCACAATTGATGGCTGTGTCTAGTAGTGGCTTTGATGATACATCACTTCTAAAGGATGTCAGAAAGCTTGACCAACTAATGTCTGAGACACACATAGTATTGGCAAGGTAATGTGGCATTATGCATTGATTTTTTTCAAAGGCAGAAAGTCCATTAATTCTGATAATCTTTTCATATGACAATCTTTGATTTTTTATCTTTACCGGTTATTTGAATTGACTTATTGAGTACTAAATTTCATAGCTAATCCTTGTAGTCCATGCCATATGTGATATATGGCATGGTTTTTACATGAACCTTATCTTTTTTTCTATGTTTGGGATTCAAAACTGAAAGGGGTCAAATGAAACTGATTCAACAAGTTGCTGCAGTAGTTTTTTCTTTCTCAATGGCATTTACCACTGTGGGATAATATGAGCGCTTTGCATCTACAAGTCAAGGTTTGGTGCAGTGATTTCTAGGCGGCGCCTAGGCGTCCAGTCGCTGGCGGGGGGACGCCAGGGCGGCTCGTCTCGCCTGGCCGGGCGTCGCCGCCACCGGCACCACCCCCGCCTCGCCTGGCCAGCCGCCGCTGCCGCCGCCGCTGAGGCCGAGACTTCGCGCGGTCGCGCCGTGGCCGCCGCCGGGCCCTCCCGCTGCCACCACGGCCGTCGGGTCCTCCCGCCACCACCACGGCCGCCGGGCCCTCGCGCCGCCACTGCCGCCGCCTTGCAGCTGCTGCCGCCACCGTTTTGCAAAGGAGAGAGAGGGGGGTGAGGGAAAATGGGTAGGGTTAGGGTTTTATAAGTCTTCATCTAAAATATGGACCGTCGGATGAGATACAACAACAACAACCAAGCCTTTATCCCAAGCATGTGGGGTCGGCTAGACATAAAACCTAATATATATATATACATATATATATATATATACATATATATATATTTCAATGAAGTAAAAGAGAGGAAAGGATATAAGAGTAACAAGAAAAAAGAAAAGAAAAAAAGACTAAGATTCTAGCACATGAATTGCTAATTTCTATGCGGTCCTATCATGAGCTAAGTCTCTAGATATATTTCAATCTCTCAAATCTCGTTTGCCGCCTCCTCCTAGATCAACCTTGGTCGTCCTCTACCCCTCGTAATATTTTCTCTACCTCTTAAAATCCCACTGTTAATCGGTGCTTCTGGAGGTCTCTGTTGGATATGTCCAAACCACCTTAGTCGATGTTGGACTAACTTCTCTTCAATCGGCGCCACCCCTTTCACGAATCGCCTCATTCCTTATTCGGTCTCTTCTCGTGTGCCCGCACATCCACCGTAGCATGCGCATCTCTGTGACGCTCATTTGTTGGACATGTTGCCATTTAGTTGGCCAACATTCCGCCCCATTTAGCATAACGGGCCGTCCTATAGAACTTCCCTTTTAGCTTTTGTGGGACCTTCCTATTACATAAAATTCCAGAGGCTTGTTGCCATTTCATCCACCCTATCTTGATCCTGTTGCAAACATCCTCATTAATATCGCCATTACTTTGTAGCATTGATCCTAAGTATCAGAAAGAGTCCCTTCTAGGTACTATTTGTTCTTGTAGACTAACATTTCCCTCTTCACGACCAACACCACTAAAGTCACACCTCATATACTCGGAGGAATCTGTTTCGCCGGTCCAGTGACTTGGCATAAAAAGGCGAGTTGGGGATCTCGATCCTACTAAGTCTAAACCCCTTAGACTCTAAGGTTTGTCTCCATACCTCTAATTTGTTATCAATACTATCCCTAGTTTCATCTACTAGCACTACATCATTGGCAAAGAGCATACACCAAGGGATATCCCTTTGTATATCCTTCGACACCTCATCCATCATAAAGGAAAAGATGTATGGGCTCAAAGCTGATACTTGATGTAGTCCTACCGTGATAGGGAATGCATCAGTCTCACTATCACTTACGCGCACACTTGTCTGAACATTATTGTACATATTCTTGATAAGGGTAATATACTTTGTTGACACTTTATGTTTCTCTATGCCCACCACATGACTGACCTTGGTATCTTGGCGTACGTCTTCTCCAAGTCAATGAACACCATATGTAGGTCCTTCTTCTGCTTCCTATATCTCTCCATAAACTGACGAAGTAAAAAAATCGCCTCCATAATAGACCTCCCAGGCATAAAACCAAACTTGTTTTTAGTGACATTTGTCACTTTCCTTGGGCGGTGTTCAATCACTCTCTTCCAAAGCTTCATAGTATGACTCATAAGCTTAATCCCTCGATAATTAGTACAACTTTGAATATCTCCTTTATTTTTGAAGATAGGTACTAATACACTTTTCCTCCATTCTTCAGGCATCTTGTTTGACTGAAAAATATGGTTGAATAGCTTTGTGAGTCATACTATTGCCACGTCCCCAAGGCATCTCCAAACCTCAATAGGGACATCATCAGGGTTGAGGGTCTTTCCTCCTTTCCTCCTTTCTAAGGCCTCCTTAACCTCAAACTTTTGTATCCTCCGCACGAACCGCCTGTTGGAGTCATCAAAGGAGTCATCCAACTCAACCATAGTGCTCCCATTCCCATCACTTAATAGCCCATTAAAGTAATCCCGCCATCTATTCTTAATTTCTTCATCCTTCACTAGAATGCGGTCAGTCTCATCTTTGATGCATTTAACTTGATTGAAATCCCTCATCTCTCTCTCGTGAATTTTTGCTATCTTGTATATGTCTTTTTTACCTTCTTTTGTCTCTAGTCTCTTATATAACTCATCATAGGTCTGTCCTCTTGCTTTACTCACAGCCCGCCTTGCATTTTTCTTAGCCTCTTTGTACTTAAGCATGTTGTAACACTCATTTTTCTCCTTAATGGCCTTTTGTACATTCTCATTCCACCACCAAGTGTCTTTATCTACAAGTTTCTTTCCTTTTGTCACACCGAACACTTCTCTAGCTACCTTCCTAATGCAAGTTGTCATCTTCACCCACATACTATCTGCATCTCCATTTTCTACCCAGGGTCCTTCTGTGATCACTCTGTTTTTAAAGGATTCTTGTGATTCTCCTTTCAACTTCCACCACTTTGTTTTTGTGTTTTTGACACCATCCCGCAAAGAACATATGTGAAAGTGAAAGTCAACTACCACAAGCTTATGTTGTGTCACAATACACTCCCGAGGGATCACCTTACAATCTAGACACTCCCGTCTATCCCTTCTCTTAGTGAGGACAAAGTCAATATGGCTAGAGTGTTAGGCACTACTAAAGGTCACTAGGTGAGATTGCCTCTTCCTAAAGAGGGTGTTAGCTACCAACAGATCACAAACTACGATAAAGTCTAGGATGTCCTTACCCTCTTGATTTCTATCGCCGCGTCCAAAGCCTCCATGTACTCTCTCAAATCCTACGTTAGTTGCACCCACATGATCATTGAGATCTCCTCCTATGAGGAGTTTCTCAGTTATCGGTACACTACTAACCATATCCTCCAAGTCCTCCCAAAATTGTCTCTTAGCACTTATGTTGAGCTCAACTTATGGGGCATAAGCACTAATTACGTTCAAGACAATGTTCCCAATAACTATCTTGATTAAAATGATCCTATCCCCTCGTCTTCGAACATCCACTACTCCATTCTTAAGACTCTTATCTATTAGAACACCTACGCCATTCCTAGTCTCAGCCGATCCAGAATACCAAATCTTGAAATCGGTATTCTCGACTTCTCTCGCCTTTTGACCCACCCATCTAGTCTCTTGTACAAAAAGGATATTTACTCGTCTCCTAATGGCCACATCTACTAACTCACGTAGTTTCCCCGTCAAGGATCCTACATTCCAACTACGCACCTAAAATCTATGTTCCTCAGCTAGCTTCCTTACGCTTTGCACCCGTCAAGTAAGATGCAAAGACCCTTGCTCACTTATCACTACATCCGGGCGATGATGTAGCACGCCACTAAGGTGGTGGCGATTCGGCCCTTTCCCATTTAACACCATATCTGAGTTCCGATATGGCGCGCCACTAAGGCGGTGACGATCTGGCCCTTGCCCACTTAACACCATACCCGGGTTCCGATATGGCGCGTCACTAAGAGAGATACGCCCCAACGAATTTCTATTGGGTTTTATTTCCATGAGAATGGCTAAGTGTAGTTGTTGGCTCGCCAAGCCTATCACAATCACTCCTCCTTTACCCGGGCTTGGGACCGGCTATGTCATGACAACATAGGTGGAGTTTTTGTGGGAATGTGATAGATCTAAAGAATATCATATCACTGTAGTATAGTCTTATATGCCTTATAATAGCCCGATTTCTTAAAAAACAAACTTTGTTGATACAATTAATAGGTCAGGGTTTAGAGTTTAGGGTATTTTTACAAAAAAAATTCATTGACACAACTAATAGGCCAGAGAGTAGTATGGGAAAGAGTATATTTTTGTTGAAAAGATATTGCGCCTTGTACGTAATCTTTAATTTCCCATATATATGTCTTATGCATGTTTATCATTTTGACTCCTACAATATCATTTGTTTTTTTTTCAAAAACTGCATAAGTATAAACATATCAGAACCCTGTTATTGCAGTGATGATTTCAAAAATATCATGAAGAGGTCATTGAGGAAGATAGCAGAAGTTTTGGTAGAAGACCTGGTTGCACAGATTGGAACTCCTATTCCTCCACCGGGATTGCCCTTAGCAAAGCTCTTGGCTAGAGTTGCTCAACTTAGGGCGTGTTTGGCATGACTCTGCTTCACAATAGAGCAACTCTACTTCAAAATTCTGGGGTGCAGCAACTCTTCTGTGGAGTTAGAGGAGTTCATTATGGTGTTTGGCTGAAATGCGTTTGTCAGCTTCAGAAAAGAGAGTTTAAAGGGCGTAATACCGTATTACCCCTGCTATGTTGATTGTATGCATTTTATGCATAGTAAGTGTATGTAATTCGTAAAATATTTTAAATTATACATCATTTCAGGAAAAATGAGATTTTTCATTCAACATTAATAAAGTGTATGTAACATTTTTTCACTACTTTTTATTCATACACTTCCTACAAATATAATGATGTGTATGCAACTACTTTATATTCAAACTCTTGTTCCAACCATATATGAATAATAAAATGATAGCATAGTACATAATCTTTGTCTTCTTACAAATCACTTAAACTTTTTTATTCTATCAAATGCAAAATGCAAAGTATACGACAATGTTATGAGATATACTGATATGAAAATTCTGGCTATTGACCTCTAAATTCAGTACCACAACAGATGGTGTATGAAATTGCATATTACATCAGTTTCTTAACAAAAACAAAAGATTTTGTGTGTAAGTATTTTTGTGTGTGTGTGTGTGTGTTTTCAGAGAAGAACCCTAAAACGATTTGTATTTCAGTTAGACGCACAGTAATTTCATTGACTTAGTTAAAATTGTGAAGGGAGGAGAAGGCTAAGAACACATGTAGCTGGGATCATGATGCGTGAGGACTGGTGTTAGCGGCCGGTAGCTGGAGCTCGATAGCAACTACTCCGGCTAGCAGCAAGAGCACGAGGACAAAGCCGGACAGCTGCAGGCGGCGTAGGTGGTGGAAGGCGGCCGGGGCTGGTCGAGGGCCGAGTCGCGGGTTACAGGCGGCACAACCGGTGGAAGTCGGAGGAATCGGCGGCGCCCCTAGGGTTCAGCCAAGCGTGCGGGAGGAGTCCGGCCGGGTGGAGGAAAAGAAAAAACAACGAATCGTTTTTTAACCAGTGGCAATTGCGGGTAAATATCCCCAACTCCACGACTTCATTGATATTCACTAGTTTTGGAGCAACAAATGAGGTACTCCGAAAAAATGAACTGCAGCTCCTCCAACTCTGTGGAGTTGGGCTGCTCCACGGAGTTATAGAGTTGGGGTGTTTGGGTGGATCTTTTCAGCTCTGAAGTAAATTTGGACTCCAGAGCCATGCCAAACACGCCCTTAGTTTGCCATTGCTTGAGGAGCCAAACAAGAACAAGTACATCCAGATAATCCGAAGTTTGCCTGAAGTAGAACTCTTCTACACATTCGTCTATGCTAACATGCCACCAGGAACATAGCTTGTACATTCATGTGGAAAGATTAGCTTCATCTGAATTTTTTACTCCAACATCCAAAAGATGGTGATAATGGACTTATGATCCGGAAACCGTGAAGAGACAGAACACTAATTTCTGTGACGTATATGCTGAAATATTCCATTGCTAACAGGGTCTGTGCATTCCTTTATTGGTTCGTACTGTACATGTTTGTTATTTCCCTATAAATGCGTTGCTTGCACAAATGTGCTCTGGAACATACTGAATTACTTGAATCCTTGTGGTGAAATGTTATCAAAGTCAGAGTGCATCTCTAATATTTGCTCAACATGGATGATTTTCTCATCTGTTCAGTGTCATGAATGTGTGAACTGCTCGTGGCCTCTACATAACATTTCGCTACTGTCTGTATTCAGATGTCACTTAGGTCGTAAAAGGGTTCATCCCTACCATGGGAAAAAAAAGCCAGTCATGGATAAATTGATATCCTTCTTTGCATTTTCTCAGAAATAGACATGGAGTTATCAAAGAGGGAGTATAACCATATCCTGTTTTTGTTTCCGGATGCAGCACTGTGCACTGTAAGAAGCAATCTGAATCATATGACTAGTAAAAATTTTGAGATCACAACCCATTTCAGAGAAGGATATGAAACCAATCTCCAATGCCCAAAGTAAAATGACAATGATCATGAACCACGTTTGCCAGCTATAATAGGGACCTCCATACCAGTAGTTATAAGGGATTTTAATTGTAAGTCATTCATTCAGTAAACAACTGCAAAAATTCCTTGAACAGAAATACAACTTCCACCAGTATTCCTAGTATGACTTGTTGCAAGATCAGAGGCACACAAGAGCCTGTTCAAGAGTAAGAAGATAAATCTGCAAGTCTAATTCTAAGCATGCCAGTAATTCATGCATCGGATGGCTTAGCAGATGGAACTAAGCTTTGTTTCTCCTCATCAAACTCTTTGGTATCACTGTCATCCTTAGGCTGTTCAGATACCGGTGCAGGCTGTGCTGCAGTATTTCCTCTTGTTGTAACAGATTGCTGTTAGACTACACCAACAATATTGAAGTGTAGGTAAACAAAACCAAATTTGCTCGCGTGCTTATCTCAAATCATCACATTGATAGCCACAGCGAGGAACTTATTCACAACCCCAGTCACGGTAAATGCTGTCGCCGAAACAGCTTTCTTTGCTGTGAAACCAAAGAAACTAATTAAATATGCGAAAAATAATAAATTATTCATATAATAAAGTATTTTTCAATACAAATATCCTCTCACAAGTCACAAGCAATCTACATTCAACAAACTGATATGAAATCTCGCTGTGTCGATGACGGTTACAAAATATTGTAGAAAAACTAGTCCCAGCCCGAGTAATTAACTACCATTTCAGAATCGGACATCAACATGATCTTCGAAAAGCACTGCTATAGACATATATGATGACCGTGTTCAGTGTTTCCGGTTTAAATATTTAAGACCAAAGTGACAGTCAATGTTTCAAAATATTGGATGCATCTGTATAAAAAAGATGACATGTATGTGACTATGCATAATGGTTTTTTAAGCCAGAAAAATGTTATATATTCATTAAGGGATAGAGAAAGATTTTTGTTACAACAACTACACAAGATGTGCTAGGGTAGAAAACTGAAGAAAGAGAAAAAAAGAGAGAAAAGGATAAAACAGTCAAGCTAGAGTTGCAGTGTTGGGAGTTGTTGCAGACATAAGGTAGCAAGGTGTTGTGCGTCTGCTCACGCCCATATTCGTAGTTCATCCTTTATGAGAATTAGAAGTTGCGGAATCGTCACCTCGTCTTCCTCAAATACTATTCTATTTCTTTCTTTCCACACCATCCAGCACACTAGAATGCTCAAAGATCGGATGCCTTTTGCCTTCTGTTTTGTAACTCCCCTCGCCGAGTTTTGCAGCCAAGTGACCATATCATCATTTGATCTCTAGCTTTACGGATTCAACGCTGGCAAGTGGGCCCTGAAAGCAATTGTTTTTCAGCAAGAAAATGTGGCGCGCAATCTCAAGATTGCGTCGACACATCACACAAAAATACTGATTTGACCACTCTCTAATACGAATACTTTGCACTTCGGTTGTGCCTAAACCCTTCAAATGACCATAGAAAAATTAGAGTTTATAGTAACTTCAAACTGAAGTAGATAAGCAGACCTCGCTGAATATGTGCGATTCAGAGTAAGCACCCAAGATATACTGTCATGTTGCGTCGAGGTTGGATCAAAAACCGAGTCCTGCTGAATCTCATGCCATAAGTCAACATATTCTATAATCAACGGCACGGTAAGGTTTTGACTGATATCTCTGATCCAGCTATTATCCGTCAAGGCTGATAGAATGTTTATGTGCTAATATGATGCATGCTTTTTCCCTCAAAAAAATGACACGTGCTATTTGGGCTTCAAGGACTTTTAGAGGCCTACATATTGTCCATACACATTTTTCAGCTTACTTGGCTTCCAAAACTACAAAGTTAAGTATAGAATAACTGAAGCATGTAGTTGGAGTTTTGCTTTGCTGGCGAAAAATGGTTTCGCTTGTTTATGGACAATATAAGAAGAGGATGCAAGATACTTTGTCAAGACTATCAATTGTGAAAAGTCAAAAGTTAAAATTTTGTTGAGAGGCGAAAGAGGTCTTCTAAAATGATTTATATCATTGACAAGTCGGATTTTAAGTGACGCGCCACAGTTTCCATGTTTAACTAGAGCTCTAAAGTTGAAATGCTCCGTAGCTGCTTCTTAAAGTCAGTACAATTGTCAATCAGCGATTGCAATTGGATAGCTCATGTCAACTGAAGCCCTTCTCCCAGAAGTCGTACTCATCTCGGCAGACCTCTTTTGCCTAAATATGGCCAAATTGTGTGCAGTGACATTAACCCCGTGGCTCTGATCTTGCTGTGCCATGCTAGATTACTTGTGCCAAAGCAAAATTTCTTTTCTGCTTTCAGTTGAATGCCACCATGTCATGGAGGCTCAAACATCATAATTTGATCAAGGAAGAAAAGAGAAAAACAGTGCTACAACAATGAACAAAGGCCCTTCTCAAAAACAATGAATAGAGGCTGCCATTCATTTCTGATTCTAGATATACTTCTGTAATTTGTAAATTATGTACAGCTAGTATATACTCCCTTCGTTCTCAAGTTGATACCGTTAGGACAACAAATGTAGTTCAAAACTGAAGTGGGAAACTGTTATCCTAACGACATTATTTTTAAAATAAAGGGAGTATATAACAGATTCAAGCAAAAAATTACAGCCATTACAGCACCCAAGCTGCAAACTTATAAATAAGAATTTAGGAAACATGTGGAAGGGTCTTCTTCAAATTGCTTGATCAATCATGCCAATTTACTAGCATCGCAACACATCGACGGATGATGTAGAGCCTGGCCTTCTGCTGCTTCAGTGCCTTCTTAAGGCCCTTGAGCTTCAGATCATTAGCAACCATCCTCATCTTCATCCTGTGATGGGAATGTGGTTGAGTCAAGTAGGAGAGGCAGCTTTGTGTTTGGTTTTTTGAGCTTTGGTTTTGGCTTGGTTTGGGTCTGAAGTTGTGAAGATTTATATAGTCACTTATCATGTGGGCTGTCAGGCGATAGCTTCTTTTTTGCTCTAAGCTTATGCGCGTCTTAGATAACTTACCACTCAGTTCATGTTTTGCATAAATAAATGAAAGTCCACATTAGTAATTTATTCCAACGGTCGTTTGACTTGATGATATATCAGTAACTTATTAGCATCGTTCGCATTGCATGGTTGACAAATATTAGAATGCATGAGCAACTAATATATAAGAGTAAGATACCAGATAACAGACTGCGAAGAAATGAAATGTGTCATTTATTAGTTTTTTTCTCCAAAAACAAGTCTAACTTTTAGTGACTGATTGACATTTATAGAAAAGGTTGAGTCAGAACTAGGGGTATCAAACTGTCCACGTTGACGAAATTTAAGTAGGTCAGAATTACAAGCATGCAACTGAAGGGTTGCCTTTGGTGACACAACTCTGTTCTGGTTTTGGGATAGAGTAGACAGACCATGTAAGCTGCTACGCAATTAAGCGAACGTCAATAAAGTCAAAGTCAATGGCTACAGTTTTGTATTGGGGATGTTAAGAAATTCAGCGGCTGTAATTTAATACTGAAGGAACTAAGTAATGTCAATGGTATTATTGAATATGGAGTTGCCAAACATGATGTTTGACCAACAGAACCACATGTTGACAGAACCTGATCAAACTAGAATCGTTTCCGCATCACGGTACCTATTTTCCCCTTTTTACTGAGAAGCATTACAAATAGCAGAAGGCGATATCTATTTATTGCTTTGTTGCTAATCAGCTTATAACACAGTTCAAAAGAGATAATTCCATTGAATCCCATTTGAACTGTGTACCGTTGTTGCTAATCTACTGTCGAAGCAAGGCCTTCTTACATGTAAACAAAATCCATTAGTGGGCTTGGAAATTCATTCTCATTCAACAAAGATGTGCACCTAAACTTGAAATGTACATTAGAGAAACATGGGTCCGCAGACCGCAATTGCAACCCAACGTATCATGAGGTAAGTCCAAATGATGAATATAAAGGCACAATCATAAAGAAGGGGAAAAAAGGGTGGTAAAGGAAGTGTGGCGCCGTGTCATCGCTCAACTGAAAACATGGGATTGTTCGAGAAAAAAAATCAAAAACATGAAATACTTTTGTATCTAACAGGAGAGAATCGTATTGCCGTGCCAAAACTGTAATAAAAGGTGAACTGCTGTTGTGCTTCAAGCCCACTTGCAATATATGTTCTCGAGGAGAAGCATGGATCTTCAGAGATGTTCACTAAATCAACTTTGTTGGGATAACCATCCAACAATAATGCATGTTTATTACCATCCCAAAAATTGGTGGCTAGCAATGGTGTCATGTTGCACAGGTGAAAACTTACCTATAAGTTAGATAACAACGAACATTGAAGAAAGGTACATTGACATTAACAGGAGCAGTAAAAAGATTCCGCATCTTCCTACAAAATGATATTTGTTCTTATGAAGGTAGATTCTCTCCACTTATATCACTCTCCACTTATGTCATAGAGGTCTTGTGTTCGAACGCTACAAGAAACACGGCCAATTACGACCGCCAGCTCGAGGCCGTCGTAAATAAGCCTGTGTTATTTACGACGGTCTGTTCCCGACCGTCGTAAATAAGTTTTTAGAGGGCGCTAGCTGACACCCTCCCAGTAAGTTACGACGGCTAGTTTAGGTTGCCGTAGTAAATAAATTATTTACGACCAACCACTTATGACGGTTGGATGCCGTCGTAAATAAGAAACAACCGTCGTAAGTAAGTTAATTACGACAGTTATGGGCTTAATTATGATGATTTAAGCTATCGTAAATGTGGCAGTTTGCTGTAGTGGAATCATTCTTCTTATAAATATGCAAGAGAAATGCATATAAATTTCCTTTCACGGACTCGATAGTGTGTGAGAGCTTTCAATACCGATACACCCTTTAATGATTCCACATTCAGCAACAATTTTACTGGAATTTAAGCAGATAACGCACCTGTAAGACCCAGAACAATAGATACGCACAGAGATGTGAATGTGGTAGAACTCAGGAATGAAGACATAGGGGCAATCAAGGTGCCATACCCGCTTCAGATGCTACTGCTACACCAGACTGCTTGTCCTGTGTATGTAGGGTATACTGTTCCATGGTCACAGCAGAATGATATTTATTCTCATTAAGTGATCATAAGGAATTTCACCTCCCTCAACCTGTCTGTAAGACCCAGAACAATCAGGGTTGACAGGACCCAGGAATGAAGACAGAGGGGCAATCAAGGTGTCATACCCATCACAGATGCCACTTCTACGCCAGACGCAAGAATACAAGATTCAGCATACGCTTCTGAGACTACAGCTGCTGCTATGTGTTCAGAGTTTCTTCTTAAAATAGTGTCCCGTGCATGCATGGACCACGTACATTCTGAATACCTCGCTGTCCGGTGGCGATATGGAGATGACAAGGAGCGCTCAACTCATGGTGCTGGTCTCTGAATGAACGTTGGCTGCATTGGGAGCTGCATGTTCTCTATGTAACCCAAGATGATTAATCGGGCGCTGAGCAGTGGATACAATGTTTTGAAGATGACAATTGTGTCGGAGCGTTGTCAAACGTCTCCTTGTAACTCAACCTTGGTTTGTAATTGGGAGGAGACAATGCCAACTGGGAATCAGGTGCGACCTGCGATGGTCCAAGCCTCAAGTCAGAAGAGTCGTTTGTACCGATTGAGGAGCACGTGTGCAACCCAAACATGTATATCAGGAGGATCAAACTGTGGTTAGTTACCTTCAAAACATTTCAGAGGTAACAATTTGATGCGTTCAACGTTATCAAAGCTACTACTCTAAATTTAGGAAAAGCATGCCAGTCTTGGGAGCATAGCGGCATGGTGGCACGGTTGGTGCAACATGGTGACTTTGCTAGCTTCTCAACGATCAAGCTGATTTTGTTTTTTCAAAATCCACGGTATTTGCTAATAGTTAATGAAAATATGAATCTCACCACTCGTAAATCCTATAGGAGTGAAAATATGAATCTCACCACTCGTAAATCCTATAGAAGTGAAAATATGAGGCTCAAACAAAGGGGTAGCCCAGCCGCTGGGACCCGGCCGGGTGCTAAAAGCAAAGGGGATATCGCTGAGTTATCATAGCCTTAAGACTCAAAGGTCAAATTTTTTTCTGTCAACGGTCATAGGAAAAATGGAGTACTAAAGTGGAAAATGAAGAAAAAATGGAGTAAATTCGAAGGCATCACCTCTTTAAGATTCCTACTTCGGTGCTTGCTAAAATCATTGATTCAAATACTCCGACAGCTTAGCATCCCGTCTCAAAAGGAACCTAATGTTTCGGATATCAAGAATTTATTTATTATCAACATCAGAGATATTCTAAGCAAATTAGTTCAAATTTTCAGAGGTGCAATCTCAATATGCAAGAAGGTATTGGTTGCCGTTGAATCTCTGGAATTGGTATCGATACTTGTACTTGCAGTACTAGTTCCGGCAATAGTTACCGTTTACAGGAGATATGGTTGGGGTGTTCTAGCCCTGTAAACCGTGGTCCTTACAAGGCAGCAAGCACTTCATGCGATCTGAAGCAACTGTGTACTGCTTTAGTTTAGTAAACCAAGGCAGACCGTCAGGCTTGCTTGCTTCATAAAATAGGATACAGAAAACTATTTTAATCGGCATGCATGCGGATTCTGATTAATTTCTGAGGCAAAGTTGAGGTCTCCATACAGATGAAAATGTGAGGGGAACTGAAAGCCTGTTAGTCTGTATTAACATCTAGCTCCGTCTTTACAAGTGCAACAAGTACCCTTGTTGCCTTTCAGAAAAAAAAATAGGCAAGAAAACAAAAAACATTCACATGTCACGAGTTTTGCTCCTGAGATCCAACCACCAAGACAGCAAGGTGAAAAAAGATGAAGGGACAAAAGAGAGGACGAAGGCGCAAGATGATTGCGTCGTGCGCCTCCAGCCTTGAAACTAGCTAGTCACTCCAGCAGATGAGCATGACGACGCATCGGCGGATGATGTAGAGCCTGGCCTTCTGCTCCCTCAGCACCCTCTGCAGCTTCCCCCTGTGCTGCTTCTTTCCCGGCTCCATGGATGGTTGCCAGCACAAGCTGGGGAGCAAATGCAAAGAGGTTCAGGTCGTGGAGAGGAAGGAGATACGTACAGACCGAGCAGTGATGCATCTCTTGTATATATAGAAGGCAAGGACCTCAACTCAACCACCTCACATGCAGTCAACACCTTTGTGCCTTAGAGGGAACACTTCTGAGTCCAAATGCATGCTCCTACTAGCTACAAATTTTGGGTTGCTGGAGACAAGGGTTTAGTGGCAGCAGGACACTTAATTACTTTATCCCCTTAGCAATGTGGTCACACCGAGGGAAGGGGCCCTTGATGGGTGCTGAGGGGCAACGCTCCATGATTAAGGACCGTGCGCCGCGCCGCGCGCAGGCAGGATCGAGTGGCCATACAGGCCTGCCTGCAACCAACAAAGGGAACCGTAGATTGTTTAATCGAGCCGAGAAGAGGCTGTTCGTGGTCCTCAAGCAGTCGAGGTTACCTGAAAACCTGCAAGCTGCGGCTGCTCACGGAACCCACTTAGCCCTTAACACTGCAGAATGGACACTCACTGACAGGCTGTACTGTAGTAGTAATAAGTTGGAAGCTTGGGACTTGGCAAACTGGTCGAAACAACAAAAAAGCAATGCATCTGACCAAGGTCGTACTTGACAAACTCTTGATGAAGAGAAGCAATGACACGTTAGAGCAACTCCGAGGAAGTGGGCCTGCAGCTGCATCTGCCTTTTTTTGGAACAAAATTGCTTCTAGAGCTGCTAGAATGGGAATGGAAACACAAGTGCTCGTGTTAGGGGAGAAGGAAGGAAGGAGAGAGAACTGTGGGGCCTTAGAAAAGGTAAAGGTAAAACAAAAGTGGTCTTCCAGGTAGTAAAGAGGGCTGAGATATACACAACTAACAGATGAAACAGTGACTGAGAGATTAATAAAATGAAAAGGAGACAAACCCAGAAAACATTATGAGACAATCTTTCTCCCATCGACTAAGTTTTTGTTGGAATTTTGGCCCAAGGCCCATGGAGGAAATAACAATAATTCTAAATAAATCTCAAAGTCTCATTAGTGCAAAAGAGGGTGATGCTAGTGGCTAAAATTTGAGAGAAGCAATCCACTCCCTAAGTGAATGATAAGAATAGAGGAGAGGGGTGACTCACGCGCGCTCCTCCTACTTGCTCACCTAGCCTCACGCGCGCGCATTCGTGTGAATTCGAGCCTCGGGCCGACCCAACTTCTATTTTTGCCGCAGAAAAAATCGGTTGGGCTTTGTGGGCTTTTGAGGCTTCCGAATTGGGCTGAGTCAGTTAGAGACGGACGCGGAATCGGTTTGAACAAACCGGACCGGACACTACCATAAAAAGGGCCAGTGATAAATTAGATCCGCAAGCGAATCAATCTCTAACAGGGACTCTATATATTGCGGCGTGTGCGACAGAGGAAAAAACCCACGAAACAAAATCGTTCGCACATTCCAGTTTCTTGCGCCACCATCATCTACTCCATCCCCAGCGCCTGCGTGCACTGACGATCGGGGGAGCAGGTCTCCGGAACCGCTCGCCCTTGCGATCCTGCACCGGGAGAGGGCGAATAAGGTTTTGGGAAGCGCTCTGCGTGACTGCTTGAGTTATTCATCACGGGTCGCCTAACGCTGAGATCGCGCGTTGCTGTCCAGCATCGCCAACAACGACTGCACCGACCAACTGTCGTCAGATCTATGTTTGCAGCGGTTCATCCAGCTTCAGATTGGTACGCCTAATCTGACTTCAGATCATTGACATGCACTTGAGAGGGTTATGCGCTATCTGAGAGGTACAATGAGTTATGAAATTCTCTATACGGGGCATCCGGCCGTGCTTGAAGGATATAGTGATTCGAACTGGATCTCTGATGTTGATGAGCTCTATGCCACGAGCGGATATGTGTTTACTCTTGCTGGTGGAGCCATTATCATGGAGGTCTTGCAAACAGACCATATTGACGAGGTCAACCTGGAAGCAGAACTCACTACTTTAGAGACAGCAACTGCGGAAGCGGAATGGCAGCGAGAGCTCTTGATGGATTTGTCTGTGGTCGAGAAACCATTGTCGGCAATCCTTATGGACCATGACAGTCAAATGGAGATTGCTAAAGTGACCAGTTCTAAGGATAATGCAAAATCATCAAGACACGTTGTCGGTACCCTGCGAACCGGGTATCCCCGCGTAGTGGATAAAAAACAAGTCTGGGCCCCGCCTTTCCAGCTTAGGTGGCCCCAGCGTAAGTCACATGCCCTAGGCTCCATGGGCAGTCCTGGGGTTGCCACGTGTCTTCAGGCCCTGAGCCTGACTACCGGTGGAGGGTGGCTCAGGAGTCGCCACGTGTCCAGTGGTGCCGGACCTGAACTTCCGCCAGGAAGGGCTCCGGCGCTGCCACGTGTCCGGAACCTTCGAGCCACACTCTCTGCCAGAGAGAACTCCGGAGGTGCCACGTGCCCTACGGTTCCGAGTCCGACTCCCAGCATGGTGAGGGCTTCGATGCTGCCACGTGGGCAACGACTCTAGGTGTACCTTCCACCAAGGAAGGCTTTGGAGGTGCCACGTGTCTTGCGGCCCCGGGCCCAACCTCCAGCATAGGAGGGCTTCGGTGCTTCCACGTGCCTAGTGACTCCGGACCACCCACTACTCCGCAAAACAGCTCCGGTGGAGACGCGAGTCCCGGGGGCCATCCGCCCGGACGTCACGCCAACAAGCAACAGGCAGATGGCCAAGGAGTAAAAAGGAAGGTGCGCTGTCAGCCCGAGCATTCAAGGCTCGCGCCTTCCCTAGAAGCATGGCGCATGACGTAAGCCTTGCTGCCCCGTCTGCGCACCATTACGATGAAAGACAGGGCGGTGAGGCGTGACGGCACAAAAGTGCCGCCCAACGGCGCAGAGCCGCCTAGCAGAGCGAGAAGACGCGGCGACAAGACGGGAACTTCATCACCACCGGCCGCCCGGTCAGAGGCGCCCGGCGTGACAGGCGACACATCTTAACTCCACCGAAATGACAATGCATATAGTTGTAAATGCCCATAGCTTGTGTATAGGATACAAATAGCCGCGGGGCCACCTGTCGGGCCCCGGGCCACCTGTCGGGCACCAGGCCACCTTGTAACTGCCCCGGCCTTGGGCTATAAAAGGACCGGGGCACCCTCCGGGCAGGGGGTTCGCAACCTAGCCAAGTAATTCTCACACGCGAGCAAGCAATACATCAAGCACTCCCGTGGACGTAGGGTTTTACGCTCCGGCAGTCCGAACCACATAAATCCCCGTGTCTCTCTCGTCATTGTGCCCAGACCTTTGAGATCCACTAGCCACACCGAAAAAAGAACCTCCGCGGGCTGCTTCCGAGAAAACCAGGGGAAGTGTCGTAGAGAACACTTCGACATTTGGCGCGCCAGGTAGGGGGCTTTTTATTTCTATAAGGTGTTTGTGAAGCCCACATTGGTGAACATCCAATCTGTTGGCGGTTCTTCCTGCCCCTCGCGCCGCCAGCGGCACAGAGAGCAGGAAACATCCTCTGGTCCTAATGTGAGACCGTCTGCGCCAGCGCCAGTCCCTACATTGACGGTGCCTGTAACCTCCTCGCAACCTTCGGTAGCGACGGCGTCACAAGCACCGACCGAAGCCAGCCCGGAGAGCGCTCTCTTAGCAGCCCGCATGCTCCTTCACAACCCCCCCAGGTGCGGGAGATTCCCCGTTTGCTGCTGAACAATCTCGCAACGACGTTGACCACCTGGTCGTCGCCGCACTCAACTTGCCGTGTCATCGGAGATGGGAGTCAGGGACGGGACAGCTGTCGCCCCGTAACCAAACAAGGGATTACAGGACGAAGATAACCCACTCGATGGTGATGTCCAGGCTCCCCACCACAGACCTCAGGGGTGAGCTGGACCGCCGATGCCGTCAGAATGAAGATGGTCGCGTCACCATCGAGCGGCAGCGCGAGTTGCGTCGTAGCTTCGGAGAGGAAAATGGTACCCCGGGTACCATGCGCCCCGTTTACGCGAGCCAGAACCCTGTCTCCCCAAGCTCAGTGGGAGGCTGCATGGCTCTAGCCCTCACACCTTCGTATGGCGGTGTGGCCGCGCATGTTTCGGCCACACTTGTCGTTGAAGTTCGCCGAGACAGTCAACCCGTTGAGTTCCTGCGGATCTACTCCACCGCCATCTTACCTGCAGGAGGGGATGAGGCCATCATGGCCAACTACTTCCCAGTATCCTTGACTGGGTCAGCTCGGTCATGGCTCATGAACTTGACCCAGGAGTCTCTGACCTCCTGAGAGTTGTGCCGTAAGTTCACGACCAACTTCGGGAGTTCCTACGTCCGGCTGGCCTCGGAGGCTGACCTCCACACCATACAACAACAACCGGGGGAGTCGTTGCGTTCTTTCATCCAGCGCTTCTCCCAAGTCAGGAACACCATCCCCCGCATCTCCAACGTATCTGTTGTCCTCGCCTTTCGACAAGGCGTCCGCGACAAGAAGATGCTCGAGAAGTTGGCCACGCTTGACGTGCAGGACGTCTCCAAGCTCTTCAGCCTGGCAGACAAGTGTGCCAGAGCCGAGCCGTAACTAGCACATGTCGCCCAACAAGGGGAGTGAGTCCACCAGGGAGGGCCCTAGTGGCACGAAGAAGAGGGCTGACGGCAAGGACAAGCCGTTGGCCGGAGCCCACACTGCAGCAGAAGTAGCGGCCGCAGGGGGCCGGGGGCCACGCACCGACAAGCGACCGTGATAGCCGTCCGACGGCGACGATGGCGCCTAGAGATGCCCGATCCATGACACCAACCGACACAGCGCCAGCGAGTGCCGGGAGATACATTGGTTGGCGGAGCGCTTCCGAGAGCTCCGACAGCAGTGCCAGGACGGCGCACCCTCCGGCCAGCGTGAGGGCAAACAAAAGGCTGACTCGGAGGTCAGCAACGACCAGGAGATGGAGTTCCAAGACGCCAAGCGGGCGTTAAAGGTCCTCTATAAGCAAGAAGAGAGCTCCAACTCCGAGCACAGCGAGCGACGCAAGACGCTCCATGCCTGACCAGGCGGTCCCTTCTCCGTCGTGAAGAGTAGACGACCCAAGGTAGGGCTACCTGGTGCATCGGCCAAGGCTTTCTTGAGGAGGAGTGACGAACCTATTTCACGACCAGTACGAGCATGCCGCCCAGGTGCGTCCGTCTTACTACAGAGATGGGTACCTATACCCAGACAACAGACCATAGGACACCTCCGTAAGTCCACCCCTAAAGTAGTGGTAGAATATTTTTTGTTTTTCCCTTTCTTGTAAGGGGAACTTAGAGACTGGAAACAGAGCCTAGAACAGCTAAAGCCCCGGAAGGGTCCAATCACTCTTCATACCCGGGGCGAATCGTTGCCTTCTTACACGGCCTGTTGTCCCCTATTGCCCGAAGGAAACCATGAATAAGAAAAATATATCATGTCCTGTGCACTCCATTATAATCTATGTTGGCTCTTGCATAGCGGTTATAAATGGCATGTCCAGAGCCATCCTACATGCTAGTCTTACACATTTGTGGCGGAATTGATTTCATCCCCATACCACCTAGGGGTCAGGACAACGGTGGCCCGGAGCCAGAGCCTCGGTTTTCTCAGGACCCAACAAGTCACTCTGTTGTGACGGCCCTCACGCGAGCGAGGTGCCAAAGCGGGGGTCCTGCTCACCTCGCAGTTAGGAGAGAAGTTCAAGCACGAGATGCATCTTTACTCCAAAGCTACTAATAGCATGGCAAAGTATGAAGTCCTCATACTTGGCTTGAATACTGCCTTTTCTCTAGGAATATGGCAGATGATGGTTAAAAGGAGACTCCCAACTCGCCATCAAACATGGCGAGCAAGAGTAACCCTACACCGACCCACGACCAGCTGCCTACTTTATCCATATGCAAGAGGCGGAAAAGAGATTTCATACTTTGGGGTAGCGCCACATCCTCCGCGCCAACAACGCGGTGGTAGACAACCTTTCAATAAAAGCCTCTGCATGGGCTCCGGTCCCCGAAGGCACCTCTGAAAGAAGGTTACTGCGTCATACAGCCTGGCCTGCCGAACCAGATGAAAGGGGGCAAGCCCGGCACCTCGAAGCTCATAGTTCCGGCGGCCCTGCAACCATGGCGCTCGCGAAGGATCGTATGCGTCACTGGGGACTCCGTGTAACCCGGCGCCCAAGATCCAAAAAGCTCAAGTAGGTCCTGATGCATAGATCATGGAGGTCCGGACCTACTTGAAGGATAACGTCCTTCCCGATGAACGTGTATCCACTGAACCGATCATTCGTATGGCTAGAAGATATACGCTGGTAGACGGGGATATATACTGGCATGGCGCAGGCAGCGTTCTATTGCGGTGCATTACCCGAGAGGAAGGCTGCGAGTTATTCGCAGAGATCCATGAGGGCGAGTGCGGCAACTCCTTCGTTCCGCACGATGGCCGGTAAAGACTTCCAACATGGCTTCTACTGATCGATAGCCCTCCGGTATGTCGTCGAGTTGGTTAAGAGATGCAAGGCATATCAGTTCCACGCCAAGCAGATCCACACGCAGGCGCAGACACGTCAAATGACCCTGCCCTCGTGACCATTCGGGGCATGATGGCTGGGCACCCCGATGCTGTGACTTCAGTTTCTGGGAGCCTGGTAGCACATGCCCCTAGGAAAAGCCTCAACCACGCCTTGGATGACCGCGTCGCCAAGCCCGGACCGTATTAATAGGTCCATGGTGACCCCGCCCACCCCAGGAGGCCCGATGCTAATACCTTGCCTCATCTAGTCTACTTGGTAGGTGCGCTCCCCCCTCCAAGTGACCACACCTACCAGAGGGCCATCACGTTAAATCACGCGGGCAGGGCATCGGACCGCTCCAGCAACGAGCAGAAGACTCAGAGCGCGGGCTACGACAAGCTGAAGACAAGGGTTGAACTCCCCCCGGCTCTTTGCGTTACCAGGAGTTCAGAAGGTATGGTAGCCACACCGCTAGGGCGCCCTGAGTCCTTACACCATTGAGGGCCCGGAGGAACAAGCTTGGGACATTAGCAAAGTCTTTCCTACATCGTCTAAGTCGTTCTGGACCTTTGCGCTCCCTTACCAGTATAGCTTTCCTCTCAAGCTTGTGTATATTTTTGCGTACCCCTCGACGCGTACGTAGTTGTATTTATATGTCTCACCCCTGGCTAAATTCCCGCTACAAGGCGGAAACGCTGAGGCACCTGTATTACCCCCGGACCCCCTGGCTACCATCCTGTTCGGGCCTGGTGATGCCGGAAGGACGCTCCCCTCTTTGGAGTGTATGGTCAGCGGGAGGTCCAGGGTGTGTAGCCTGCTTAGACTGGTCCTGCGCCCTAAGCGTGCCTCTGTCAGCACAACACCCAAGTGCAGGGTGCCCGGACGGCACACCACCCCGGGAAGGAGGGTAACCGAGGTTCGAAGGTAATACACCGAATTGCCCAGGCCCCCGTAGCTTAGCAGAGGACCAAAATCCATAATGGGGCATCGAGCAAAGAAAATGCAACTACACGGGACGAATTATCCTTTTAGTGTCTGTGCAAGCCACAGGGCTCCGGTCTGTGGGACCGTAACTCTAACTCTCCCAAGGGGCCACTCTCGGACCCCTAGAAGTCGGCGCCTCCCGAAGGCCCCGGAGCTTGTGTCTTACACTGACGCCCGTTTGCCAGGGGAGTCATTGTGACTGGTCAAGTTGAGCAAGTCGCCTGCACCCCAGCAACTCGTAAGAGGAAGCGGGTACACATCTACGGCAAGCAACAAGGAAACGACGGCTGCTTTGGTGAGTTAAGGGACCCTCCGATCTTTGCGGCATCAAGGGTCAGGGGTCCTCACGGAAGCTAAAAATGGTTCTGTCTAAACCGGACCAAGCACCAAGTGGTTGATAGAAGGAAGATTAATGGAACCACTTTTTCATTCATCAACACAGAAATACAAGACAAGACAATGAAATACTTAGAACAAGAAGCTTTCATTAATATTAGGGTCCCGACATACAATAGGGGATACAAGACAACTAAAGAACTCAACAACTACAAGCCAAGTAGTCTTCTGCCCCGTGGACTGCTTGGTTGTCCCCCGAGCCGATCTCTGTGCAGTGAGACGGTCACCTGCAGTTAGACCGAGGTCGACAGTAGTGCACGCTGGACTGAGACAACGATGACATCCAAGTGTTGTATCAAGCGGTGCATGCTGGACCAAGGCAATAGTAACATCCAGTACCAGGTGGGCAAAATCGCCATCTATGGCTGATTTTTCTGTCTACAACAGTACCAGGAGGAAAGCTTGATCACTCTCGACTTAGCCTTCCTTCGATACCGGCAGACAGTCCTCTTGCGGCAAAGCGCCTAGAGAACGTGTTCCACCCGATACTGGCGTTGAGGCTCACGGCGGGTCGAAGACCCTGTCCCCGGCGGCCTTCCCAATCGTCGGCACGCCATTAGGATGGCTTGTGCCTCTATCCAAGGCCTTCAAGGAGAGGGATCTATCAGAGACCCTCACTGGAGGCCGCGCACACACGAATATCTCACAGAAGTGGACGAAGACGGCTACCAGTGAGGGAGTATCTGGTGGGTGAGAGCATCTGGAAGTAGAGAATTCCGGCGCAAAAGAGGAGAACAAAGGCCACATGGTGAGTAGTGTCATCCTACATCGCAAGGCCTCCTTTTATACCTGTCCACGACATCAGGAAGCACAGCAGACGTGGAGATTGGGTTGCCACCGCTGCACGCCACGAACTATTCGTCTCCCCCGGCGAAGGGCTGGATCCAGGACCACCCGTCAGTCACTGGAGGTCGGGAGGATAGCCCCTTGGGAACGTCTAGCGGTTCTCGAGGAGAGTGGAGTGACCGGCTCATTGGTTGCCGCAGTAGATAACCCGAGGCAACCCCGCAAGCACGCCGCTTTAGCTCTCGCCAATGACAGGTAGAGCCCAGGACCACCAGTCAGGAATCGGCGGGTATAAACTCGGGAACGTCTGGCACTTCTCGAGGGAAGTGGCACGGTGCTCCTGCAGTCACGGGCGGTCGCAGTAAAAGACCCGAGGCAACCCCTCGGCTGCCACACCACGACTGATCAAATCAGAGTGAACGCAACGATACGCTGCCTCTTTGACTGAGTGCGCCCACTACGCCGAGGACGAACAACCTCTTCATCTCCCAGGTACGGCCGATCACCCACTACGCGAAAATCACGCCGTCGCTTTGATTCCACAACGCGGAAAAGATAGGGGCCCCACCTGCGCGCTCAATACCTCCCTCGAGATGGGCCCGGGGGCCACTGTCGGTACCCTGCGAACCAGGTACCCCCGCGTAGTGGATAAAAAACAAGCCTAGGCCCCGCCTTTCCAGCTTAGGCGGCCCCGAGTGTATGTCCCGTACCCTGGGCTCCATGGGCAGTCCCGGGGTTGCCACGTGTTTTCAGGCCCTGAGCCTGACTACCGGCCGAGGGTGGCTCAGGAGTCGCCACGTGTCCAGTGGTGCCAGACCTGAACTTCCGCCGGGAAGGGCTCCGGCGCTGCCACGTGCTCGGAAACTTCGAGCCACACCCTGCGCCAGAGAGAACACCGGAGGTGCCACATTTCCTACGGTTCTGAGCCTGACTCCCGGCATGGGAGGGCTCTGGTGCTGCCACGTGGGCAAGGACTCTAGGTGTACCTTCCGCCAAGGAAGGCTTCGGAGATGCCACGTGTCCTGCGGCCCCGGGCCCGACCTCCAGCATAGGAGGGCTCCGGTGCTGCCACAAGCCCAACGACTCCGGACCACCCACTACTCCGCAAAACAGCTCCGGTGGAGACGCGAGTCCCGGGGGCCAGCCGCCCGGACGTCACGCCAACAAGAGACGGGCAGATGGCCAAGGAGTAAAGAGGAAGGTGCGCTGTTAGGCTGAGCATTCAAGGCTCAAGCCTTCCCCAGAAGTATGGCGCACGACGTACGCCTCGCCGCCCCGTCTGCGCACCATTACGGTGAAAGACAGGGCGGTGAGGCGTGACATCACAACAGTGCCACCCAACGGCACAGAGCCGCCTAGCAGAGTGAGAAGATGCGGCGACAAGATTGGAACTTCATCATCACCGGCCGCCCGGTCAGAGGTGCCCGGCGTGACAGGCAGCACACCTTAACTCCACCGACAGTGACAATGCATATAGCTGTAAATGCCCATATCTTGTGTATAGGATACCGATAGCCGTGGGGCCACCTGTCGGGCCCCGGGTCACCTTGTAACTGCCCCAGCCTTGGGCTATAAAAGGACCAGGGCAGCCTCCGAGCAGGGGGTTCGCAACCCAGCCAAGTCATTCTGACACACGAGCAAGCAATACATCAAGCACTCCCGTGGACATAGGGTTTTACGCTCCGACGGCCCGATTCACGTAAATCCTTGTGTCTCTATCGCCATTGTGCCCATACCTTCGAGATCCACTAGCCCCACCAAAAAAAAAGAACCTCCGCGGGTTGCTTCCGAGCAGACCGGGGGAAGTGTCTTAGAGAACACTTCGATATTTGGCGCGCCAGGTAGGGAGCTTTTTAGTTCTAGAAGTTGTTCGTGAAGCCCACAATGGTGAACATCCAATCTGTCGGCGATTCTTCCCACCCCTCGCGCCGCCAGCGGCATAGCGAGCAGGAAGCTTCCTCTGGTCCCAAAGTGAGACCGTCTGCGCCAGCGCTAGTCCCTACAGTGACGATGCCTGTTACCTCCTGGCAACCTTCGGTGGCAACGGCGTCACAAGCACCGACTGAAGCCAGCCCGGAGAGCACTCTGTTAGCAGCCCGCACGCTCCTTCACAACCTCACAGGTGCGGGAGCTTCCCCGTTCACTGCTGAACAATCTCGCAACGACGTCGACCACTTGGTCGTCACCGCGCTCAACTCGCCGTGTCATCGGAGACGGGGGTCAGGGACGGGACAATTGTCGCCCCGTAACCTAACGACGAATTACAGGACAGAGATAACCCACTCGACGACGACGTCCAGGCTCCCCACTACATACCTCAGGGGTGAGCTGGACCGTCGCCGCCATTAGAATGAAGATGGTCGCGTCACCATCGAGCGGCAGCGCGAGTGGCATCATAGCCTCGGGGAGGAATATGGTACCCCAGGTACCATGCACCCTGTTTACGCGGGCTAGAACCCTTTCTCCCCAGGATCAGTGGGAGGCTGCATGGCTCTGGCCCCACACCTTCGTATGGCGGTGTGGCCACGCAAGTTCTGACGACACTTGTTGGAGAAGTTCGACGGGACAGTCAACCCCGTCGAGTTCCTGCAGATCTACTCCACCGCCATCTTAGCTGCAGGAGGGGATGAGGCCATCATGGCCAACTACTTCCCAGTAACCTTGACCGGGTCAGCTCGGTCATGGCTCATGAACTTGCTCCAGGAGTCTATGACCTCCAGGGAAGAGTTGTGCCGTCAGTTCACGGCCAACTTTGGGAGTTCCTACGTCCGGCCAGGCTTGGAGGCTGACCTCCACACCATACAACAATAATCGGGAGAGTCGTTGCGTTCTTTCATTCAGCGCTTCTCCCAGGTCAGGAACACCATCTCCCACATCTCCAACGCATCTGTCGTCCTCGCCTTTCGACAAGGCGTCCGCGACAAGAAGATGCTTGAGAAGTTGGCCATGCATGACGTGTAGGACGTCTCCGAGCTCTTCAGCGTGGCGGACAAGTGTGACAGGGCCGCAGAGGGCCGTAACTGGCACACGCCGCCCAACCAAGGGGAGTAAGTCCTCCAGGGAGGGCCCTGGTGGTAGGAAGAAGAGGGCTGGAGGCAAGGACAAGCCGTTGGCCGGAGCCCACACTGCAGCAGCAGTAGCGGCCGCAGAGGGCTAGGGGCCGTGCACCGACAAGCGACCGCGACAGCCGTCCGACAGCGACGATGGCGCCAAGAGGTGCCCAGTCCTCGACACCAACCGCGGCACAGCGCCAACGAGTGCTGGGAGATACAAAGGTTGGCGGAGCGCTTCCGAGAGCTCCGACAGCAGCGCTAGGACGGCGCGCCCTCCCGCCAGCGGGAGGACAAACAGAAGGCTGACTCGGAGGTCGGCAACGACTAGGAGATGGAGTTCTAAGACGTCAAGTGGGCGTTAAAGGTCCTCTATGACCAAGAATAGAGCTCCAACTCCAAGCACAGCGAGCGGCGCAAGACACTCCATGCCTGACCAGGCGGTCCCTTCTTCGTCATGAAGAGTAGACAACCCAAGGTAGGGCTACCTGGTGCCTCAACGAGGGCTTTCTCGAGGAGGAGTGACGAACCTATTCCTCGACCAGTACGAGCATGCCACCTAGGTGCGTCCGCCTTACTACAGGGATGGGTACCTCTACCCAGACCACAGACCATAGGACACCTCCGTAAGTCCAACCCTAAAGTAGTGGTAGAATGTTTTTTCTTTATTCTCTTTCTTGTAAGGGGAACATAGAGACTGGAAACAGAGCCTAGAACAGCTAAAGCCCCGGAAGGGTCCAGTCACTCTTAGTAATCGGGGCGAATCGCTATCTTCTTACACAACTTGTTTCCCCCTATTGACCGGAGGAAACTAGGAATAAGAAAAAAATATATCATGTCATGTGCACTCCATTATAATCTATGTTGGCTCATGCATAGCGGTTATAAATGGCATGTCCAGATCCATCCTACACGCTAGTCTTACACAATTGTAGCGGAATTGATTTCATCCCCATACCACCTAGGGGTCATGACAACGGTGGCCCGGAGCGAGAGCCTCGTTTCTCACCGGACCCAACAAGTCACTCTGCTGTGACGGCCCTCGCGCGAGCGAGGTGCCATAGCAGGGGTCCTGCTCACCTCGCAGTTAGGAGAGCAGTTCAAGTACGTGGTGCATCTTGACTCCAAACACTTCGACATTTGGCGAGCCAAGTAGGGGGCTTTTTAGTTCTTGAAGCTGTTCGTGAAGCCCACAATGGTGAACATCCAATCCGTCGATGTCGTAGAGAACACTTTGACATTTGGTGAGCCAGTAGGGGGCTTTTTAGTTCTTGAGGCTGTTCGTGAAGCCACAATGGTGAATATCCAATCCGTCGGCTCATTTAGGTGTCGTAGAGAACCCTCTCTATGTGAAGATGCACAACTATACTCTCAAACTGTAAGGCAGGTTGGCAATTTACCTTAATGTATTTCTGCTGGCCACATGTAGCAAAGATGTTGTCCTACAGAGCAATCTTGAAAGAAACACACCTATATGAGCCCCGACTGTCTAACGTCGTAGTCTGTGAGATTTGGATGACCCCTAGAAAACTCATGAAGAGACCAGGGAGTACGACGCATATGCTCCATCCGCAGGGTAGACTACTGGTAGTCAAGTACTAGTAAAGTCTTTAGGTGAAATCGGTTCACACAAAACTTGCAATTCAAGACTTAGTCCATTGTTCAAGTTGTAAACTAACGTAACTTAAAGATCTAGCCAGAAGTTCAACTTAACAGCCTCTACTGAAACACTAGTATATCAAACACGGAACAAGAATGACCTCTCATTTAATGACTTTGAGATCTGGTGGGGGATTGTTGGGATTTTGGCCCAAAGCCCATGTAGGAAATAACAATAATTCTAAATAAATCTCAAAGACCCATTAGTGCAAGAGAGGATGCTGCTAGTGATTAGTACCACATAGAAAGTTTGAGAGAAGCAACTCCTATATATAAGGGAGATTGTTCTTCCACTCCCTAAGTGAGAGGTAAGAAGAGTAGAGAGGGGTGGCCCACGCGCGCTCCTCCTCCTCCTCCTCGCTCGGCTCGCACACGAGCGCGTGTGTTCGTGTGAATTCGAGCCTCACGCCGAGCCCAACTTTTATTTTTGCTGTAGAAAAATTCGGTTGGCTTTTTGGGCTTCTGAATTGGGCTAAGTCAGTTAGAGAAGGACGTCCTAATCGGTTTAGGAACAATCGGACCGGATACTACTACAAAAAGCCGCATGTGATAACTTTTTTCACAGACTGTTTAAGTTTATGCCTGTGATAATACGTTTAGAGCCGCCTGAGATGAAGCTTGTTGTAGTAGTGGAATCCGCACATTGCATATAAATCGGATCCACAACCGAATCGATCTCTAACAAGGACTCTATATATTACGGCGTGCACGGCAGAGAAAAAAAACCCATGAAACAAACCGTTTCCACGTTCCAGTTTCTTGCGCCGTCATCGTCTAGTCCATCACGAGCGCCGGCGTGCACTGACGATCGGAGAGCAGGTCTCCGGAACCGCTCGTCGATGCGATTCTGCACTGGGAGAGGGCGAATAAGGTTTTTGGGAAGCGGTCTGTGTGATTGCTCGCGTTATTCATCACGGGTTGCCTACTGCTGAGATCGCGCGCTGCTACTTAGCGTCGCCAACAATGTCTGCACCGATCAACTGCCGTCAGATCTACGTTTACAGCGGTTCGTCTAGTTTCAGATTGATACGCGTAATTTGACTTCTCGTTTGCTAGTGTTCTCACTGCTTGAATTCGTGTTTTTTCGCGATTATTCAGTAAATTGTCTTATTCTTCTAACAGTTTTTTTTATAAAATAATGTAACGAGTGCTTTTGAGTTTTGAGTGGGGCTCAGCCAAAACACAGGGAAATGCATCAAAATGGCTAGAATGTCCCCAACTTCACAAGACAAACGCCCCAAGCCCAAGACACGTTAGAGACTGTTTCTGATCATCACAAACAAAGTACACTCAAAAGTACACACTTCCTGGTCAAAATATACGCCGGCGGCACAGTCACAGATGATCCGGGTAATCATTCCGTCCTTCGTAGCAGCTTCAGAGTGGATCGAGACGGGCAAAAGGAAATCTCAAAGATACTTCAATGTTAGATCTTGAAGTACTTTTCCCAACTCGTCCTTAATTATCAGCATATTTTTATCTACCAACGAGATGGTAAAGTACAGTAGCATATGACGATTCCAAAAAGATCTGTGAATGCAATATGACAACTATTCTTACAGGGAGACCATGCAGGCATTTTACAGTGGTGTGAGCTATCCAAGCAAACCGTGGAGTAGCAAAGCAGGAAGGGAAAGGGGATAAATTTACTTGCCGCATGAATCGATGCCAGATGCCAAGAATCTTCATTAAATCCATGCCGAACGCACTGGATCTGCAGAATTCGTACACGCATGCGAGTAGCGGCTGCACGATGAGCTGTCCGTTATCTGAAACAATCGTATCCGTCAATCATCAAGCTGTCTATCTCCGACAAGAACAATAAGCTGCATTCAGGTTCAGAGATTTGTCCCCTGGGTTAGATGAAGTGGAAAAAAAGGAAATATTAGCAGGGTTGCATGGGGGAGGGGAGCTACGTGCTTGCCACCTCCTGTAAAAGCACAGCCTCCTTCCAAGCTCTGCACCACAGCAAGCTCCAGCCATAGTCATCAAACCGTCCTACTCTTGATCGCACAGTTCACCAGTTATCAAGTTAACTTGTAGCCATGAGGACTATGAACCAGAGCAAGCAGAAGGGGAAGGTGGCCAGAGCCCCCAAAAAAGAGCATAGGACCAGGATCTACATCATCCGCCGTTGCATCGTCATGCTCCTCTGCTGGCATGACTGAACTCCAGCTAGCGTTTTCCTCCACTGAATCCATTAGGGGTCCATGAAGACGTTATACTTAGCTAGGCAACTGCAAGTCAGGAGCTCTCTTGCTCATTCCAGGTTGCACTTGAGCAAGCTTGGCAGGCTAAGACATTCTATCTTTGTTTCATTATTAGTACTTTTTCTGTTTTCTCCAATCTTTTTTTACCTCCTGCTATCCACAGCTCTAACCAAGACCTAAGCAGCTACAACACAATAAGATATCACAGGCCCAGATGGGACAAAGTTGCTGATTAACTGGCTGCAGTCTGAGATGGAGAGGGATATATATTGCACGTACTGTACTCACCAGGAATACAGGGGCCCTGTCTTCTGGGGTCAGCAGCACCTCGTCCTGCATTTCTTAAGGAGCCAGAAACAGAAGGAAATGATGCCGAGACACGGCGATGATGTAAATGTGAGTGACCAAGCAGAAGCAAACAAAGTGAGCAAGCGAACAAACGCACGCACGGACGCGTGCAGGAACGCACGTACCAAGGCGCTGAGGCACGTGCAGGACATACCCTGAGCCCTGTGCATGAGGCCCTTTCCTCCCCATGCCACTGTCAGTCTGGCAGTTTCACGTTATCCATAATTTTGCAGCAAGAACATATATACTTTGAACAATCAGTGTCGAAACACAGTTCTTAATGCGCTAAGCAATTTACAGTACTAAAGTTCAATTTTTATTAGTCATCAGTAGGATATTGCATTTGACATGATTCAGTCATATATGTATCCACTTTGATTAAGCTCCCACTTAAAAGAAGATTGTACTGGGTATTGGTCAGCTTCCACTTAAAACGACTGTTGTTGTGTTCTAATCACCTTCCACGCAACAAGATTGCAGTGTCCTTTCTTAGTGGATACCAAACATTAGCTGGGTCAATCTACCCAAAATTAAGCTGTTTCCATTTTTGAATACTCACTAACAAGCGCCATTTAAAATGAAACAGAGGGAGTACAAGGCAATGGAAATTTTCCTTTTCGATCGAGCCCTATTTTCGCTGTTAGCCGCTGTGTTCTGTCAACACCGTTTGACCTTAAAAATTAAACGAAACGATTGAACGACAGAGAAATGTTTGCTACTCCTTTCTACATGCACAGTTTCTTTCACTTAGTTCACTTTGGCATATGAAAATATTCGTAATATGCATCATACCTGGTGGCCATGGCAGCAATAGAGAGAGAAGAGAGTTTGACCACACAAACTGATCTCAATTCTTACACCCAAAGGTTCAAAGCAACAAGCATGTGACAAAACATTACGAATTACAGTTTCATCACAAAAGCGTATCATTCTATAATCTCGGTTCTTGAAGAATGCAAGTTTTGAGAATTTGCTATCATCGTCGCAGTAACAAATCAGGATGTAGAACAGTTAATTGATGATATTCATATCATTCTTCTTCCAGATATACAGAAAGATGACAATCTCAGACTACGGAGGTGGATCGGAGCCTTACCTGAAGCAACAGGCAAGTAAAAAAATTGATCCCCTCCACTACAAGCAGAAGCAGTACATGGCCAGCCTATACAAAGCAGCTACTCCTGAAACCTCTTTTTTTTCGATGAAGGGCGCAGCCACTCCTAAAACCTAAACCCTACCAAAATGGCAACGCCAAAAAGCATCCAGAACGGACCCAAAAACATGCTCTCATGGAGATCAAAATCTAGTCGGTCCAGCGGAGCAGCATGATAACGCAGCGGCGGAAGATGTAGAACTTAGCTCTCTTCTCCTGGAAAGCTTTGTTGAGCCTCCCCATCTGCCTACCATGTCCTCCAAGCTTCATGGTCTGATGAAGATTGGTGTTGATGTGAGGCAAATGAGGAGGAAGGTGCAGAGCTAGACAACTTGTGGTGTGATGGCCTGTGTGGTATGGGAGGGAAGGAAGGTGATGATTGCTTTATATAGAGGTACGCAAGGGATGTGTCATACCCCCACACGCAGGCAGTTTGTTAATGCACTAGGAGGCATACTTCTGACCCTAGAATTAGCCTAACCCCTAATCTATGTGCTTATAGCATAGGGGCTAGCAAAAACATAAAGTATCCACGACCATGACCATGCCAGAGAACTACAACAGTAAAAACAGACAAGATAAAGTGGCCGTCCATCCATCCGTGCAACAAAGGAGGATGCAGGTTGTTTAGTGACTCCAAGAAAGGGACCCCGAAAAATATCATATAGTGCTTAGTGGGAAGCTTCCAGGAAGGTCACCTTGATGCATAGAGTAAGCACATTTATTCTCACCCGAGGAAGGTGTTAAGAGATCGTAATACTGCTGACTATGAAATGCCCTACAAAACAGCAAAGGCACGGATAAAACTCCGGGCTTCTATGAGACTTGTCTGGTTTCAGTTTCTATGCATTGGCCTGAAGTTACACCTGATGGACACTATATATCTTTGTAAGATATTGTAACAATGCAAATAAGAAATGCTCTACAGCACGCAAAACCATTGGGGTACGGCTTCAGTCTTCTTGGGAATTGTCTGATTTCACTTTCAATGCACTGCAGTAATGTCATCTCCGAGAAGATGTTTTCCTTAATCATCACAACAATGTTAGACACGTACCTGGTGATCAAGTCGGCAGCCTTGGATAGCGAACAAGAACTGATGTACGAACAAAGAGGAAGACATCATGATACTTGTATTCTGAAGGTGTCTTGATGGAGATCCCAGGAAAGGGTTTCTCTCTCTACTTCAGGTCATTGTACTTAGAAGACATGTTGCAGACATGTTTGCCTGTTGTATGCAATTGGAATTAGATAACTTGACTGATAAAGACTTGATTTGCTGCCTAAACATAAAATCTTAGCCACAGTTGTATCTTTTCCTGACATTATGCAAAATTTAGGTGTCCTAACTTTGCTGCTTAGAATTGCACATACTTGGAGCATGATATTGTGCTATGTAGACAATAACAATTCCTAAGAAGAAAGTAACTTTAGCTCTAGTGCTATAAGAAATGTATCAATGTGCACAAAAAACAAACATCAGTGAAGTTACTAAAAGACATAATTAAGTCCAAAATCTAGTAAATTACTGGATTCAACATTAATAATGTACTAGGGAATCAAATCAAGAGAAAGCCAATGCTTTGCATTGCATCTCTTGCCATATTCCTACCAAAGCCATAACACTAGAACAAAACAGATGGCGATAACATCATGGGCAGATCGATTACGGGCACCACCAAGAAACTTCCTACTCTGAAGGATGACAAACTTACAGATTTATATTTATAAAAAGAAAATCACTATGAGCTGAATTGTTTGATCATCATGAGCTAAATATGTGTATGACAAGTCAATAATCATCTCTGGAAAAAGGAGGTAAGAAAGAATACATGCTAAGACAATAATATGCCAAATGAAGAAACTGATCCAAAGGGTCCAATGCATATGTTAATGTTGGAAATCCGACATTCCCTATCCTGAAAACCGCTGTACTCGCTGCTGGACTCAAACTGCAGCAGCAGATTGGATCAGCTGGTGAAGAACAGCTGCCACATGTGAAGAACAGATGATACAGAGGGGTTCTTGCGCTGGAATACAAGGCAATATGCTATGCCCTACTATTGCTGTTGGCGTGAGCAAGGAAACAGAAGACTTGGCGCAGGACCAGAAGAGAAAAATAATACAGAAGAGGCATATATTCCTCCGAAACTCCTGACTATGTATAGCCTGTTACAAATTAACTCTCCTAATTTGATCTGCAGTAAATAGAATTCTATCTCTAGAAACCGACTCCAACTCTATCTCTAGAAAGCGAATCTAATTCTATCTACTGGACCCAACAGAATTAAAACTGATCTGATCTGTCAGACCAACTGAACAGAACTGATCTATTCTCCCCCCTCCCATCAGGTGCACACACCCCTTGGGCCTAGACTGAGCTGGTTGGCCCTGGGTGCACCTGGGCTGCCGCAACTGAAAAGATCAGCCCACACACTCTTAACTAACTAGAAAACAAGACTATAACAACAACAAAGCCTTTGTCCCAATCACGTTGGGGTAGGCTAACTAGAAAACAAGAATAATTCTCACAATTATTGTTGAGAATGGTTTCACATTGGTTGTAGGGGGAGAGTTGGACCAACATTAAAATGAGAGTCCCTCACCTTTTAGGCTAGCTTTTGAGGTGCGACAAGAATTTCTTTCGATTGGTCCAACGGGCCAGCAGTCAATAAGTTTCTTTCAGCCCAACTGGCTCTCATTTTCTAAATTGTGAAGATTTCATATGCATTAGGTCACTTACAGTCATCACCAAGATCTCTTGACCCTAACTTTAGTAATTGCTTTTCAGAAAAAGCCACAAGAGAACATCACCAAGCACTCTGTTCAAATGATGCTTGCATCACCTAAATAAACTGGTCCCTTGACAAATATACTACTACTACGCAAGACGATTATGTTAATTTTTTTATAATTAAATCGGTCACACCGATGAAAAATTGTGCTTTTTACTATAAATATTATATCCATTTACTCCACCAAGAAGGATTAAATCCAGAAAAAAGATTATCCTTATGTTTGGCACTACACTTTTTTTTTCTCGAAAACGCAGGAGAGCTGCACTTCATTATATTAAGAAGGAAAAGAAAAGGGTTAATAACCTAGTACAGACTTCAGATATTACAAGTTACAACAACACGACTATAAAGAAGACTATAGCTAGCACACTATCATCTAATTGCCTAGGAGATGATCAAACAGGAGGGATAGCCCGCGAGCCCCTGCCATACTCCACAAATGTTGCCCTTCTACACAAAGAGCTAAACAACTAGCAAGATTAGGAGTTGCTCCATCAAAAACACAACGGTTCCACTGATTCCATAGGATCCACGCTCCAAGAGTTGTAAGAGAGTTGACGCCACCATTCTATAACTTATTTACAGCACCTTCAACCTTCTCCCACCATAAATGGAAGACAATATCAGTTGGCTCTGGAGATAAGTATTGTAAGCCGACCTGTCCAAACATATGAAACCAAAATTGTCTTGCAAATACGCATCCGATAATATACAATTTATTGTTTCTTCTTCTTGGTCACATAAAGGACACTTCAAAGGATGAGGCAGCCCACGTTTTACAAGATGATCCACCGACCAACAGCAATTATGTGCCACTAACCATAAGAAGAATCTACATTTAGCCAGTGGCCAAGTCCTCCAAATTCTGTCCCACGGACCAAAATATTTAAATCCAATGAAAAAACCTTCATATGCAGATTATGCTGAATATTGCCGATTAGCGGCCAACCACCAAATGTGAGAGTCTTCTACCTCGGGTTGAAACTCAAAACTATAGAGATCCCAAAGGTTGAGATATTTCAAGATCACCACCACAGTAAGAACTTCAATATCATACACCCAAGTTCGATCCGTGAGAGCCTCCTTAACTGTGCGCCTTTTCAGCCTACGTTTCGGAATCATAGCAAATAAATGAGCTAGATCTTCAACACAATGCCCCTGAATTCATTGATCAGTCCAAAACATAACATGCTCACCATTTCCAACTTCTGAATGCACAGCAACCGAAAAAAAAAGATATGAACTTGACTTGGTATTTTAATAGTAAATCAGGACCATGGACGGTCTGGTTCTGTTTTTTCCAACCACAGCCACCGCATTCGCAATGCCCAGCCCAAGCTTATAAGGTTAGAAATTCCAAGACAACCTAGCTCGATAGGGCGGCAAACTGTGTCCCAAGCTACTAAACAATGTCCTCCTTTTGCATCTTTATGTCCCCTCCAGAGAAATCCACGACGGATTTTGAATAAAGTGTTCTTGTTGTACCAGGATTAGGCCTTCTAGTGATATGCAACACACATTTCATGGTAATTATCCCTTTCAAATAACATATCCATTTCACAAAAAAATGCAATAGATATACTCTCTTCGTTCCGAAATAAATGATGTTTAGGACAAGAAATTTAGTTCAATTTAAACTAAATTACCTATCCTAAACGTCATTTATTTTAGAACAGATGGAGTACACAGATGTCAGATGTTGAGAGTTTCTGGGCATCCATTGGGACGACCCCTTGAATTTCTTTGCCACCATACAGAAAGCTCAAATGAAGTGTCAGCAGAAATTCTTCATCGAGATCCTTGCTATGGCAGCTTGGGGAATCTGAATGCAAAGAAATATCAAGATCTTCATAGCAAAACCACCTTCCTTCTACTTTTGGCAATTATTTTTTGTACATACTGTGAAGCTTCAACTGTACAGGCTTGGTGTATGGCGGCAGATATGAGAGGACAGGAGAAGAGGAACAGCAGGAGATAGATAATTCTCCCTCCGAAGAGGCTCTAAATCATGGTTATCAAGGCGTCGCTTAAGCGTCGCTTAAGCGACGCTTAAGCGGTAAGGCGCCAGACGACCATAAGGCGTCCCGTCACCTTAGATCCTGGCGTAAGGCGGCGGCGGCCGCGCGCAGGAGAGGTGGCGGCGCCCGCGTGGAGGGGAGGCGGCGGCGGCGGTGGCGCAGTGGCGCAGAGGAGGAGGTGGCGGCGGCGGCGCACGGGCGCAGAGCAGTGGTGGCGGCGGCGGCGCATGGGCGCAGAGCAGTGGTGGCGGCGGCGCCCAGCGAAGAAATGGAGAGAGGCGCTGGTTGCTGGCGTGTTTTACTGTTTCTGAGTAGGGTTAGGGTAAATATGGGTTTTGGGCTGGTGGTAGTGGGCTGGATGGGCTATTGGGCCACTGAAATAAAGTTATTGTAGCCTTTTTTTGTCTGTCTTGTGAACTTTTGAATAAGATGCTATTATATTTGAAATTTTATTTCTATAATTTACTATATTTATATATTAAGTAAGGCGTCGCCTCGCCTTACACCTTACCGTTTAAAAGATAAGAAGGGGGCATGTCGCCTTATGTCGCCTTACCGCCTTAATAACTATGCTCTAAATTATTAGATTAATTCCTGCTCGCCTAATACCTGGGGCTCCTTATTCTTATATAGGCAGCCCAATTACAATTTTAACTAACTAGAACTCTTTATCCTTATCTAACTCTTAACTGACTCTTATCTTTAATCTGGTTGGATTCTGGCGCAGCAGAATTATCCTAACCAGTTTATTTAAATAACTTTCTAGAATCCTAACTGACTCTTTATTGAAGACTGACTTTCTTGGCCCTGCGGCTGTATGCTCGGCCAAAGGAAGAGTCCACGACATTTCCCCCGGTCTGTAGAAACAGATCGTCCTCAAGCTGAAAATCTGTATAATCCCCCTTGAAATCTTCAATCTTCATCCAAATTAATTCTGCTGGCAATTTATCTTTCCATCTCACCAAAATGTCACAAGAATCCTTCGTTGGTTTGGCCCTCAAAATTTTCTCTAGTTGTGGCATTGCTCTCCCTCTGACAATGGGAGGAAGAGGCTTGATGGCAGTAGGAATTGAGCCTTCATATTTCTTTAAAAACACCACATGAAATACATTATGCAGTTTTGCTTTAAGGGGTAGATTTAATCTGTATGATACTTTTCCAATCTTTCCTTCTACTTGATATGGTTCATAATACTTTGGACTTAATTTAGAATGGGTCACTTCTCTTAGTGATGAAGATGCTCTTTGATTCAAGCGTAACCATACCCAGTCTTTGCATCATAATTAGATTTCATATGTTCTTGAGCTTGAAGAAGTCGGCCCCGAATTTCTGCCAAAAAATATCCCTTTCCTCCGGTTGTCTCTCAACTGCAATAACCCGAGGTGATACTGGCTGGAATGGTATTAGCTGAGGTGGTTCTCTGTCATGAACCACTTGAAATGGAGTAGCCTTCAAAGATGTTTGGTATGACGTGTTAAAGCAATATTCAGCCCATGGCAGCCAACGGACCCAGCTCTTAGGTCTATCTCATGCTAAACAACGCAAGTATACCCCCAATATTCTGTTTGTGATCTCAGATTGGCCATCTGTTTGAGGGTGAAATGGAGAACTAAGCTTCAGTTTGGTACCTGTTAGCTTAAACAGTTCCTGCCAAAAACTGCTAGTAAATATGGAATCCCATGCAGACGCACAATATGATCAAAGAAGACTTGAGCAACTAAGCTAGCAATGTATGGATGACTTAATGCAATAAAATGGGCATGTTTCGAAAATCTATCCACCACAGTTAGCACAACTGATTTTCTAGCCACTTTTGGGAATCCTTCCACAAAGTCCATTGCAATATTTGCCCAAACTGTATGAGGGACTGCTAATGGTTGGAGCATTCCAACGGGATGAAGATGTTCGATTTTATTACGCTGACATATTTCACATCCTCTTCTAAAGTCCCTGACCAGTTTATTATCTTTAGGTATATGAAATGAAGAGTGGAGACGTACCAAGGTCTTTTAAATTCCTTCATGTCCTATGCCATGGGCATATGCAATGATTAGTAGCCAAACTGCAGAAGAGTGAGGCACAAAAATTCACCCTTCATATAGTACCATATCATCTTCTATCTTCCAAGCTTCTGTAATTTTTCCAGCCTCAATCTCTTCCTTTTTTAATAATCTCTGGTAATAAATTTGTTTCTGTTCTGATCTGATTAAATAAATCAAATCTGGAACTAAAAGTGCATTGATAGCCAAATTATATTCTTCACGACGAGATAAGGTATCAGCTGCTGCATTCTAATGTCCTGGACTGAACTCCACTAAAAATTGATACCCAAATAGTTTACCCACCCAAGCATGTCAAGGTATTGTAGACAGGTGCTGATCAAATAAGAACTTTAAACTATAATGGTCAGTTCTAATGATAAAAGGACGTATGGTCTCCAATGCCGTACTAATTTGACCAATTCAATCAGTTCTCTTTCATAGGCTGCTAATTTTGCATGATGGGGAGGTACAGCTCTGCTATAAAAAGCAATGGGACCTTTCCCTTGATGTAGGACAGCTCCAACACCTGTCCTTGAAGCATCACAATCCACCACAAATGTTTCTTCAAAATTAGGCAGTTGTAAGATAGGAGCTGTAATCAATGCCACTTTCAATTCTCTGAATGCTGCTCCTGCCTCTGGAGACCACCTGAATTTCTCATGCTTGCACAATTTTGTCAAATGTGCAACTATTTCTCCTTAGTCTCAGAAATCCTCTTACTGCCTTTACTGATTTTAGTATAGACCACTCCTGGATAGCCTGAATTTTTTCTGCATCCATAGCAACTCCTAAGGTATGCTACTAACATTGCCCCAAAAAAGCACTTGGATCTTTACAATGCCAACTTTGTTCTCTTAGCCTCTGAAAAATCAGTTTTACATGCTGTAGGTGAGAGCTCCAAGAATCACTGTATATCAATATATCATCAAAGAAAACTAGGACAAACTTCCTTATAAAGTCTTTGAGCACATCATTCATAAGGGCTTGGAAGGTGGCCAGTGCGTTTGTTAATCCAAAGGGTATGACCAGGAATTCAAAATTTCCACAGTGAGTGCGAAAAGCTGTTTTTTCTACATCTCCATTGAACATCAGTACCTGATGATAGCTGTGAGAAGGAATAGAGCTCATTGTTGATAATGCAAGAGGGGGGTTACATATATAGGCTATGAAGCCCAACTCAAAGGACCACAATACCCCTTGACACACACACAGTCTAACATCTCCCCGCAGTCGAAACTCTGGCTACGACAGATGTTGAGACTGTACAACAACACACTTACTACACGAGTAAACACAAAGACACTCACATAAGACCCCCTCGCAGTCACAACATCTAGCCGTGGCAGATGTTGAGACTGAACCAAAATACCCTACAAGCATAAGTAAACACACACTGTAACAGCTTCCCGCGGAGAATACCGTAGAAGAGCCCACTCACACTCCCGAGCAGTGACGAGGACGGAGTGGGCCGTAAACACCTCGCCATGAGGGGCACGACCGATAGAGATGGCCCAAGTGCGCGTGGCGGAGGACGGCGACGCATGCGAAAAGCCGGCGGTGCGGGGTAGAAGGAGGGATGCGCGCGGAAGGCCGGCAACGCGGGGTAGGAGGGGTGCGCGCGGCAAAGGACGACGGCGCGGGGTAGGAAGGCAGGGCCACGCGTGGAAGGCTGGCAGCACGGGATAGGAGGGCAGAGACGCGCGCGGAAGGCCGACAGCGCGGGGTAGGAGGGCAGGGACGCGCGCAGAAAGCCGACAGCGCGGGGTAGGAGGACAGGGACGCACGCGGAAGGCCGGCAGCGCGGGGTAGGAGGGCAGAGACGCGTGCGGAAGGCCGGCAACACGGGGTTGGAGGAGGGACGCGCGCGGAAGGCCGGGAACGCGGGGTGAGAAGGGTGAAGACGCCGCGGCGGCCATGGGGTGGAGCGGGGGCGCTGCTGCAGCCATGGGGAGGAGCGGAGGCATGGCGGTCAGGAGAGGCGCAGCGGCTGTGACCATGGGAGGCGCGGCGGCGTCCATCAGAGGCACGGTGGTGGCGGCGGCCATTAGAGGAAGCGTGGGGCGGGCGGTGGCGGAACAGCAGCGGCGACGGGGCTGGGAAAGCCGGCGGTGAGGAGGGCAACGGCATATCCGGCCGCGCCAGGGTTGGGAAGCCGGCGGTGCGGAGGGCGGCGGCTCGCGGACTGGGGCGCTGTCTACGAGTGGCGGCTACGGGTGAAGCGGGAGAGACGCGGGGCAGGTCGCCGCCGGCTTGCCGGCCGGCAGCGACGCGCTGGCAGGTGGTGGCGGCGCCTACATGGGGAGGAGGAGCCGTCGTGTAGTGCTCTGGTGGGTCTAGAGGCACGGCGGCGGCGCGCGGGAAGCCGGCGGCAGCACCCGGAACGCCGGCGGCGGCGGGCAGAGGAGAGGGGGCCAACACTCCTAGATCGGGCCGCCACAGAGCCATGGAGAGGGGCGGCGACCCCAGATCCAGTCGCAGGGCTGCCGGAGACGAGAGGGAAGGGAACGGCGCCCCTGCTCCCGACCGCGGCGGTGCTCGGGAGGCGGAGGGGCCCGGGCGGGCTCTGGACGGGGACGCTGGCGGGGTGGTGGTGGGCGCGGCGGCCAGAGCGACGGCGGATGGCGTCCGCAGCCAGAGAAGCGCGGCGGTGGCGGCCAGAGTGATCCTGGCGAGATCCGCGACGGCCCGGCGAACGGGAAGCCGCGCGAGGCCGGCGCGGAATCGGTCGGCGAGCTCGGCCGGGTCCGGGCAGCGGGGGGCGCCGTCCCGCGCGGCGCGTGGGGGGAAGGAGGCGAGGCCCAGGAAGCAGTTCGCGAGGGCGTCGGTGAGCTCGGAGAGGTCCTCGCGGACGCCGCGCGGCGGTGAGACGCCGGGGGAGGCGGAGGGGCCCGGGCGGGCTTTGGACGGGGACGCCGGTGGGGTGGTGGTGGGCGCGGCAGCCAGAGCGGCGGTTATGGGAGAGAAGGCGCCGGCGGCGGGCCGCCGCCGGCTCCCCGGTCGGCCGCGGCAGCGCTGCTACATGGAGGAGGCAGCGGCGGCGGCTGGTGGTGGGAGAGAGAGAGAAGAGGAGAGGGTGGCGGCGGGTGGGAGAGAGGTCCAGAAACGCTAACCCTAATCTGATACCATGTGAGAAGGAATAGAACTCATTGTTGATAATACAAGAGGGGAGGTTACATATATAGGCTATGAAGCCCAACTCAAAGGACCACAATACCTCTTGACACACACACAGTCTAACAATATCCACTTTTTAACTCCAGTTTAGTAAAAAAATTGCTCCTCGAAGTTCATCCAATAATTCATCCACAACTAGTATAGGAAACATGTCCCTCACAGCTTTTGAGTTCAAGGCACAGCAGTCAATACAGAATCTCCATGTACCATCTTGTTTCTTGATTAATAAAACTGGAGAAGAAAAAACTGAGGTGCTAATGCGAATAATTCCTTATTGTAGCATAGCATGTCATTGCATTGTTTTTCAATCTTATCCTTCAGAAGTTGTGGGTACCTATACGGTCTCACCGCAATCGGTGGTGTGTCTAGCAATATATGAATTCTACGATCATATGCCCTGAAGGGCGGAAGTCCTGAGGGCTTAGCAAACATGTCATCAAATTCTTCTATCAGAACCTTTAATAAATCTAGTTCTGTTATAGCATGAATGACAGTACCTAATGGCCTAGTAGTGAACCCTTTCCAGGTTACCCGATGATCATCTCTCCAACAACTCATCCGTCCTCTTTTGATATCCCATAATATTGGACCTAGAGAACGTAACCACTGAATTCCCAACATCATATCATAGCCTTCCAAAGGAATGACAAACAAATCCAGCAAGAATTCCTCTTTATCAATCAAGATATGTGTTGGACTGCTATATGTATGGCTGTGTGAGTGTGTTGGGCTAGACCCATGTATCTAGCCCACTATGGCTATATGTACCCTTGACACTCCTAATGAAACCCTAATGCATTCTCACTTGGTATCAGGCTAATTTTCTTCTCTCCTCTCTCCCCATGGTCGAGCAGCCCGAGCTGCCGCCACCCATATGCGCGGCGCCGCTCGCCACCGCCCGTGCTGCCGCCCGCCGCCGGCGCCAGCGCGCCGCCGCCAGCTGCTCCTCCCCCTCCTTCTCCCATGGATCTCGCCACCGCCGTTTCGTGGCCCCAGGTCGCGCCGTCGGTGCGCCACCGCCGCCGCCGGCTAGTCCTCCCCCTCCTTCCTTACTGGATCCCGCCGTCGCCGCTTGGCCCCAGGCCGCCGCCGGCCCGGGGCAGGCCACCGCCGCCGGGTCCGGATCTGCCGCCGCCGGCCCGGGGCTGACTTCCCCCACCGCCGCCGGCTCTGGATTCGCCGCTGCCAGCTCCAAGTTGGCCGCCGCTGCCGTCACCGGGCTTGGATCCGTCGTCACCGGCCCGGGGCTGGTCGCTGCCGCTGCCCCCGGGCCTAGATCCGCCGCCGCCGGCCTAGGGTCGGCCGCCGCCGTCATTGCCGATGCGACCGCTTCCGATGTCGCCATTGCTTTGGCTGCCTCTCGCGAGCGTGAGCGGGCTCTCGCTCTTGCTTTGGAGCAGGAGCGGGCGTCCATGGCGACTCTCACCCTCTAGCTTGAGGAGGCCACGCACCAGCAGCCGACTGCCACCCGTGAGTCTTCTTCGGGCGACAGCGCAGCGCACACCACCTACGCGGCTTCCCTTGTCACCTCTCTTAACGCTCAGGCTGCTGGTGTCCAGAACATCCGGGCGCTCGTCTCGGTTGTCCTCAGCACCGACTCCACCTCGTATAGTTGGTGGCGTCACCTGCTTCTCCTCACGCCGCGGTGTTTTCGTCTTGACAATCACGTCCTCCGAGATGACTCTTCGTTGGACGCTTCTGTCGGTACCCGCGATATGGGGTACCCCGCGCATAGAGAAAAATGCCTAAGGATCTCGCCCTTCTCTGCAGGGAGAGCTCCGAAGGCGCCACGCATCCGGCGGGGCCGGACCTCCCTCTCCTCAGAGGAGAGCTCCGGGCTCGCCACGTGGCCTGCAGAAGCCGGGCCTCCCCCTCCACGGGAGAGAGGTCCGAAGGCTCCACATGTCCTGCGGGGCCGGACCTCCCTCTTCTCTGAGGAGGGCTCCGGGCCCGCCACGTGTCCAGCAGAAGAGCGCTGCCTGCCCCCGAGCGGTAGGCAGCGGGCGTAAAAACGCCCCATACCTTGCCCGTACAAGGTATTCAAGGCTCGCGCCTTCCCAAGACGCGGAGACGCGGAGCACGCCTCTGTCAGGTGCCGTTGCGCCCAGTCGCATCACAGACTGGCGCGCGGTGTCAGAACCTGCCAGCCAATAAACACAGCGACAAGACATCCCCTGCCGCCCCCGCCGTCATCAACCACTACGACTAGCAGGCGGCATGGGCAGGGCGAGAAGACGAAGACTCAGAAGCCTTCGCCAGAGACAACTACCGACGTAACTACGGATACGATAGTCGGCAGGCAATCTCCCCCGGACCACCTGTCGGGTCCCGGGCCCCCCTTGTAAGCCACGCGAGCCTTGGACTATAAAAGGCTCGAGTAGGCAACGTTAGCAAGGGTTCGCACTCTAGCCATTCGCACCCTGGGTTCGCTCTCCAGCAACTCATCCGCTAGGCATAACTCATCCTCAAGCTCAGGACTCCGGTTCTGAGCAACAAGCAATACAGCGAGCACCTCAGCTCACCGTGGACGTAGGGTTTTACGCTCCGGTGGCCTGAACCACGTAAAACTCGCCGTGTCAAGCTTCTCCTTAACTCGTCCCTACGCTCAAGCTCTCCGCAAGTGACTAGCCCCTCCGAAAAAGAACCTCCGCGGGCTGCCCAGAGCAGGTCCGGGGGAAGTGTCGACCACACACTTCGACATTTGGCGCGCCAGGAAGGGGGGGCTTTTCCCTTGCGCGACGAGTTTCCGCCGACGAAGATGACCAAGCTTCCTTCAGCGGCAAACTCTCCTCCCCCGCGTTCACGGCGAACCGTGACCAGCGGGGAATACGTGTCGACGCACTCAGGACGGAGTGTGTCGGCGCAAGCTGGTAGCCAGCAGCCGACTCCGGCAATGCAGGCTCCAACCAGTGTGAGATCTTCTGCAGTGCTGAGCGTACCCCACGGGGGTGCGCTAGCTGCGGCAAGAGCACTACTGCGCAATCCGCCTGCTGGGGACGCGCCTCAGGCAGCGACCCAGCGGTGGATTCGCGAGGTAGACCGTCTCGTCGTCGCCGCCGCAAACCCTCGACTTCGGCGGGGACGACGCTCCGGCCAACCGGTAGTGTCGCTGACGCGCACGCCAACGGTTGACGGACAGACGACGGATTCCAGCTCCACCAGACTTCAGTCGACGGACCTGAGGACAGAGCTGGAACGGTGCCACTTGGGCCAGGATGCCCGGGTGTACCTCGAGCGACGTCGAGAAAGGCGTCGCAACCAAGAGGTTGGCGACAGCATGACGTCAGTCTCGACCCAGCCTGAGGCGCAGACCTTGGCCACGCGATCTCTACCCCAGGCGTACGCCGCACAGCATATGCCACAGCTATATGCCCTGCAAACGGCGCCCCCGGTCTATGGCGCAGCCTTGCCCATACCGGAGTACACTGTGCCAACGGCGAACCAAGCGTTCGCGGCACCAACGCCTGCAGCAGCAGGGGCAGGGTGTGCGGCCCTGGCGCCCCACCTTCGCTTCGCAAGGTGGCCGCGCAAGTTTCGGCCGCACCTGCCCGAGAAGTACGACGGCAGCGTCAACCCGGTGGAGTTTCTCCAAATCTACTCCACCGCTGTACTTGCCGCAGGAGGGGATGAAGCCGTCATGGCCAATTACTTCCCCGTCGTCTTGACCGGCCCAGCCTGGTCTTGGCTCATGAACCTCCCCCAGGGTTCCATAACTTCCTGGGGAGAGCTCTGCCGGCAGTTCACCGCCAACTTCAGCAGTTCCTACACCCGGCCTGGCACGAAGCTCAACCTCCATGCCATCCAGCAACAGCCTGGGGAGTCGCTGCGTTCCTTCATCCAGCGGTTCTCCCAGGTGCGGAACACCATCCCACACATCCAGAAGGCTTCTGTGGTGGTGGCGTTCCGGCAAGGCGTTTGGGACAAGAAGATACTTGAGAAGCTCGCGACTAGAGAGGTCCGCGACGTCTCAGAGCTCTTCAGCCTGGCGGACAAGTGCGCCAGAGCAGCCGAAGGGCCAAACTGGCACTCTCTACTAGCCTTCGAGCCAGGGGGGCAGCCAGGATCTGGCGCCGCTTCCTATGGAAGCGGCGGGAAGATCAAGAACAGGGGCGGTGGCAAGATGAAACCGCCGTCTGCGGCCTCCGTTGCCGCAGCAGCAGCACCCAGTGGAGCTCGGGGGCCACGCCCCGACAAAAGGCCGCGACAGTCACCGGCTCCAGACGGGGGCCAAGGCGAGCTATGCCCCGTGCACGGCACCAATTACCATACTGCTGCCGAGTGCCGGGAAATCCAGAAGCTCGCGGAGCGCTTCCGAAAAGGGAAGCAGCTTCTAACTGATGTCCCACCCTACCGTCGAAGGGAGGGCAAACAGAAGGTCAACGCCCGAGATGACGTCGACCACCAGGTGGAGTTCCAGGAGCCTCAGCGCGCCGTGAAGGCGGTGCGCAATTATGAGAGCTCCAGCTCCAGTGATGACGAGCGCCAGAAGATGCTCTACGTCATCTATGGTGGGTCCGCTGACCCCTCGTCCCGAAGCACGGTTAAGACCTTGCGCCGAGCGGTAGTGTTGGTGGCTCCCCTCCCGAGTGCCGCACCGCACCTCAGGTGGATGGGAACCCCCATCAGCTTCGATGCCACCGGCTGCCCCAGGAACATGGCTGGGGCCGGCCAACTACCGCTCTTGGTGGCCCCCACCATCGCAACGTGAGGATGTACCACGTTTTGGTGGATGGCGGGGCTGGACTGAACCTCATCAGTCGCGCAGCTTTCCAGAAGCTGCAGATCCCGATGGCCAAGCTCACCCCATCGAGCCCGTTCTCAGGGGTAGGGCCGGGACAGGTCGTTCCCTACGGCCACATCAGCCTCTCGGTGACCTTTGGGGCACCTGACAGTTATCGGACAGAGTACATTTTGTTCGACGTGGCGGAGATCGACCTCCCCTTCAACGCCATAATTGGCAGGCCAGCCCTGTACCGATTCATGGCAGTAGCCCACTACGGCTACCTTGTCTTGAAGATGCCTACACCAACAGGCGTCCTCAGGATTCGTGGAGATCGTCCTGCCGCAGTGTCAGCCTTGGAAAAGCTCCAAGCGCTTACAACAGCTAGAGCACCAACCCCAGGCAGTGCAGAACCAAACCGGCTCCACCCGAGTGCACGCCACCGTGGCTCTACCACAGCACCCCGTGTGCAACCCCTCGACGAGGGCGACGTCCCCTTGAGGCTCGTCCAAATCGGCGCAGACGCCACCTAGACCACCCGGGTAGCCGGGGGCCTGGATAGCAAATAGGAAGGCGCGCTCGTCACCTTCCTCCGGCACAATGTCGACGTGTTTGCATGGCAGCCGTCGCAGATGTCGGGGATCCCTAGGGAGGTGATCGGGCACCACCAAAAGGTCTTCCCCGACGCCCGGCCAGTCCAACAGAAGCCCCGCAAGCAGTCCATCGAGCGGCAAAGCTTCATCCGCGAAGAAATCAAGAAGCTGCTGGACGCTGGCTTCATACGGGAAGTCCACCACCCTCGGTGAATGGCGAACCCTGTTGTTGTCCCGAAGGCCGGCGGGAAGCTCTGGACGTGCATCGACTACACCAGTCTCAATAAGGCATGTCCTAAAGATCCATTCCCTCTCCCTAGAATAGATCAAATAGTAGGCTCGACGTCAGGCTGCGATATGCTGTGCTTCCTAGACGCTTACTTGGGTTTCCATCAGATCCCTATGTCTAGAGAAAATGAAGAGCACACCTCCTTCATCACAGTAGACGGTCTGTACTGTTATGTCTCTATGCCTTATGGCCTAAAAAACGCTCTCCCTACCTTCGTACGTGCAATGCACAAAGCCTTCGGGGAGCTGATAAGAGACTTAGTTGAGGTGTATGTCGATGACATTGTTGTTAAGGTCAGGCAGAGTTCATCCCTACTAGATAACCTGGCCTTAGTCTTCGATAAACTGCGCTCTACGCGTACCAAGCTGAACCCCGACAAGTGTGTGTTCGGTGTATCCTCTGGAAAACTCTTAGGATTCCCGGTCTCACACCGAGGAATTGAGGCTAACCCAAAGAAGATCAAAGCCATCGACTTGAGGCGGCCCCCCGCCCGCATCAAAGAAGTCCAAAAACTCACGGGATGCCTAGCCGCGCTGAGTCGGTTTATACCGAGGTTAGCAGAGCGAGCGCTCCCCTTCTTTAAGCTCCTGCGCAAATCCGGCCCATTCGCTTGGACCGACGAAGCAGAAGAAGCTCTCCAGGAGCTGAAGCAACTCCTGACGACCCTATCCGTAATGGTAGCCCCCGAGCCCGAAGAGCATCTGTTGCTCTACATCGCGGCGACGGCTGAAGTGGTGAGAATGGTCCTCGTCGCAGAGCGGCCGGACCCCTCATCGCCACAGCCTGCTCCGGTATCGGGAGACAGGCGCCAGGAAGCCCCGGAGGTCCAAGACGACCCCCCGGGTCTCCGAGGCAACCCCCCGGAGGTCCGAAACGGACCCCCGGACCCCCAAAACAACCTCCCGGAGGACCAGCAGGACCTCCCGGAGGTGCAACGGGACCCCCCGAAGGTCCAACGGAACCTCCCGGATGTCCAACGGGACCTCCCGGAGCTCCCGGGAAATCAGCGGGACCTCCCGGAGGTCCAAGACAGCCCGGGAGCCTTCGAGTATCAGCTCCCGGCAGCCTCCCCGGGCCCACCCACCTCCCGTGGGCCTGAGCCATGGATGAAGATATCTCTGACCTGGGAGGGAGGGTCCGGACCATCCAGAGGCCTGTCAACTACATCAGCGAGGTCCTCCATGACGCCAAGACAAGGTACCTAGAGGTCCATAAGCTGTTGTATGCAGCGCTCGTGGCGTCCAGGAAGCTCCGCCACTACTTCCAAGCCACCGGGTCTCGGTGGTCACCCCCTATCCGCTGAAGGCTGTCCCCCACAGCCCCCACGCGCGACTGGCAATGTCGCCAGATGGGCAGCGGAGCTGGTGGAGTTTCAGCTAGACTTCCTTCCTCGTCACGCAGTCAAGAGCCAAGCACTGGCTGACTTCGTGGCTGAGTGGACGCCAACAAAGGCTGACCCAGGGGGCCATGAAGACGGTGAACCAGGGCCCCGAGCTCCGGCCTTCACCGGGCCTTACTGGATGCTCTTCTTCGACGGCTCCTCGTGAAAGCAGAGGGCCGGTGCTGGCATACTGCTTCTCATGCCATCGGGGGAGCAGTCTGGGTATATGGTGCGTCTCAATTTCAAGGCAACCAACAACATGGCAGAGTATGAAGCACTCATCTTTGGCCTAAAGACAGCCCTGTCTCTAGGCGCTCACTAGTTGTTGGCATAGTTATCAAGCAAGTAAGGGTGAATGCTCCTGCAATGACCCACAGCTAGCTGCTTATCTGCTCTATGTGCGGATGTTGGAGAAAGACTTCCTCGCCTTGGACCTGCGCCACGTACCGCGCGCTGGCAAGGCCGCAGCTGACGACCTCTCAACGAAGGCCTCCACCGGAGCCCCTGTGCCCGAAGGAGTCTTCGAGAGGACGTTGTTGTGGCCCACAGCCCGGCCCGCCGAGCCGGGCGAAGGGGGCTAGACCAGCACCTCGAAGCTGGCGGTCCCGGCGGCCCTGCAGCCATGTACGCCGCCAAGGATCGTAAGCGTCACTGGAGACTCCGTGCAACCCAGCGCTCAAGATCCAGACGCTCAAGTCAGACCCGATGCATGGATCACGGAGATCCGGGACTACTTGAAAGACAATATCCTCCCTGATGAACGTGTATCCGCTGAACGGATCGTGCGCATGGCTAAGGGATACGCGTTGGTAGAAGGGGATCTCTACCGACGTGGCGCCAACCGCATCCTATTGCGGTGCATAACCTAGGGGGAAGGCTGCGACTTGCTCGTTGAGATCCATGGAGGCGAATGTGGGAGTCACTCTTCCTCACGCATGCTTGTCAGTAAAGCCTTCCGGCATGGCTTCTACTAGCCGACAGCACTCCAGGATGCCATCAAGCTGGTCGAGAGCTACAAGGCGTGCCTGTTCCACGCCAAGCAGATCCATACACCGGCTTGGACGGTACAGATGATCCCGCCCACATGGCCATTTGCCGTATGGGGCTGGACATCCTGGGACCATTCCCCAGAGCCGAGGATGGGGATCCGCTCCCGAACCCTTGGAACGCAGAACACCTCCGTAAGTTCTACCCCTAGAGCAACAATAGGACAGACTCCTCTTTTTGTAATAAATTTCATAAAGTCCAGGAGCAGTGCTCGGAGCAGCTAAGCCTCAGGAGACGGTACAGGACTACGTTCAGCTTCATCTGTTCCGACCCCAAGCGCGTAGAGTCTTGCTTCCCTTCTTAATGGGGCGGGTCGTGGCCTCCATGTTTAGCCTGCCTTCCTCCTATGGAAATTTCTATGAAAAGAAACCTGTCCTACGTTGCTCTTCCTTGGTGCTCATTTAATTTACGTATTAAATTTTTATGACTGCACTTCTGGCGCATGCTCACCGTGCGCTCAGCTCCCTCTTCTCATTCTCACCTTTAGTCGGCATTTGCTGCCCTACCAAAGGCGGTTGCGTTGGAGGTACCTGCCGATAGCCAGGGGGACCCCGAGCCCCCGGCACTTCGCGCACGGTAGTCCCCAAGCACCGTATAAGTGGATGGGGACCGTAAGCCAAATAAGACTATGAGATAGAGGAAGGGGGCCCCAAGGAGAATTACGTTTCCCTTACTTGTGTGCAGGACCTCTCAGCCTCAGCTCCCCGCAGGAGTATGGTAGGTACATCCATCCAATGGAACGCACCTACCAGGGGGCCGCTACGGGATCGCGCAAGACCGAAACCCCAAGGTAAGACCAAAGAACCTAGACCTCACCACTTCCGCAGGGGGAAGACCCGAAGGTCCCACGTGTCCAGCGGGGCCGGACCTCCATCTCCTTGAGGGGGAGCTCTGGGCCCGCCACGTGGCCTACAGAAGCCGGACCTCCTCCCTCCGCGGGGAGAGGTCCGAAAGCTCCACGTGCCCCGCAAGCCCGGACCCCCCCTCAGAGGGGAGCTCCGGGCCCGCCACGTGGCTAGCAGGCCCGGACCCCCCCCCCATTCTCATGGGGCGGGTCCTGGAGACCTCCGGGGCCCTTAATATAGTAAGGACCCGGGGAAGGTGTCTATGCAGAGCTTCGAGATTGGTCAAGGCCTCTGAGTACCTTGCGGAGCTAAGGACTCGGCCAGGTAAAACCAGGAAGAAGACTAAGACATGTAGACACAGAAGGAAACAGGAGTCTGTTCATACAAGGCTCCATGAGCTGGGCTACAGACTTAACAAAAATAAAAAAGGAGGTACAGGGCCTTGTGACCACGGGGGCAGATGCCTAAGAGTCCCCGGACTCCCGTTGGAACCTAGAGGCCACAAGGGCGGCCACGTCCTCGACCCCGGCCCTGGCAGCTTCCTCCCGCTCGGCAACGGGTCCTAGACGGACTGGCTCCAGGGAAAAGGAAGGGTCTTGGCTCCGGAAGCACACCAGTACGTGCATAGCGACCTCCTTCGCCAGGCCCCGTCCTTCCACTTCAAGCTCGTCGGCAATCACCGCTTCGAGCCGGCCCAGCTCCTCGGTCCGAGCCCCCAGCTCGCCCTCTTTGGCTTTCAGCCGTGCGGCGATCTTCTCCTCCTCGGCCGCTGCGGCGCGTTCCCGATCGGCGACGGCGCACTCTCGACGAGCTACCTGCAGCCGCAACTCCTCCGCGGCGGCAGAACGCTCCTCGGCTTTGGCTTCAACATGAGCCAGGGCCTCGCGGTAGGAAGCACGAAGCCGTCGGGTCTCTGACTCCAGCCGGCTAATGGCCTTCTTCTAAGTGTCAAGCAGAACACTCATGGCCTCAAGTCTTGACTGCCTCGAGTCAAGATCCGCCCTAGCCTCCTGGGCCCGCTGCTGCCAGCTGAGAAGGCGTTCCCTCTCTCCGGCCAGCGCCCCCCGCTCCTGCTCGAAGGCGGCCTGGAGCTGTCGGGCGCTGGTCTGGACACGCCCCAAGGCGTCCCACACGAGCGCCGAGACGGAGGGGACAGGAGTCACGCCCCTGACCCCCCTGTCGAGTCTAAGACCGGCGGAGGCGCCGGTGCCCCAGCAACCGGAGTGGGACGCTGTCCTAAGAGAGCCAGGGGGCCAGCAGGTGCACCTACAGCGGCCCTCCCAGTCTCAGAACCGGATTTCTGGGCTGGTGAAGGAGGGCGGACAGGTGCGGATGCGGCCACCACGGAGGGTGAACTCGCCGGCACAGAGGAAGCCCCCGTCGATTTGGGGGCCATGGGAGCCACCGCGGTTCCCAGATGTTGAGGCGCGGAGCCTCCGTCAGTTGGAGACGGCCGGGTAAGAGGCCCGCCCCCGGCAGCCGGTCGGTCCCTGCAAGGAAAGAAAGCTCTCAGGCTAAGAGAGGGGACGAGAACGCTGCTCCTACAAGCCAGAAGGAGCAACACTTACTGGGCGACATGAGCGCTCCAATGGGCTTGTAGCCCCGGCCTCAGGGCCGTAGTTGAACCGCCAGGACCTGTGGCCGGAACGGTCGTAGGGCGTGGCGTCTGGACCCCCGGCGTCGCCCCACCAGCGTCCGCCCTAGAAGCCCCTCCGCTTGAGAAAGGATGACGAGGCGCTTGGGGTTCTTCGGACTGCCGCTGCCCGGGAAGAGACCCGCTGGGGTGGGACACCCGGGGCCTCTTCGAGTCGCCACCCGATGGACCAGCACCCCCGGGAGATGGGTGCAAGGGTGCTCCGGCTCCCTGACTCGGCGCAGGCGGCGCCCTCGGAGGAGACCGGGCGCGTTTCTTCTCTGGAAGCCCGGGGGCCGGCTCCTTCCCCTTCCCCTTGTCGGCGGCTTGAGCTCCGTCGGCTCTTGGGACGGGTTGGGCAGCAACAGACGCCTCGCGCCCCGATCCGGAGCGCTCGGGTCCTGGGATCGAGATACCCCGGAAGGCATCCCCAACCTGCCGGACGGCGATCCCGATGTCGTCGAGGTTCGGCATCTTCCGCAGGAGCTCTGACCTCCTCTGTGGCTCCAAGAAGAGGGGGGTGGCAGAGGGCGGAAGGGCGGGGTCGCCACTGGGAATGTAGTCGCCGCTCACCTTGCCCACCATCTCGTACAGCTCCTCATCGGAAGGATCAGAGCCGGGGCCCCTCTCCAGCCTGGTACAGTCCTGCTCGCCAGTATAGTACCACGCTGGGCGACTGCGCTGCTGCAAGGGCGCAATACGGCGCGACATGAAGTCCATCAGCACCATCAGGGACGTCAGCCCCTCGTTGGCCAAGAACCGGATCCGCTCCAAGACCGGGGTGTACTCCTGCTCCAGCTTAGGGATCTCCTCCTAGAAGCGACGATCGGTGGTTGGGCCAGCGGTCGGGAGTTGTAGGCGATCGTGCTCGTCGGTCTGCACTACCACCCAGCTCTCCCTCCAGTTTTCCCACCTTGATGCGCTGAAGGGCAGAAGGTACCCAGAGACCTTTGCGTCCTTGCAGCGATGCTGGAAGTAGTACGCCCCCATCTGGGTCTTCGAGCCGCGCCCAGTCGTCTGCAACACAAAGAAGTAGCGGAAGAGCGTCACAGAAGCGTGCACCCCCACAAACATCTCGCAGAAGTGGATGAAGACAGCGGCCATTGCGAAAGAGTTGGGAGAGAGATGGTGGAGCTGGAGCCCATACGTCTCCAGCAGTGTGACAAAGAAGGAAGAAATTGGCGGGACGAACCCCGCCAGAGCATAGGCAGTGAAGAAGACCATCTCCCCCTTTTCCAGGATCAGGGGGAGAGATCCCCAGCGGAGCCGGCGTTTCTGTTCCTCCGTGCGCCAGCCCAGCAGCCTGCGCACTGGCCCAAGCTCGGCGGAACGAACGAGGCGCGTCGGGAGCAAGTTGGAAGCCATGGCAGGGGAGAGCTCAAGGACAGGAAGGCCAAGGCGCAAGAGTTCAAGGGAAGAACGAGCGCTAGGAAATGCGAAGTGAAGCCGCGATGCGGGTGAGATCCCCTTTTAAAACTTTTCAGGAACGATTCGAGGTGATTCGAAAACCTTCGAATACGTCGCATCGGCGACCGCATTGGCTCCGAGACCGGGCGCCGATGACAGGTGGACCCAAGCCGCCCAGCTGAAGTGGTGGGTCAAGGAGTCAGTCTCCCAAGAAGACGAGCCGGTAAGGCGCTTCGACGGTTCCGAAAGAAAGCGCCGCGACGTACAGAAGTGGCAGCCTTGGGAACCGCCGCAGTAAAGGCAACCATCAAGTGGGCGCACGCTCCCACGATCCCGCGACTGTTCGTGCTCCGGCAGCGGTCAATGCGGGACTTAGAGAAAGTGCACGAAACAGAAGAGACGGAGGTCCCACCTCGGGCTCGCTATCTCCCCCGAGATGGGCCCGAGGGCCACTGTCGGTACCCGCGATATGGGGTACCCCCGCGCACAGAGGAAAATGCCTAAGGATCTCGCCCTTCTCCGCAGGGAGAGCTCCGAAGGCGCCACGCGTCCGGCGGGGCCGGACCTCCCTCTCCTCAGAGGAGAGCTCCGGGCTCGCCACGTGGCCTGCAGAAGCCGGACCTCCCCCTCCGCGAGAGAGAGGTCCGAAGGCTCCACGTGTCCTGCGGGGCCGGACCTCCCTCTTCTCTGAGGAGGGCTCCGGGCCCGCCACGTGTCCAGCAGAAGAGCGTTGCCTGCCCCCGAGCGGTAGGCAGCGGGCATAAAGACGCCCCATACCTTGCCCGTACAAGGTATTCAAGGCCCGCGCCTTCCCAAGACGCGGAGACGCGGAGCACGCCTCTGTCAGGTGCCGTTGCGCCCAGTCGCATCACAGACTGGCGCGCGGTGTCGGAACCTGCCAGCCAATAAACACAGCGACAAGACATCCCCTGCCGCCCCCGCCGTCATCAACCACTACGACTAGCAGGCGGCATGGGCAGGGCGGGAAGACGAAGACTCAGAAGCCTTCGCCAGAGACAACTACCGACGTAACTGCGGATACGATAGTCGGCAGGCAATCTCTCCGGGACCACCTGTCGGGTCCCGGGCCCCCCTTGTAAGCCACGCGAGCCTTGGACTATAAAAGGCTCGGGTAGGCAACGTTAGCAAGGGTTCGCACTCTAGCCATTCGCACCCTGGGTTCGCTCTCCAGCAACTCTCCGCTAGGCATAACTCATCCTCAAGCTCAGGACTCCGGTTCTGAGCAACAAGCAATACAACGAGCACCTCAGCTCACCGTGGACGTAGGGTTTTACGCTCCGGTGGCCTGAACCACGTAAAACTCGCCGTGTCAAGCTCCAACTTAACTCGTCCCTACGCTCCAACTCTCCGCAAGTGACTAGCCCCTCCGAAAAAGAACCTCCGCGGGCTGCCCAGAGCAGGTCCGGGGGAAGTGTCGACCACACACTTCGACAGCTTCCTAGCTCAATATGGACAGCTTGGTCCTTGCCTGGATCCTCGGTTCTCTCTCTGAGGAGCTGCAGGATATTGTCGGGCAGCGTGGTGGCGGTATTGCTCGTCAAGCGTGGCTCATCCTCGAGCAGCGCTTCCAGGGGAGCAGCGCGACCCGAGCTCTTCACATCCGGGCACGGTTTGGGGCTACTGTCCAGGGTGATATGTCGATCTCCGCTTACTGTCGCCAGATGAAGGGTATGGTATATGCCCTTCGCGACCTTGGTGACCCTGTTCCAGAGACTTCTCTCGTTCTTCAGTTCCTGTAGGGCCTAAATGAGCGCTACTCTCACCTCAAGGACGCTGCTTCTTCGTGTGGAGCCGCTACCGACCTTCGAGAAGGTCTGGTCCGATCTCGAGCTCGAGGAGATCACTTCTGGAGGCCCTGTCATCGCCTAAACTGCCACCGCTTTCTACGGCTCTGGGCAGTCCTCCCGTCCTCCTTCACCCGACGCTTCTTCAGGGGGACAGCCGCCGTGTCTACCTACCACCCCAGGGGTTCCTACCAGCCCTCGTGGTGGTAATCGTCACCGTGGTGGTCGTAGGCGTGGTGGCCGTGGCAGTGCGGATGGAGGAGGTGGCATTGATGGTGGTACCGGTCAGGGCGGCGTACCTTGGCCTACACCGTACAACCCGTGGACCGGTCAGATTTCCATGTGGCCTGGGCTGTCTCCGGGTCTCGTGCCACCACGTCCACCGCGACACCAAGCGGCTTACATGGTCACTTCTGTCCACGATGGCCCTAGCTACTCGGCTGGAGGGCAGTGGACTCAGACTTCTGGTGGGTTGAGTTACCCTGCTCCTCGACCATTCACCCACTGGGGCTCGTGCGCTCCAGGTCGTCAGCCTGAGTTTTCGCCACCGCCCACCACACCTGACGGGTGGGACCGTCAGTCGCTCGCTGCTTCCTTCAGCACGATGAGTCTCACTCCACCCGGTGCTGATTGGGTTGTTGACTCCGGCGCCTCATACCACACTACTCCTGATGCTGGTATACTCTCCTCTACCCACCCCTCCCACCATTCTTATCCTTCATCTATCGTTGTTGAGAATGGGTTTGTTCTTCCTGTCACCTCTGTTGGTGATTTGGATTCTTCGAGTTATTTCCAGCTCCGAGATGTTCTTGTTGCTCCTGATATTATTTAGAATCTTCTTTTTGTTCGTCGTTTTACCACTGACAACCATGCTTCTATTGAGTTTGACCTTTTTGATTTGTCTGTGAAGGATCTTACTACCCAACGTCTTCTTCACCGCTGTGAGAGTTTGGGGCCCCTGTACATGCTTCGTCTCCCCACTTCCGCTTCATCTCCACCTTTTGCCCTGACTACGACAGCTTCTTCCACGACTTGGCATCGCCGGCTCGGCCACCCTGGTGTTGATGTTATGTCTAAGTTCTCTAGTAGTTCAGTGATTTCGTGTACTAGGGACACTCAGTCTGTGTGTCATGGTTGTCAGCTTGGTCGCCATGTTCGGCTTCCTTTTCCGTGCTCTGTGACTCATGTTGAGCGGATTTTTGACCTGATTTATTGTGATCTTTGGATTTCTCCTATTATCAGTGCTTCAGGTTATAAGTATTACTTGGTGATACTTGATGATCTTTCGCATTATTCGTAAACTTTTCACTTGCGACGGAAATCTAATACGTTTGTCTCTCTCATTTCTTCGCTTGGGTGTCCACCCAGTTTCGGCGCACTATTCGGGTCGTCCAGTGCGACAACGGACGTGAGTTTGACAACTCTGCGTTCTGTCACTTCCTTCTTACTCACGGTGTTCAGTTGCGCATGTTCTGCCCGTACACTTTCCCACAGAATGGCAAGGCCGAACGCATGATTCGCACCGCTAACGATGTCATGTGTTCCCTCATGTTTCAGGCCTCCATTCCTCCTCGGTATTGGGTGGAGGCTCTTCAAACCGCTACTTATCTCATTAATCGCCTTCCTACTAAGGCGATTAGTGCTTCCACTCCTCATTTTGCTTTGTTCGGCACCACTCCTCTTTACGACCACCTTCAAGTGTTTGGGTGCGCTTGCTATCCTAACCTTTCCGCCACATCTCCTCATAAGCTTGCGTCTCGCTCGACTCGGTGTCTTCCTTGGGTACTCCCCTGATCATAAGGGGTATCGATGTCTTGACCTTGCTACCCGTCGTATCTTGGTCTCTCGACACGTCATCTTTGACGAGTCCTTTCTGTTTTCTACCTCGTCCTCTGATTCTGCCATCGAGTTAGATTCTCTTTTCTCTACTGACACCGAGGTTGCTCCTATACAGCAACCTTGTTTTTCACCTTTTCCAGGTTACCCACTCGCTAAGCCACGCACGGCTTCGGCGTCCACGACGCCACCGGCTGCGCCTTGCGTTGGCCCGGTGCACTCGACGTCGTCAGCTGCACCTTGCGCCGTTCCGACGTCACCCGCTGCGCCACGTGCGACACAAGTGTCTCCGACGTCACCCGATGCGACACGCGCAGCACCGGCGTCTCCGACGTCACCCGATGCGTCACTTGCGGCCCCGACGTCCCCGGCGTCCCTAACGTCACCCGTTGCTTCACGCGCGGTCTCGACGTCACCCGCTGCGCCACGCGCGGCACCGGCTTCTCCACCTTCGACTGCTGCGCCACGCTCGGCCCCGGTACCGCGGTACGCAGACCCCGCCCTTGTCTATCAGCGACGACCACGGGTTGGTGTTCCGACCTCCTCCCGCACCGAGCCGCCGGTGTACCACCTCCACTTCTCCACCGTGACCCCCGTCATGTTCATCCGATGGTGACCCGACGTGCCGTTGGGGTCCTCTGGCCGGCGGAGCGATTCTCCGGGGTTGTCCTCTTCTCGACGACTTCTCCATCGCTTGCCACCTCACCCATCTCGCTTATCCCCTCCTCTGTCCGTAGCGCCCTCGCCGATCCTCACTGGCATCAGGCTATGGAGGAGGAGTATGCGGCCCTGCTTGCTAACCGGACCTGAGATTTGGTTCCCCGTCCTAGTCGTGGCAATGTTGTCACAGGCAAGTGGGTCTTCGCGCATAAAAGGAAGGCGGATGGGTCTCTGGAGAGGTACAAGGCCCAGTGGGTTCTTCGGGGCTTCGCTCAGCGCCCCGATGTTGACTACGACGAGACCTTCAACCCTGTAGTGAAGGCGGTGACGGTTTGGACAGTTCTGTCGCTGGCTCTCTCGCGTTCTTGGCCTGTCCATCAGTTGGACGTCAAGAACGCCTTCCTCCACGGCACGCTGATAGAGACGGTGTACTGCAGTCAGCCGACAGGGTTCGTCGATTCAGCTCGTCCAGACATGGTCTGTCGGTTGAACAAGTCCCTGTATGGTCTGAAGCAGGCACCTCGGGCTTGGTACAGCCGGTTCGCCTCTTTCTTGGTCTCACTTGGCTTCGTCGAGGCCAAGTAGGACACCTCACTCTTCATTTACAGGCGGGAGGGTGACACTGCGTACCTCCTCCTGTACGTCGACGACATCATCCTCACCGCCTCCAGTCCAGCTCTCCTTCAGCGTACGGTCTCCGCTCTGCAGCGTGAGTTCGCGATGAAGGATCTAGGTCAGCTTCACCACTTCCTGGGCGTTCGAGCACCGCCCGGGCAGTCTGTTCCTTCCCAGCGATAGTACTGCCTCGACATCCTCTAGCGGGCGGGCATGGCTGACTGCAAGCCGTGCTCCACTCCGGTGGATACCTAGGCGAAGGTCTCCTCCGTCGACGACGCCTCTGTTACTGATCCCACCTTCTACAGGAGTCTTGCAGGTGCTCTTCAGTACCTCACCTTCACTCGGTCGGACATTTCCTACGCGGTTCAACAGGTGTGTCTTCACATGCATGATCCGCGGGAGTCGCATCTCACCGCTGTGAATCGGATCCTTCGGTACCTGCACGGCTCTCTCGACTACGGCCTCCTCCTTCGGGTTGATTCGGCTTCTGAGTTGGTCGTCTACACCAATGCTGACTGGGCGGGTTGCCCGGATACCTGTCGGTCTACCTCTGGCTACGCCGTCTTCCCGGGCGGCAACCTCGTCTCCTGGTCCTTGAAGCGCTAGCCCGTGGTGTCGCGCTCGAGTGCTGAGGCGGAGTACCGCGTCGTGGCCAACGGCGTGGCTGAGGCCTTCTGGCTTCAGGAGCTACTTCAGGACCTCCACTCCCCTGTCACATGGAGCACGTTGGTCTACCGCGACAACATCGCCGCTGTCTACCTCTCCACCAACCCCGTCCAACATCAGCGTACGAAGCATGTGGAGATTGATCTTCACTTTGTGCGTGAGCGGGTTGCCAGTGGCGAGGTCCAGGTCCTTCACGTTCCGACGACGTCGTAGTTCGCCGACATCTTCACGAAGGGCCTCCCTTCGTCGTTGTTTTCCGAGTTTCGGTCCAGTCTCAACATCGGTTGTGGCTAGATGTTGGGACTGGGGGGGGCTTATTGGACTGTGTCGGTACTCTGCAGAGCGTGTACCCCCGCTTAGTGGGTAAAAGACAGCCTGGGCCTGCCTCCCAGCTGAGGCGGGACCCAGCATAAACCACGTGCCTTGGGCCCCATGGTCATCCCTAGGGCTACCGCGTGTGCTTGAGCTCTGGAGCCGACACGTGCCCCGGGTTCCGGTCCAAGCCTCCCTGCTGAGGTGAGGTCCGAAGCTGCCACGTGTCCTCGGTCTTCGAGCTGCCTCCGTGCTAAGGAGAGCTCGATGCTGACACGGACTCCGGTCCGAGCCTCCCCGCTGGGATGAGGTCAGGAGCTGCCACGTGTCCCTAGGCTCCGAGCCGCATCCCCGCTGAGGACAGCTCCGGTGCAGACATGTGCCCCACGATCCCTCGTGGGCCGTGGGTCGACAAAGTCAAGAAGGAAGTGCGATGTCAGGCTTCGCATTCAAGGCTCGCGCCTTCCCCAGAAGCTTGGCGCACTACGTACGCCTCCGTCCCTTGCCCGTTCGCCATTACGGTGACAAGACGGGACGACGTGTCGTGACAGCAGTACAGTGCCGCCCAACGGCACTAAGCCGCCCAAGCAGGACGAAGAGACGCGGCGACAAGATGACGTCTTCATTATCACCTGACATGCGGTCAGGGGCGCTCGGCGCGCCGGACGGAGGGACTTAACTCCCCCGCCGGCCACTCTACTCAGAGGACGAAATCCTAGATCGTGTATAGGACGCTCAAAGCTTTGGGGCCACCTATCGGGCCCCAAGCCTCATTGTAACCACCCCGGCCTCGAACTATAAAAGGACCGGGGTGACCACCCTGCAAAGGATTCCGATTCGCCACTCTCCAGATCACACTACGCACAAGCGCTCACGTCTAAGCAATAGAACGAGCACACCCGTGGACGCAGGGCATTACGCTCCGGCGGCCCGGACCACGTAAATCCCTGTGTTCATCTGCTCCTTCGAGCCCAGGTCGCGAAGGGTGCCAAGCCCCCTTCTGAGCAGGCCGGGAGGAGTGTCGCAGCTCACACTCCGACAGACTGCTATATGTATGGGTGTGTGAGTGTGTTGAGCTAGGCCCATGTATCTAGCCCCCTATGGCTTTATGTACCCTTGACACCTCTAATGAAACTCTAATGCATTCTCACTATATGAACTGCATGACAAACCCCTAGACTTCGGACAAAATCACCATTTGCTACTTTCACCAATAATCCAAGCCTTTTCAAGGGCTGGAGGTCCATCCTTTGCGCAGCTCCCATAGAGATGAAAGAGTGTGTGGACCCAGAATCAACCAAAGCTATGGTTGTAATGTTTGTTAACTAATACTTGGAGCTGCATTGTTTCTGAAGCTGTTATTCCTGTTATGGCATGCAGAGAAATCCCAAGATCATCATCTCCTTCCTGGTCCACCATACTGTCATCAAGCTGCAGCAAATAGACCTCCTTCATAGGACATATCTTCCGGTGTTCATTAGAGATTTTTTTCTAGGCAATTATAGCATTCACCTTTTTCTCTTTTGGCTGCCATCTCTGCAGCCGAAAGTCTTTTAAATCGGGTGCCTGCTGATGGAGCAGGAGAAATAGTCTCCTTTGGCTGTGGTGGTGGAACAATATTCTGTTGTGCACCCCGATTATATGATGGAGGTGGAAAGCGTCGTGTATAAGATTGACGGCTCGGATTTGTACTAGTGTTGAACTGATCCTCATCGGCTAGGGCTAGTCGGCGTTCATAGGCTCTAGCCAATGCCATGGCATCCTCTAAAGTTGCAGGATTTTGGAACTCCACATCTGTTTTCAATGGGTTTCTTAATCCTGCAGTAAAAATATCAATTTGATGGGCCTCGGAGATATCATCACAGCGTGCTAGGAGGGATAAATTTTTTTTCTGATATTCAGCAATCGGTCCTTCTCGCCGCAGCTGGATTAACTCCCCTAATGGATTGCTGCGAGTAGGAGGACCAAACCAGCAAACCTTTGATTGACCAGTTTAACAAATTGTCCCCAAGTGGGCACCCCTTGATTGCGCTCCAGTCTATAATACCACTGCTGGGCATCATCACTCATATAGAATGTAGCCAGCCAAACTTTTTCCTCTTCCGGGGTCTCTTGGGCTCGAAAAAATTGCTCACAGCGATGGATCCATGGTAGAGGATCTTCTGAGCCATCATACACTGGAAACAACAACTTATTAAACTTTTGAGCTGCAACTAGGATGGCGTTGCTGGTGCCCAAGACAGCTTGCTTGAACTCACTGCGGTTGGAGTCCATGGCTGAGGTCTGCAGATGATTCACCGCCACTGTCAGCCGGCTCTGATCGCCCTTGACAGTAGATAGATCCGACTGCACTGCAGCCATGTGTTTCTTCATCAATGACATCTCCCTTAGCATTGTCGCCAATGTCTGCTATCTCTGAAATCTTGTCCCCTGAAGCTGCCATTGGGGATTTTCTGAAATCTTGGGCGGCATGGGCAGGGACAACACTGATCTTTGATGGAACAAAGAAAACCTTGGCTCTGAGTACCAGATGTTATGGCGGCAGATCTCGGAGGAGAGGAGAAGAGGAATACCGGATAATTCTCTCTCCGAAGAGGCTCTCAATTATTAGATTAATTCCTGTTTGCCTAATACCTAGGACTCCTTATATAGGCAGCCCAATTACAATCTTAACTAACTAGAACTCTTTATCCTTATCTAACTTTTAACTGACTCTTATCTCTAATCTGGTTGGATTCTGGCGCAGCAAAATTATCCTAACCAGTTTATTTAAATAACTTTCTAGAATCCTAACTGACTCTTTATTGAGAACTGACTTTGACTTTCTTGGCCCTGCGGCTGTATGCTCGGCCAAAGAAAGAGTCCACGACACTTGGTGCTACTGATAAGCCCTTGGTCTCTTCTTGGCTAGATAGATACTCTGTTGTACTTGTAGATTTGTTTGCCGCTTTAGTCTGGGCTTCGTTGTTTGGCCTTGTATTTTTTTTTTGTAGATATGTTGTTGTTATAGCTACCCTTCTGTACAGTTCTAGACCAACCTAGGTCGCATTGTATTAAGAAGAAAATAGGCACCAAATTCACATCAAAGAGGATTCGAACCTGGGTGGTCAGGGTGTATACCGACACCCTTAACCAACTAAGCTGTGCACAGTACCTTATTTCTTCTTATTTAATAATACCACAATAGAGGTTTCAGCTACTGTATTTCCCTCAAAAAAAGATCTACAGATATGCACACATCGAGGCCCATTTCGTGTATCAGTAAGGAGTGCATGCACTCAATTCAAGGTCATGACTGGGTGCCAAAGTGTAAAAAAATCCTAGTGGCAGTAAACAATATTGAGGTGAAAAATACAGAAACTGAAGAATAAAATATGGAAACTGCTCACTAATACTGAATTATATATATGCACTTTTGGTGCTGGAAATAGCACCGGCCATTGCTCTTTGTAATCTCCACCATTGCAAGTGCAGTGTCCTCACTAATGCACTTCAATAATCAACAATTTTCTGTTGGTGAATACATGTCGTTGCTAAACAAACAGCCCAGGGACAAGACCAGGCAAGTTGCATCATTACCACTTTAAAGTTTATTGCTGACCAGCATCTGTCTCGATAAACCAACTTTCAATCTGTTAAAAGTTGTAATAAAGCTTTGTCTGACAGGATGCATGCATGAGAATCAGAAATGAGTAAAAAAACAACACTGTCAAAGTCTGCTACAAAATAAATTCAAAAGTCAGTACCCCAGGTTGTACCACATATAATAATAGACAAACTAGAGCACTGATGGGACGAAATGGTAACCTGTGTGTCCAGGAGAGAGTACAAGAAACGACAGCATGGACCATGCTACACACATTTTGTGCAGCAAAACCCTGCTATATAGAACCCCCCCCCTCCGAACACTTTACTATAAGCAATAGTAGTAAAAGAAAAGTTTAAAATGTAAGTAACGTTAACTGATCAATATGGAACTATTGGAAGGAATAACGGAACTCACTCCATTGATAATGCCAAGAGGTTACATATATAGGGTACAAGCTAGGGTTTAGAGTCCTTCTAGCTAATGACCAAACTACCCTTGACACACATAGTCTAACATCCCCCCGCAGTCGAAACTCTAGCTGCGACAAATGTTGAGACTGGACAATAACACACTTCCTACATGAGTAAACACAAAGACACTTTAATAAGACCCTCTCGCAGTTACAACATCTAGCCGTGACAGATGTTGAGACTGGACCAAAAGACTCTACAAACATGAGTAAACACACACTCTAACAGCTTCCCACGGAAAACATCGTAGAAGAGCCCACTCACGCTCCTGAGCGGCGGCGAGAACGTAGTGGGCTGCAACACCTCGCCACGAGGGGCACGACTGGTCGAGATGGCCCAAATGCGCGTGGTGGAGGTCGGCAGTCAGGGTTGTGAATCCACGCCTGGACGCCTAGGCGACCGCCGGCCGCCGGGACGCCTAGGCGCCTAGGCGGTCGCCTAGGCGAGCGCCAGGCGAGGAGGGGAGGCAGGTGTGGCGGCGGCGGCGGCAGCAGAGGAGGCGGGCGGCCAGCTAGGCGGCGGAGGAGGCGGGAGGCCGGCTAGGAGGCGGAGGAGGCAAGGCGGGCGGCGGCAGGGCGGGCGGGCGGCCGGGCGGCGGCAGGGCGGGCGGGCGGCGGCAGGGCGGGCGGGCGGAGGAGGCAGGGCGGACGGGTGGGCCTCATAGCCCAACTATTGTGGACCGTCGGATGAGATCCGACGGTCCTCATTTTCACTGGGGTATATAAATATACCCTACCCTAATTTTCTCCTCACCCTCTCTCTCCCTCTTTTCTCCACTCCCGGCGGCGGCGGCAGTGAGGCGGCGGGGTGGACAGCGGCGGCGGCGGCGGCACCTACGGCGGTGCCAGGCGAGGTGGCAGCAGGCGGAGGGGGCGCCATGCGAGGTGGCTGCGGGCGGAGGGGTCGCCGGCGGCGGGCGGAGGCGGCGGCGCCGCCCGACCAGGCGAGGCGAGCCGCCCTGGCGTCCGCGCGCCAGCGACTGGACGCCTAGGCGCCGCCTAGGCGACGCCTCAAAAACGTTGTCGGCAGTGCGGGGTATGAGGGCAGGGACGCGCGTGGAAGGCCGACAGCGCGGGGTAGGCGGGAAGGGACGCGCGCGGAAGGCTGACAGCGCGGGGTAGGAGGGCAGGGACGCGATCGAAAGGCCGGCAGCGCGGGGTAGGAGGGCAGGGATGCGCGCGGAAGGCCGGCAGCGCGGGGTAGGAGGGTAGGGACACGCGCGGAAGGCCGGTAGCGCGGGATAAGAGGGGCGCGCGCGGCGAAGGCCGACGGCGCGGGGTAGGAGGACAGGGACGCGCGCGGAAGGCAGGCAGCGTGGGGTAGGAGGAGGGACGCGCACGGAAGGCCGGCGACGCAGGGTAGGAGGGATGCGCGCAGCGGAGGCCAACGGCGTGGGGTAGGAGGGAAGGGACGCACGCGGAAGGCCGGCAGCGCGGGATAGGAGGGAAGGAACACGCGCGGAAGGCCGAGAGCGCGGGGTAGGAGGGAAGGGACGCGCGCGGAAGGCCGGCAGCGCGGGATAGGAGGGAAGGAACGCGCGCGGAAGGCCGACATCGCGGGGTAGGAGGAAGAGGGACGTGCACGGAAGGCCGGCAACGCGGGATAAGAGGGACGCGCGCGGCGGAGGCTGACGGCGCGGGGTAGGAGGGCAAGTACGCGCGCGGAAGGCCGGCAACGCGGGATAGAAGGGGTAAAGGCGCCGCGGCGGCCATGGGGAGGAGCGGTGGCACTTCTGCGGCCATGGGGAGGAGCGGAGGCATGGCGATCAGGAGAGGCGCAGCGGCTGGGGAAGGTGCGGCGGTCATGGGAGGCGCGGCACCCAGAGGAGGCGTTGCGGCCATGGGAGGCGCAGGGCGGGCGTCAGAAGCGCGGCGGTGGCGGCGGCGAGTGGAACAGGGTTGACGCGGGGCGGGCGGCGACGGATCTGCGGCGGTGATGGCACTGCCGCTCCCGGCGGCCAGAGACACGGCGACGGCGGATCCGGCCGCGCCGGGGCCGGAAAACCCGGCAGCGAGGAGGGAGGCGGCAGATCCGGCCACGCCGGGGTTGGGGAAGCCGGCGGCGAGGAGGGCGGCAGCTGATCCGGCCGCGCCGGGGCCGGGGAAGCCAGCTACGAGGAGGGCGGCGGCGGATCCGGCAGCGCCGGGGCCGTGGAAGCCGGCGATGAGGAGGGCGGCGGCGACTTCCAGCGCGAAAGCTCGTGAGGGACGGCGGCGTTCGGGTCGCGCAGGGGCGGCGACGTCTCGAGCGCGCATGCCAGGGAGCCGACCGCAGGGAGAAGGGGCGAGACAGCCAGGGGCGGCGCGGCTGCAGAGAGGCCCGGCGGCTCGCCGGCCGGGCAGGGGAGAGGGGGCCGCAGGCACGCGGCCAGGACGATGCACGCTGGAGGCGGCGGCGGCCAGAGGTACAGCGGCGGCGGGGTCCAGAGGTGCGTCGGCGGGCTTGAGGCGGAGGGCACACGCAAGGCGAGCCGCCGCCGGCCGGCAGCAGGTGGCGGCGGCGCTGCTACATGCAAGGAGGAGGAGCAGGTTGCGGCTGATGGTGGGAGGCGACGGTTGTGGGGGAGAGAGGGGTGGCGGCTAGTGGGATGGAGAGACCGAAACCCTAATCTGATACCATATTGGAAGGAATAACTGAAGTCACTCTGATACATGTTAAGCTACTATGCGCCGACTAGATCACCTCAAAAGCTTAAGTTGATGAGGAAAGATGGTCAATTCACTTATATTTCAACACTCCCTGTACGTGCAGGCTCTCTTGGGCCGCAAACGTGGAATAGGAGTCGGCTGCAATTTATTTTAATAAATCACGCCCGCCAGGATTCGAACTCGAGACCTCTGTCTCTGATACCATGTTGGAAGGAATAACTGAACTCACTCTATTGATGATGCCAAGGGGTTGCATATATAGGTACAAGCTAGGGTTTAGGAGTCCTCCTAGCTAATGACCAAACTACCCTTGACACACACACAATACACACAGTCTAACAGGAACAAAATCAATGCATACAGAAATGAACTGAACACATAAAAGGTACAAAATATAGACAAATAGGCATTCCAAGTGCAACTATCAGCTATGTCTAAAGTTGCCCAAAGAGGAAAACGTAAATCAGGAACTCCTAAGAAAATGAATTTTCAAAGAGTAGTTGCATGGCATACCTGAGGCCCAAGGGTTTCGTGTACAAGTTTCAAAAGCACACATGAAGCTCAAACAGTTAAGCAATGAACTAAGATATTCTTATTCCGACAAAAACAATCAAGGAAAAATGACACAAAGTCATTAAAGCTGCTCAAAAGATGTATAAGATCCTACCTTTCAGACAGATTATAGCATGAGGCAATACCTAAAGTGATCTCAAAAGTTGCTGAAAGAGGCGAAGCAAGCATAATGTACATATTAGTTTAGCTATCCAAGAATGGCCTTGTCTGGTAGAAATGAACTCTTCAGGAGCACCTCTATAGTCTATAGCAACTATTAAACAATTATGTATACCGCAACTTGCACATTATTATAGTTCTAAGTTTTTTTAATTTAAATAAGCCCACATCTAGTCCAATCCAGTAGGCAATTAAAAGCTGCCTTCGTGAGATCGTGAATGCTCACATGGCATGATGCATGGTATGGCTCCTTCAGCTAAGTTTAAGATTCCATTACAAATACCCAAATCTCATAATGGTTAAAATCCAGAACGGATAAGTGATATAAAATATGCTAGCTTTGTCTCCCAATTTAAACTCAACTTATTAAACTTGGTTGCACATTTGCATGTGAATCAGTGAGCTCGTAGTAGTACCTCTATAAAGCTCACCATCTCTCACATACTAACCAAATCTACACAAATCCCATTGCTAAACACTTGTAGAGTGCTCTGGTTTTTATTTCCTCCAGCTGTATCATATCTAGACCTTTAAACATGAGAGCAGAGAGGAGAAAGAACACAAGTAGGAGGTTCATTGGAGGCCTGAAAGAGTGCCCATCACGGCTGTCTATCATCCGCTGGTATTTGGTGAATCTTTTTGCTGGCATGACTAAGCTCAAGTGTTCAAAACTTTGTAATTTGTACCATATTTAGACCCAGGTGTCTATCTCCACAATATCAAAGTTTCAAAAGCACGATTTAGTCCTATCTTTACAACCAAGAGCTAAGGACATCTATTTGCAGTGGGATAATTACAAACTGTGGAAACTGACCTCTTCTACCATCTTCTATTGACTGAGGATTTTGTGTTGGATTCAACTGATTGTACATGCCCCCAAAGTCTAAATCTGTTTCTCTTGTTACATTAAAAGAAATGGTAGATGATCAAACTTCAGATCATGCTGACTATCTGTACTCTCCTTGTTAGACTGCACTTATATTAGGGTACTATAGGGGCAGTTTAGTCCTTTTGTATTAGGGTTCCTTGCCCTTAAGTTTTGTACCCATATATATGTATCCCCCGACAGCCTATTGGGTTAATGAAATCATCTTTCCCCCTCTAATTTGGTATCAGATTATCCCCTCTCTCTCTCCTCCTCTCCCGATGCCAGGTCTTCCCGCATCCACGGGCGCCGCCGCCGCCGGCGCGCCGGCTCCCCTCCCCCTCCCTCCCTTCATCGCCGGCCTGGAGCCTCTCCCCGTCGCCAGCCCGACTGCGGCGGCCGCCGGCCCCATCGCCGCCTCCCTTGCGCGCGCCGCCACCGGATCTGGCGCCGCCGGCCACGCCGCCATCGGATCCGGCGCCGCCGGCCTCACCGCCGCCTCCCCTGGGCGCGCCGCCGCCGTGCTCCTCGGCCCCGGCTCGGGTGCCGCCGGCCACGCCGCCGCCTCCCTCGGCCTCCCCACCACCGCCTGGCCGTCGGGCCTGGCCGCCGGCCCGGCTGGACCCGCCGCCGGCCAGCTCCGCCCCACTGCCGCAGGGCCCCGCCGTCGGCACCACTAGACTCATAAGCGCTCCTGGACACGCCGTCGACCCTGCTGGGCTCGCCACTGGCCCTGCTGGGCTCGCCGCCAGCCTGGCTGGCCACGCCGTCGCTGCTGGATCCGGGGGACACCCCTCGTCGCACGTCTCCGACGTCGCAGCTGCCGTGGCCATCTCCCGTGAGCGGGAACGGGCGCTCGTCCTCGCCTTGGAGCAGGAGCGTGCGTCTGCGGCTGCCCTCACTCGTCAGCTCGAGGAGTCCCCGCCGATACAGTGGAGTGACACCCATGATCCCCCAGGTGATGGTGCAGCCTATACTACCTACGCGGCCTCTCTTGTCGCTGCTCTACATGCCCAGGCGGCCGGCATACAGAACATCCGGACTCTTGTCCCGGTTGTTCCCAGCTCTGACTCCACCTCCTTCGCTCGTTGGCGCAGCCTGATTCTCCTGACGTTGCGACGTTTTCGGCTGGACGACCACGTCCTACGGGATGACTCCCCACTGGATGACTCGTGGATCTGCATGGATAGTCTTGTCCTTGCATGGATCCTTGGCTCGCTTTCTGAGGAGCTTCAGGATATCGTCGCCCAGCAGGGTGGCGGTACAGCTCGTCAGGCCTGGCTAGTCCTCGAGCTTCGGTTCTAGGGGAACCAAGCGACCCGATCTCTCCACATCCGGGCTCGCTTCGGTACTACTGTCCAGGGTGATCTCTCTATTACTGCATACCGTCGCCAGATGAAGGGTATGGCGGATGCCCTTCGTGACCTTGGAGAGCCCATCTCGGACAGTACCCTCGTCCTTCAGGTCCTTCAGGGCCTGAACGAGCGCTACACCCACGTTCGCTCGTGGATTCTCCGCGAGAAGCCCTTCCCGGCCTTCGAGAAGGTCTGGTCGGACCTCGAGCTCGAGGAGATCACCCAGGGCGGCTCCACTGCCTCCTCCCCTGCCTCGGCCTTCTAGGCTCTGGGTCGTCTTCACGCCCTCCTCCACTTGCTGGTTCTGGGGGGTCAGCCTTCGCGTCCACCTACCACACCAGGAGTCCCTGCAACCTTCGGTGGTGGTGGGAACCGCCGTCGTGGCAGGCGCGGTGGTCGTGGTGGAGGGACTGGTGGAGGTGGTATAGCTAGTGCTGGCGGTGGCTCTATCGCTGTCGGTGCTACTGGTGGCAGTAGTGGTGGTCGGGGTCAGGGTGATGTGACCTGGCCCACACCCTACAACCCGTGGACTGGCCAGATCTCGATGTGGCCCGAGCCGTCTCCGGGTCTCCCTGCACTTCGTCCACTGCGCCCTCAGCCGGCCTACGTGACCACTCCGGCTTACGGCGGGTCTGTCTACGCGGCCGGTGGACAGTGGACCCTACCCCCTAGCGGACCGGGCTACTCTACGGCCGGGCCTTCCTCTCTGGCTAACTGGGCTTCGGGGAACCCAGTTGGTCAGCCCGAGTCGCCGGCGCTACACCCTGACTCTACTCAGGTCTGGGACCGCCACTCACTCGCGTCCTCCTTCAGCACAGTGAGTCTCACACCACCTGGCCCTAAGTGGGTTGTGGACTCCGGAGCTTCGTACCACACCACCCCTGACGCTTGTATACTTTCTTTTACCCACCCTTCTTTTCCTTCCTCCATCGTTGTTGGAAATGGGTCTGTTCTTCCGGTCACCTCAGTAGGTGACTCGGGTTCGTCAGGTTCTTTTGACATCATTCAACATCTTCTTTTTGTTCGTCGGTTTACCACTGATAACCATGTTTCTATTGAGTTTGATCCTTTTGGTTTGTTTGTGAAGGATCTTACTACCCGCGTCTTCTTCTCCGTTGTGAGAGCTCAGGGCCCCTGTACACGATGCGACTTCCTGCTTCCGCTTCGTCCTCGCCTTTTTGCCTGGCTACGACAGCTCCTTCGACTACTTGGCATCGTCGGCTTGGCCACCCGGTGTTGATGTTATGTCGAAGTTGTCCAGTAGTTCAGTGATTTCATGTACTACGGTTCTCATGAGCCTTCATGTCATGCTTGTCAGTTGGGTCGCCATGTTCGGCTTCCTTTTCCACATTCTGTCACTCATGTGGAGCGTCATTTTGATCTGATTCACTGTGATCTGTGGACCTCACCTGTTCTCAATGTTTCTGGCTATAAATATTATTTGGTGATTGTTGATGATTTTTCGCACGACTGGTGGACCTTTCCCTTGCGACAGAAGTCCGATACGTTCGCTACTCTTTCTCACTTCTTCGCTTGGGTTTCCACCCAATTTGGGTGCACGGTCAGGGCTGTCCAGTGCGATAACGGGCGCGAGTTTGATAACTCCGCGTTTCGTCACTTCTTGCTTTCTCATGGGGTTCAGTTGCGCATGTCTTGCCCTTACCCTTCTCCCCAGAATGGCAAGGCCGAGCGCATGATTCGTACCACCAACGATGTCATGCGCTCACTGATGTTTCAGACTTCCACTCCTGCTCGCTACTGGGCGGAGGCCCTTCACACCGCTACATTCCTCATAAATCGCCTTCCTACTAAGGCGATTAGTGCTCCCACCCCTCACTTCGCTCTCTTTGGCACCACCCCTCTTTACGACCACCTTCGAGTTTTCGGGTGCGCGTGCTACCCTAATCTCTCTGCCACCGCCCCTCATAAGCTCGCGCCTCGTTCGACTCGGTGTGTCTTCCTTGGGTACTCCCCCGATCATAAGGGGTACCGGTTTGGTCTCCCGACACGTCGTGTTCGACGAGTCCTCCTTCCCTTTCGCTGGGAACTCCTCTGACTCGGTCTCCGAGTTGGATTCTCTTTTTTTCCACTGACCCTGAGGTCGCTCCTGTCCAGCGACCTTGTTTTTTTACCTTCTACAGGTCTTCCTCTAGCTGCACCGGACAAGACCACGGTGTCTCAGACACCACCTGTCGTGCCTCCCGCGGCTCCGGCGTTCTTGCCGCAACTGGTCGTTCCTCCGACGGCCCCGACGTTGTCCGCTGCGCCACGCGCGGCCCCGGAGTCCCCGATGTCACCTGCCAGGCCACGCGCGGCCCCGGTGTCCCCGACGACGTCCGCTGCGCCACGCGCGGCCCCGGCATCCCCGATGTCGCTCGCCGTGCCACGCGCGGCCCCGGCGTCCCCGACATCGTCAGCCGCACCACGTGCGGCCTCGGCGTCCCCGACGTCGCCCGCCGTGCCACGTGTGGCCCCGGTGTCCCCGACGGCGTCCCCGACGTCGTCCGTCGCGCCTCGTGCAGCCCCGACGTCGTCAGCCGCACCACCCGCGGCCCCTAGACCGCGGTACGCCGACCCCGTTCTCGTCTATCAGCGACGAGCACGGGTTGGTGATCCGTCCTCTTCCCGTCCTGAGGATCTGGTGTACCACTCTCCGCTGCTCCACCGGGACCCTCGTCACGTTCACCCGATGGTGACTCGACGGGCCGCCGGCGTTCTTCGACCGGTGGAGCGCTTCTCCGGGGTCGTTCTATCGTCCTCGACCTCCCCGCCGCCTGCCTCGTCACCCATCTCGCCTATCCCCTCTTCTGTCCGTAGCGTCCTCGCCGACCCTCACTGGCGTCGGGCTATGGAAGAAGAGTATGCGGCCCTGCTAGCCAACCGTACCTGGGACCTGGTTCCCCGTCCTAGTCATGGCAATGTTGTCAGGGGCAAATGGGTGTTCACGCATAAGAGGAAGACGGATGGGTCTCTTGAGAGGTACAAGGCACGGTGGGTGCTTTGCGGTTTCACGCAGCGTCCCGGCGTTGACTACGACAAGACCTTCAGCTCGGTGGTGAAGCCGGCGACGGTTCGCACCGTTCTGTCACTGGCTCTGTCGCGTTCTTGGCCTGTCCACCAGCTGGACGTCAAGAACGCCTTCCTCCACGGGACGTTGACGGAGACGGTGTACTGCAGTCAGCCGACAGGGTTCGTTGATTCAGTCCGTCCAGACATGGTCTGCCGGCTGAACAAGTCCCTGTACGGGCTGAAGCAGGCGCCTCGGGCTTGGTACAGCCGGTTTGCCTCCTTCCTGGTCTCGCTCGGCTTCGTCGAGGCCAAGTCGGACACTTCGCTCTTCGTCTACAGGCGTGAGGATGACACTGTCTACCTCCTCGTGTACGTGGACGATATTGTCCTCACGGCGTCCAGCTCGGCTCTTCTTCAGCGCACGATCTCCACCCTGCAACGTGAGTTCACGATGAAGGATCTCGGCCAGCTCCACCACTTCCTGGGCGTTGCGGTCGAGCACCGCCCAGGCGCTCTGTTCCTCCACCAGCGCCAGTACTGCCTGGATATCCTCGAGCGAGCAGGCATGGCTGATTGCAAGTCGTGCTCCACTCCCGTGGACACCCAGACGAAGGTGTCTTCGGCCGACGGCGCCCCGGTCGCCGACCCCACCTCTTACAGAAGTCTTGCAGGTGCCCTGCAGTACCTCACCTTCACCAGCTCGGACATCTCCTACGTGGTTCAGCAGGTGTGTCTCCACATGCATGATCCACGGGAGTCGCATCTCACGGCGGTGAAGCGGATCCTTCGGTACCTGCGTGGCACCCACGACTACGGCCTTCTTCTGCGGCGCGACTCTGCCTCCGAGCTGGTCGTCTACACCGACGCTGACTGGGCGGGTTGCCCTGACACCCGCCGGTCCACCTCCGGCTACGCCGTCTTCCTGGGCGGCAACCTCATCTCCTGGTCCTCGAAGCGGCAGCACGTGGTGTCCCGCTCGAGTGTCGAGGCGGAGTACCGCGTCGTGGCCAACAGCGTGGTCGAGTCCTCTTAGCTTCAGCAGCTGCTTCAGGAGCTCCACTTCTCTCTCGCCCGGAGTACGTTGGTCTACTGCGACAACGTCAGCGCCGTCTACCTCTCCACCAACCCGGTGCAGCATCAGCGCACGAAGCACGTGGAGATCGATCTTCACTTCGTTCATGAGCGGGTGGCTCTCGGGGAGGTGCGAGTCCTGCATGTTCCGACGTCGTCGCAGTTCGCCGACATCTTCACGAAGGGGCTCCCTTCGACGGTGTTCCCCGAGTTTCAGTCCAGTCTCAACATCTGCCGTGGTTAGATGTTGGGACTGCGGGGGGGGGGGGGGGGGGGGGGTTAGACTGCACTTGTATTAGGGTACTATAGGGGCAGTTTAGTCCTTTTATATTAGGGTTCCTTGGCCCTTAAGTTTTGTACCCATATATATGTATCCCCCTTGATAGCCTATTGGGTTAATGAAATCATCTTTCCCCCTCTAATTCTCCTGATATTATACAAAGTTAATACAATTTGTTTCATAGATTTGCTTATTTCCCATCAAAATTAATATAGCTCCAGGAAACTAACAAATATTACTGCACAGAATCTCCAGTTTTCATTTTTCGATCTGAATATAATATCGCAGCCTAGCTGAGAAGCTCATGGTTGCTCTTATCACAAACAGAACAAATAATATGTTTGTATACTTTTTTTTGACACATTCGTATATTGTAAGATACATGAGAATATATCACACAAAAATGAAAATGCCGTTTATCTTATTTAAAGTAGATGAAATATAAACATTCATACCTGGATAGCACGCCCAGGTCAGAAACATGAAGGAGTATAGAAATTGATCGCTACTGGAATTTCTAGCTTTATCCAATTTAGAAATAAGAACAAGATAGTGAGAAGCAGCATGAATATCGATTGAATGCTTATGCCACTGCTTGGTTGGTTCCTGGTTCTCAATTTTCATTCGACGTCCATATGCTAGAACAGGGGATGAGACTGCAACCCTCCAATTAGGATCTATGTTTCAGGGGAGGTGTGTTGTGGCAACTCGATGACAAAATTTGATTTCACTCATCAGTACATTATTCAATCATGCAGATTGATCAGGTAGAGATATATTGTTAGATAGCGCTGACAGGAACTCAGTGCTATTTGTGGAAGCCAAAACATTTCAGAATGTGCAGTTACATATGTTATTCAAATTCAAGGAATTTAGAATGTGCAACCATTGCCAGAATCTTAGTTTTTTTGCCAGAATCTTAGTTTTTTTGTTACTCTTATATCTCTTCCTCTCTTTTACTTCATTTAAAAAATAATTAAAAATTTGTTGGGTTTCATGTCTAGCCTAGTAGCCTACCCCAACATGCTTGGGACAAAGGCTTTGTTGTTGTTGTTAGAATGCACAACCATCTATCTAAAATGGAGTACAAGTACATATGACATTACAGCCTTCTCATATACCTAGTTCTAGAATATTTGCTTTACAGAAAGACAAGGGATAACATATTATGTCAAGATCACTTAAGTTACTTAACAAGGAAACTGGAGTTATGCCATTGAACTTTTATCACTCAGCAAGGCACCAGCTGAAGCAATTAAGTTCAGAGCCACAAAGAGAGAACAGTTGTTGATGGAAACGAGTGGAATACAAAAAGAGCGCATAAGAGCATGTACCTCGGTCACTGCTAAGGCAGCACCACAGGGGAGAGAAACCAGTTGATCCCGGCAAACCGATACAACACGTGGAGCTAAGGTGAGAAAATGGAGCACCGGTGCTAACTTTTACCCTGATGCCAAGGCTCGGCGAATTTGATCACTCAGTAATAGAATTTTAAATCCTAAAATCAGCTTAGCACCAGTAGGAGGTGCTAAGGGATACAACTGAGGTTTCTAACAGCCAGGCTAAAGAGAGAGAATAGTAGATGGCCAACCTTAGCACCTCAGACTTGGTGCAACCAATGCACATGCTCTTATATTTTAAAGGCCATTATAGTCTGACTCGAGTATGTATGACGTAACATTGCTTAACTATCTCTAGCAAATAGCTAGCAAGTTACTCTGCTCATCCGTGGAGAAATCTCCTCTCTTTTTCCCTGGGAAGCAATACACTTAGCATCATATTATTCCAATTGTAGAAAGATGAACAAGAAACGCAGTTTCACACAACATAGTGACAATTTACAGCATAAGTAACTTCAATAGTAGGTCATATATACTCCAATACCTGTAGCTGCCATAAAAGGAGGGAAGAGGAAACTAACTAACAGCTCACATTAGGAGGTTATCCAGATCAGGGATATCAAATGGTAACTTTATAACACCAAGGGCGACAAAGAGGAGCAAGAACCACGCAGGAAAGGTAATCATGCACAGAACCAAAAACGATTTTTGGCCTGAAAAAAGAAAATATTTATGAGCACAAAGGAAGGAATTTCAGGCCGAATTGTACACTAGCGTTATGAATATGTAATTTTAATAAATGAGAGGGGTGCACATCATCACCTTCAAGGGCGGGCGCCTCGGTGGCGTCGACAACCCACTCGGCCGCCTCGCGGAGACGGCTCGGGGTCGCTCTCGGGCTGCCCGATGGGTGAGGAGGCGACCAGGTCCATGAACGCCGTGTTCTTCGCCTCCATGGAGGCAGCGGCCGAGGACGCGTCGTCGGCAACGCCGATGGCGCGCCGTACCTCCGCGACGGACGGCTGCGCGGGGGCCGGGGGCAACCGCATAGCCATGCTGCCCCGTCGGCGCGCGGCGGCGGATGATGCGGCGCACGGGCTCGCCGGTCGAGGAAGCGGACGCAGAGGCGATCACGGAAAGGTGCGGCGCGCGAACGGCGCCGGCGAGGCCGAGGTGGCAGGCATGGTGGGGGGATCCGGACGTAAGGGAACCCGGAGAGACAATTGAAATTTTAGACAAAATACTATTCTCAACGTGCCACACTCTAAATATCATTATAATTCTCACCAGTATTTTAGTACGAACTAATCTTGAAATGTTTCTTTAAATATAAAAAATTAACAGAAAATACAAAAAATATAAATAAGCTAAAATATTAAAAAAATAAAAAAATGGGAAAAACACTAAGTGTATTTTAAAAATATTAGTACTAAATATTTTTTCCTTTTTTAATTTTTATGAATATTTTAGCTATTTATATTTTTTTATTTTCTGTTAATTTTTTATATTTTTAAAACATATAATGGCATTTTTCTGTGTAAATTTTTCTGTTTTTTCGAATTTTATATAATTTATAAACTTGTTTAAATTTATCTCTAATTTTTGTGTAAATTTTCTTTTTTTATTTCCTGTATTTTTCTAAATTTTTATTTTTTTTGAAATATTTTAGCTTATTTATATTTTTGTATTTTCTGTCAAATTTTTATATTTTAAAAAATACATAAGGGCATTTCTGTCGACTTAGAATTGTTTTAGTATTAAAAAGGTCAGTTAGTACTAAAATATTATTACAGTGACAAACGAGCAAACTGGAGAGAATTATAATGGTATTTTAGAGTGCCGAATGTTGAAAGTGGTATTTTGCCGAAGCCCAATCTTGAGAGTAGTAAAATTTCAATTGTCTCGAATCGGAAAGGGATGCGCAGCGTGGGGCCGTCGCTGGTGTGAGGGGAACTGGGGGAGTGGATAGTTGGTGTGGGGCTGAGAACTGACATGTAGTGCTATGGTTTATAGCCATCACAAAAGGTTGTTCAACCATCTGTCCGTCCAATTTTCTTTCTTCGGCTTTCTGTCCAGACGTTCAACTTTGGTGCTTCTAAGTTGGGGCACTGGCCAAACAACTCACTGTTTTTATTAAAAAAACATTTCCTCTTATACATTTTGATTTTTAAAGAGTTTTATCAACATATAGATATATATAACTTTTCATGATAGCTTATATGTGAAACTTTTTATAATAACTTATATATATATATATCTTTGTAAAAAAATATGTATAATTTTCTAATAATTTATATGTATAAATTTATGAAAAGATATATATGTAGCTTTTTACGCATAGTTTTAATAATTTTCCGTTCGTTTATTTCTGTCTTTCATCCGTATTGGGTTCATCAATTTTTTTCTTTGTTATTTGGTGTGATTGATTTATTTATTCAAGTCGATGGATCATGACTGGTGGTCCCAAATTGTGCTAGTGGACTAGACCCTAATAACTATTAGTCACTAAGAAATCTGATTAATCATAATTCTATTTTTTCTAGTTGATATTAAGGTGACTCAAATCGAATTTTTGACTTGAAACACTGTGTTAAACATACCAGGTACTTGAAGATTTTTAGCATTTGAAGAATCATCAACATCTAAAATACTCAGTTTTTGTCTTACTAAGTCTATACTCTTTGAAGTCTAAAGTCCGTCTCCATAACTTTATTTTTTATTGATTTTATCTACCAGCACCACATCATTAGAAAAAGCATATACTAGAAAATATCTTCTTATACATCCTTTATCAGCTAATCCATCTCTAAGTAAAAATTTATGATATTCATGTTGGATCTTATTCCATAGTATTAATTCAAAACATCATGGTACTTCAAACTAGAGAGAAAAATACATTTGAACTTTGAAAATTGATTTTTTTTCTCCAACTTCCTATCCGTACCAATTAGATTTTTTTTCTCCAGCTTCCTGTTCCTTCAAAATCTTCGGGAGGTTGCTAAGGCTGGCCACACCGGGGCCTCTATACCGCCCCCGCCCGCGAATTAAGCGGTCGGCGCGCCGTTGCGGCCCCCGCAGCGGCTCAGTTAGAGGAGCCGGTAAAAAAGCGGTGGCTACATTCGCATATTAAACCAGGCAGTGCACTGTAGATCCTGTAAGAAGGGAAGAAAGAAAAAAGAGAGGAGGAAGAAAGGAAAGAAAAAGAAAGAAGAGAAGGAAAAAAGGAAAAAATGAAAGAAAAAAGAATGAGGGAGGGAAAACGGAGAGAGTAAAAAAGAAGAGAGGGGAAAGGAGAAAACAGAAAAAATAAGAAGATAAAAAAGAAGGGAATAAAAAAATTTGATGTTTTTTATTAGTTTTAAAAGTAATATTATTAATATAAACATAGTTATATGAAATAATATAAATATGAGTTAGTTGTGTTATGTAATATAAAATAGATGATATTTGATATAGAGTTTTGATTTAGAGGTACACGAGTGCAGAAAATTAAACTGTAAAGCTGAGAATATTTTAGAGTTAACCGTAAAAACTAAGAATATTCTTTTAAAAATCACGTATAGAGGTGCACGAGTGCAAGAAGTCTAAACATAAGCGCACTACTTCCAGGCTAAATACAACATGGCTGCTAACAAGACACGGGCCCACTCGTCATAGATTAACGGGTCTGTTGAAGACCTGGACCGTCTGGCCTTGGGGCCCCTATAAAGCGAGCCCATCTTCGTCTCCATTCGTCGTCATCTCCGCCCTCCGCAGAGCAAAACGGGAAGGAGAAAGAAAAGAAAACGAACGAGCAAGAAACCAATTCGGGTGGAGCTGGGTGGGCCGGATTGGCGAGAGCTCGAGGGTGGGATGGCGGCGGAGAGGCAGCTGGTGGTGGCCGTCGAGGGGACGGCAGCGCTTGGGCCCTACTGGACCGCCATTGTTGCCGACTACGTGGAGAAAATCGTGCGGTACGACCGTGCTCCCGCCCCTGTTCTGTTCCCGACGGTGCTTTTTCTTGGCAGTTCTCACTTGAGGCTGTAGCGCTCGTTGAGAGAGGGCCTTGGAAGGGGAGATGTGGCAGTGGGTAGTTTCGAGCTCTGTTTCTTGGTCCTTGAGTAGGGTTTAACGAAAGAACCAGGCACCGAAGCGCGGGATTGTCTGCGTTCTTGGTTGCCGGATCCTTGTGGCGAATGAATGATCTGTTGCAGTGTTGTGGAGCTTCGTATGTTCATAGGCCGATTTGACTGTTGTTTATTCGAGTTCTTTCTTCTTCTTTGGGATTTGGATGCTTTTGGAGTGCTAATTGGGTTTGTTGATAATCAGTTACTGGCTTGGAAAGAAGTGCGTTTTAGTGTTTCGCCTGCCAAGATTGGACCTAGTCCAATATCTCGTGTGTATGATTCTTGAGTGTGGATATTTGAGAAATGTTACTATTGACTCATGGTACATCCTAATTTCTTCAAGGTCTATTTTACCGATCCTGGTACGAGAATTGGAGCCTTGACCGCTGCACTCCACCTTCTCCCATTGTCCCCGTGGAGTGTTATTTGCTTCATTATGATGTACAATTCGCAGCTTTCAGGGTCAAAGGATTAGCCTCTGTTTGGATACAAAGTATTCGGGAGTTTGAGGAAAATACTATGGTTTTACACAAGACTTTGGTTTTAGAAAACTAGGAGGTGTTTGGATGGAACACATACTGTATTATTGAAAACCATAGTATTACCAAACCTGTAGCTTTTTGGAGTTTTAGAAACTTCACTCAAGACCTCTTTTTTCTAAACCATGGTATTGCTTGACACTGGCTTCTAAAACCATGGTTTTGTAATACTTTGGTTTTGAGAAACTACAGCATCCAAACAGGCCCTTATTGTGGATTTCGTTTGTGCCGTGGCTTCTTCTGAGTTATGAGAATACACAAATATCATCCAGTAGTTTTTAGTTTTTTTTCTCAACCATCTAATTAGGATGCTAAGAATCTTGGTTCGTTCTTCAAACACCTAGTCCAATACCATCGTTTTAACTCATTGTTCACACCATTATGCAACACAACCTTTGCACTGATAGTATATAACTAATTTATGAAGAAAATCATGCAGGAGTTTCTGTGCAAGCGAAGTGCCTTGGCAGGTAATTCCATCCTGATGTACAGTCTATTGTATAACCTGTCAATTTCTACGTGCTATTCCTTGAACTCTGTGAATATGTAATTTTGTTCTTCTTCTGTGCAGAAACTTGCAGGGGCACCACCTGAGCTTGCATTAGTTGTTTTTCACACCCATGGACCTTACAGCGGTATGTTTTTATATCCTCCATGTCCATGTCCTTAAATTTTAATGATCAATCTTCACAACCATGCTTGGGATAAAGGCTTGGTTGTTGTTGTTGTTGTAATCTTCACAACCATAACTTTATGTTCAATTCAATATGAGTGGGCTCATGTTAATTTTATTACGCAGCTTTTGGTGTGCAGCGAAGTGGATGGACAAAAGATATGGATGCTTTCCTTTCATGGCTATCTGGAATAACATTTAGTGGTGGAGGATTTTGTGAAGCTGCTACTTGTGAAGGTCTTGCTGAAGCACTCATGGTACTGACATCTTATCATCTTTTTTTTTTTTGCAAATGGTGACTTCCCTGTGGGCAACATTTAGCACTTAAAATTTATGTATTTGCCTTTCAAAATCCTGATATTGCAGATGTTTTAATTATGTGGTTTGAGAGAAAGATGCCTGGGCTAATACATCATGTTTTTTTCATTTTGTCATTCTGCCATGTGCCAACAGTTCCGTTGACATATGTTCACTAGACATGATTTTTTTGCCTTGTTATTCAGTTCTCCAACAACAACAACAACAACAACAACAACAACAACCAAGCCTGTTGGGGTCGGCTAGACATGAAACCCGATATCAATGAAGTAAAAGAGAGGAAGAGTTATAAGAACAAGGAAAAAAGAAAAAAAGAAAAAAAGGAAAAAAGGAAAAAAAAAGAAAAAAAGAAAAAGAAAAAGAGAAGAGAAAAGAAAAAAGAAAAAAAAGAAAAAGAAAAGAGAAAAGAGAAAAGAAAAAAAAGAAAAAACAAGACTACGATTCTGGCACGTGAATTGCTACTTTCCATGCGGTCCTATCATGAGCTAAGCCTCTGGATACATTCCAATCTCTCAAATCTCGTTTTACCGCCTCCTCCCAGGTCAACCTTGGTCGTCCTCTACCCCTCCTAATATTTTCTCTACCTCTTAAAATCCTATTGTTAACCGGTGCTTCTGAAGATCTCCGTTGGATATGTCCAAACCACCTAAGTCGATGTTGGACTAACTTCTCTTCAATCAGCGCCACCCCTACCTTATCTCGAATCGCCTCATTCCTTATTCGGTCTCTTCTCGTGTGCCCGCACATCCACCGTAGCATGCGCATCTCTGCGACACTCATTTGTTGGACATGTTGCCTTTTAGTTGGCCAACATTCCGCCTCATAAAGCATCGCGGGTCTGATCACCGTCCTATAGAACTTCCCTTTTAGCTTTTGTGGGACTTTCCTACCACATAGGATTCAGTTCTCCAAGAAAAATATATTTTATTGTTCCTGTTGATGTCAATGTCATCCATATATTTCTTGATCTCCTTGCAGCTGAAGATGTCATCACATTTTTCTCTGTTATGGTTTATTCTCATTTTCCATAATCAAGGTCCAGAAACATAGCTGTAGTTTGATGGAATAGGTCTTGTACTCTTAGTCTTTGTGACCCCTAGTTAGGACAACATATTAGTCATTTGGTAAGACATCATCTTATTTCTTGTTAGGACAGCATCTTAGACCAAGAGGACAACATATCAGTCCTTGTTAGGACAGCATATTAGTCCTTTGGTAGGACAACATCTTAGACCAAGAGGATAACATATCAGTCCTTGTTAGGACAACATATTAGTCCTTTGGTAGGACAACATCTTAGACTAGCATCTAGGTATATGCTTGGCTGCCTCAGCTATAAATATGTAACCCCAACCCCTAGGTTGGGCATGGCATCGTGTGTGGAATGAAACAAGAAAAATTTCCCAACCCCTAGTGTCATCCTCTTCATGAGAGTAATACTTCAGATACTAACAAGTGGTATCAAAGCCGTTCTATCCTGTAGCCTAGTCATCTCCTTCCTAGTCTCTCTTCATCCTCAGCCGACAGCAATAACACCGGTTGTTTCAACTCATTCCTCCTCTTCTGCACAGACGAGCAACAACTTGTCTGAGACAGTCTCTTCCCCACACAACATTCCCCCACTAGCGCGCCATGTCCAAAGGACAGTCTCAGCACTCGGTAGCTTCGAGCGCGCGACATCGGCAGGAGGCCGAGGTCGCCGCGGTAGAAGAACGCGAGCGAGCAGCGACAGAGGCTGCAGCGAGGGCGGCGAGGCTGGCGGCGGCGAAACTGGCAGCAGCGAGGGCGGAAGTAGAAGCAGCAGCGACTGCGGATGCAGCGCGTGCGGCTGCAGCAGAGCTTGAGGCTCTGCGTGGCGGTAGTGACAGAGGCTCTGATTCTACCGACGGTGGCACCAACGAAGACCTCAACCTGGCGAGGGAGGTAGCACGACCACAGACGCCACAGTGGGCAGGCGCGCACCCCCATGAGCGCGGCGGCTGCAGCCTAGACGGGCGCGGACGCGCCGACGACGCTTCCGGTGGGGGTGGTTGGGTCGACAGAGATCGAGGCATTTACAGGCGCGACTCTCTCTCCCCGAACAGGTACCATGATCACCACGGGATCCATGCCATTGTCAGGGACGTTGGTCCCGGCGGTGGGTGGCCTACCCTCACCAAGACCAACTACATCGAGTGGGCCGCGGTGATGAGGATACAGCTCCAAGTGCGGTACACGTGGGAAGCACTCCGGTACAGCGACGTCGACTACTACGAGGATCGACGGGCGCTGGATGCTCTCATTGCTACAATACTGCCCGAGATGCAGTTCTCGCTTTCCCATAAGCGGACTGCCAAAGAGGCCTGGGATGCCATCGCTGCGGCACGCATCGGTAGCGACCACGCCCGCAAGACCACACTGCAGGCACTCCGCAAGGAGTGGGAGAACCTGACCTTCAAGCCAGGTGAGGATGTTGATGACTTTGCTCTCCGTCTCAACACACTACTGCAGAAGATGGTGTAGTTCGGCGACGACACCTACAACGAGGAGAGAGCCGTCGAGAAGCTCTTTCGTTGCATCCCCGAGAAGTACAAGCAGATCGCTCGCTCGATCGAGTCTCTGCTGGACCTCTCCACGATGTCGATCGAAGAGGCGATAGGCCGCCTCAAGGTCGTCGACAGCGACGAATCTCAGCCTCTCTCGGGGCCTATCACCATCGGCAGGAAGCTACATCTCACTCGGTAGTAGTGGGAGGCCTGCCAAGGTGACGGGAAGAAGGGGGAGCCCTCCTCCTCGAAAGGCGGCCGCAAGCGCGGCAAACTAAGCAAGGGGCGCGGAGGTGCCCAAGCCGGGGCGCAGAGACGTGCCGAGGGTGGCGCCCACGGAGGCGCCTAGGGCGGCGCCGCCAGCAACCGGAAGCCAGCACGAGACGACACCTGCCACAACTGTGGCAAGTTTGGTCATTGGGCCAGGGAGTGTCGGCAGCAACGACGCGACCAGGCCCATGTCGCACAGGTGGAGGAGGAGCCGACTCTGTCCCTGGCGCACGCAAGCATCGAGCCACCTCCAGTGGCATCGGCCGCAGCGACTCTCCTCCACATCGATGAGCCGAGAGCACACGCCTTCCTCGGTGACGGCTCCAGCAACGACAAGACTGACGGGTGGTGTCTCGACACCGGCGCCACCCATCACATGACTGGTCGACGGGAGTTCTTCACTGAGTTCGACCCCAATGTCCGAGGCTCCATCAAGTTTGGGGACGCCTCTGGTGTGGAGATCAAGGGCGTCGACTCCGTCATCCTCACCGCCGAGTCTGGTGAGCACAGGCTGCTCATCGGAGTCTACTACATCCCCGCATTGAGGAACTCTATCATCAGCCTGGGTCAGCTGGATGAGAACGGTTCGCGCGTGGAGATCAAGGACGAAGTCATGAGGATTTGGGATTGCCATCGTCGCCTTCTTGCCAAGGTAACCAAAGGCACCAATCGACTCTACGTCCTTAACATGCAGGTAGCACAACCTCTCTGCCTTGCTACTCGCCGGGAGGACGAGGCGTGGTAGTGGCATGAGCGCTTTGGGCACCTTCACTTCAAGGCCCTGAAGCGGCTCAGTGCCAAGGAGATGGTACGGGGCCTGTCGTGCCTTGACCATGTGGAGCAGTTCTGCGATGTCTGCGTAGTGACAAAGCAGAGGCGGCTCCCCTTTCCCCAACACTCGAGCTTCCGAGCCAAGGAGCGGCTCGACCTCGTGCACAGGGACTTGTGTGGCTCGATGACACCGGCTACACCAGGAGGACGATGTTACTTCCTGCTGCTTGTCGATGGCCTCTCCTGCTACATGTGTGTGGTGGTACTCGGCAGCAAGGGAGAGGCTGCGAACGCCATCAGGCGCGCGCAGACCATTGCGGAGGCGGAGTGCGGCCGCAAGCTGTGTGTGCCGCGCACCGACAACGGCGGCGAATTCATGGTGGCTAAATTCACGTCGTACTGCGCGGATGAGCGTGTTCAGCGCCACTACTCCGTGCCGTACAGCCCGCAGCAGAATGGTGTCGTCGAGCGACGCAACCAGACGGTTGAGGGGATGGCTCGGGCCCTCCTCAAGCAGAGGGGAATGCCGACTATCTTCTAGGGAGAGGCGGTGGTCACGGCGGTCTACATCCTCAACCGCTCGCCCACCAAGGCTCTCAACGACAGGACGCTGTACGGGGCTTGGCATGGGCGCAAGCCGACAGTCTCTCACCTACGGGTCTTTGGCTGCCTCGCGTTCGCCAAGGAGCTAGGCCACATCAGCAAGCTCAACGACAGGAGCATTCTAGGGGTGTTCATTGGCTACGTGGAGGGCTCGAAGGCCTACCGCATTCTTGACCCAGGAACACAGCGCGTGTGCACGACACGTGATGTAGTGTTCAACGAAGGGCGAGGATGGGCATGGGACAAGGCGGTAGACGACAGCTCGACTCCGACATACGACAACTTCATCATCGAGTACGTCCACTTCAAGGGAACTGGGGGAGTAGGTAGCTCTTCTCTATCGACTTCAGCGCCACGCTCCCCAGTCACAACCTCGGCTGCGACGACCTCTCCGCCACCACCACCGTAGCCGGCGACCCTACGCACTCCAGCACTGACTGCCATCCCTCCGGGTACGTCCACTCTGACACCAGCTCGTGTCGAGCACAACCAGATGGAGTTCGTTACTCCGCTGTCCCATGACGGGGAGCGCATCGACGCGTACCACGACGGCGAGCTGTTGCGGTATCGTACGATGGAGGATTTTCTCGACGACCAGCCGGTGCTGGGACTGGTCCCTCGCGATCTGGAGGCGCAGTTGCATCTTGCGTGCGACGACGGCGAACCTCGGTCTTTCGCAGAGGCTAAGAGACACGCGGCATGGTGTGTCGCGATGCAGTTGGAGATGGACGCAGTTGAGAACAACCGCACCTGGGAGCTTGCTGACCTCCCTCATGGTCACCGCGCGATCACCCTTAAGTGGGTGTTCAAGCTGAAGAGGGATGAAGCCGGCGTCATCGTCAAGCACAGGGCTCGCTTGGTGGCACGCGGTTTCGTGCAACAGGAAGGGGTCGACTCCGACGATGCCTTCGCACCCGTGGCGTGGATGGAATCTGTGCGACTCCTCCTTGCGCTGGCTGCTCAGGGAGGTTGGCGGGTTCAGCACATGGATGTCAAGTCGGTGTTTCTTAACGGCGATTTAAAGGAGAAGGTCTATGTGCACCAGCCGCCGGGATTTACGATTCCTAGCAAGGAGAGCAAGGTGTTGCGCCTGCGCAAGGCCCTCTATGGCCTGCGGCAGGCACCAAGGGCGTGGAATGCCAAGTTGGACTCCACGCTCAAGGGGATGGGCTTCGAGCAAAGCCCGCACGAGGCGGCCATCTACCGGCGGGGCAATGGAGGAAATGCCCTATAGGTGGGTATCTACGTCGACGACTTGGTGATCACCGACACCAAGGATGCGGAGGTGGCAGCGTTCAAGGAAGCGATGAAAGCCACCTTCCATATGAGTGACCTGGGATCTCTCTCCTTCTACCTGGGGGTCGAGGTGCACCAGGCTGACTCCGGGATCATGCTTCGACAGACTGCCTACGCCAAGCGCATTGTTGAGCTGGCTGGGCTCACAGGCTGCAACCCAGCTCTCACTCGGAGAGACTGAAGCTGAGCCACGACAACACGACGGAGGAGGTGGACGCTACGCAGTATCGGCGTCTTGTGGGGAGCCTTTGCTACCTCGCCCACTCACGGCCGGACTTGGCATTCTCTGTCGGCTACGTCAGTCGGTTCATGCAACGACCGACGACGGAGCACCAACAGGCTGTGAAGAGGATCATCCGCTACGTTGCGGGGATTCTCGACCACGGCCTCTACTACCCAAGGTGCCCTTGGGCGGCACACCTTGTCGGGTACAACGACAGCGACCATGCCGGCGACATCGACACTAGCAAGAGCACGAGCGGGATTCTCTTCTTCCTCGGCAAGTGCCTCGTTAGCTGGCAGTCGGTCAAGCAGCAGGTGGTGGCCTTGTCCAGCTGCGAGGCCGAGTACATAGCGGCCTCTAGCGCTTCGACTCAGGCGCTCTGGCTAGTTCGACTGCTTGGTGATCTCCTCGACAAAGACACCGGAGCGGTGGAACTCAGGGTGGACAACAAGTCCGCTCTGACTCTAGCAAAGAATCCCGTCTTTCATGAACGGAGCAAGCACATCAGGGTGAGGTACCACTTTCTCCGAGGCTGCTTGGAGGAAGGGAGCATCAAGGCGTGTTACATCAACACCAAGGACTAGCTTGCATACCTGCTCACCAAGCCCCTCGGGAGGATCACGTTCCTTGAGCTTTGCTCCAGGATCGGGATGGTCCAACTCTCCCACAAGACAACGCACAAGACTTAGGGGGAGAATGATAGAATACGTCTTGTACTCTTGGTCTTTGTGGCCCCTAGTTAGCACAACATATTAGTCTTTTGGTAGGACAACGTCTTAGTCCTTAGTCCTTGGTAGGACAGCATCTTAGACCAAGAGGACAACATATCAGTCCTTGTTAGGACAACATATTAGTCCTTTGGTAGGACAACATATTAGACCAAGAGGACAACATATCAGTTCTTGTTAGGACAACATATTAGTCTTTTGGTAGGACAACATTTTAGACTAGCATCTAGGTATATGCTTGGCTGCCTCAGCTATAAATATGTAACCCCAACCACTAGGTTGGCCATGGCATTGTGTGTGGAATGAAACAAGAAAATTTTCCCAACTCCTAGTGTCATCCTCTCCATGAGAGTAATACTTCAGATACTAACATTGCACTTACGTGATATTTATTTCCAATATTGTCCATCATATATTCTTCACATTGCTTTGAATCTGTCGCTGGTTTGGTAAATTTGCAAACCCCAGCCTTTATTTATTCGCAGTCAGTAGCGTGAATCATTTTTTAGTCGGAATATTCCATTTCCATTTCAAAAAAAACGGAGATCAAAATTCAAAGTGCATGGAAACATCATAGCGTGCAGAGATTTAGATTCTAAACCCTGCTACTCTACCCTAGTCACTAGATTCTAAAATGGCTTAGCAGATTGCTACCGATGCTCCTAAAGATCCCATAGGGTTACAACCGTTCTCAGAAGACTGAGCAAGTACCAAGTTCGTGCTACATGCACACATTAACAGACCAGATGGGAATAGTCTCATCTTCGAAGTAAAAAACATAACAGAAAAGCGAATTATTCAGAGGACAACTTCTTCTGCCCAGCTCTCCAGATCGATGTTCTGGTTTTAGGCTTCATCCCCAGCTTCTTCATTTCTGTCCTGTCCAGGAACTGGAAGCATGATGTATCTCCCTTGATCATTGCAGCTTGTAGCACAGATTCTGCACCTTGTCTGATGATGTGTTGCATTTCCTCCAAGTATAAACCTGCCCAGTATTGCATGAGAGAACAAGCATGACAGATTATCTCACAAGGGCGTGAATTTAGTTTTTTTTGTCAAAACAAGCCTTGTTTCTTGCTTTCCAGACGGCCCAGCAAACCACAACAAGACCAATTGTGTAAACCATTTCACCTTCAGCTTCAGGTAGAGCAGTTATAATCCAGTCCCAATATTGAGCCAGATTGTTTGGTCTGGTTGTAAATTGTAATACCAAAACAGTTAGCTATTTTCCTCATACAACTTTCATCGTATCCAAGTAAACATGAGATGATCCACATTTTCAACAAAAAAAGGGCATACCCAGTGCTGAAATCTCCCACACGTTTTGGGGTCTGGGGAAGGGAATTTCTAGGCAGCCTTCCCCTTGCTTATTTTGCAAGGAGGCTGATTCGAACCCAGGACCTCCAGGACACAAGTGGAGAGACTCTACCACTGCGCCAGGCCTGCCCTTCTGATCCACATTTTCAACATTTGTACAAAAATAGTAGTGGGAATCATTGATTAACAGTTATTACCAATAATCTCTGTAAGTGTACTATTACCCAGAGAAGAGATAGGATGGAGTAAGTGTTATCAGAGATGTCCACATATTATTATGCTGTACTTTCCTTGGGGCAGCAGTCCATTTTTCTCCCAGTGATGAAACTTAAGTACTGTAGTAACATGTCTTTTTGAGGATATTATACTGTGATCCTGATTTTCATTTTCTTGGGATGTAATTTGTCGTCTTGCTGCCATCCTGATTTTCCTTTTCTTATCTCCAACTAGATACTTCAGGGAAGTCTCAATCCAACCCAGAATCATCAAAACCATGAAGCACAAAAGCATTGCATACTTGTCGCCGCAAGTAATCCTTATCCTTTTCCTACAGCTGTCTACTGTCTTCCAATTCAAAGTACTGATCATGAAGAGAACAATGAATCATCAAAAAGGCCTTCTACCGCTGATGCTGAAACAGTTGCAAAATCATTCGCTCAGGTGCTGCATGAGTTCTGCCATAGCTGCTACTGTTTATTTTGTCGAGCATTTGGTTGACTCTACTCTACTTTGTGGATGCAGTGCTCTGTCTCGTTGTCAGTGATATCTCCTAAACAACTTCCAAATCTAAAGGCAATATACAATGCGGTAAATTTGTCATTTTTCATTATGTCAAATTCTTAGACATCAATGCTCTTTTGTTAATTTAGTCAGCTGCTTAGTTGTTTTATGATTATATTTTGTTTTTGGATTGGTGGAGTTTCGGCTATGAATCACCAGGAATTTTTTCTATATTTGGAACGGAATATTGATTTTTTAACATTTGTGACCTTTTGTGTTCTCCAAAATTGGCTGAGAATTATATTTAACAACATAAGAAAAATATATTCCCCTGAAAGTTTGTAAATACAAATTGAGCTGTAAAATTTTCTTACAGGCAATTTGTTCGGATGGGCTTACTTAGCCCTCCATTTATTCCTTGAGAACAGTTAAGAAACAGCCAATCTTAGTGATTTTTGAACATTTTAATGGTTCATGGGTACCGGATAAGAAGAAAAGTACCTTAAATAATGTATACTAGTATGGCACCGTGCCAACTCACTCTAATGTTATTGCTTTAATCTTAGTCATTACTTTTACCTATAAGAAAGCTTTCAATAATGAAAGCTTCATGAACGTTGGAACAAGGAATGAGTTAATACTTCAATTTTTAGCAATTGTTTCTATCTTTCAATACTGGCACCTCTATCATGACTGCCTATAATCAAAAACTAAAATTGGCATATATTGGCAAGTCAACTAAGCTTTTAAAATGGCATCTATATTAGGCTGGAGGATGTATTAAATTATTTATCAAACCAGCTAAGTTGCAAGTAATGGTTTGGTACCATCTCCGACAGTTTCTAGTTATTATGATCACCACTTATATCTTATGTGATTGGACTTGGCCTTATAAGGACTGCAGCAGTTTCTTATGATGAATAATGATTCAACATTCTGCTGCAGGGAAAACGGAATCCTCGAGCTGCTGATCCATCAATTGATCATGCAAAAAACCCACATTTTCTTGTTTTGCTATCTGAGAATTTCATAGAGGCACGAACTGCTCTAAATCGTCCTTTACATGGAAACTTGGTCCCAAATCAAACCATTACCAAGATGGACAGTGCACCTACATTTACTATGCCAGGACCGACTTCAAATGCCAACCTGTCAGATTGAGCAATGTTAATATTAGGCTTAGTTTTGCTATGATATATATGCTTAGTTTTGTAGCCCTTTGTGAACGAAAATGTTGTTGATATGATGTTTGTGCATGGGAGGGACATAGAGATAGCTCTGGAAAGATGCTTTGGTGTTTACACCTAGTTTAGTTGCGAGAGTTGGTTTAAGAAATGCTAGCCTTAATTTGGCTCAAGGGAAAGGACAAAGTGAAATTTATTCTTAATATTTACCTGCGTACACAAAATATACAAAAAAGAAGGAAAAAACTTATGGCTGTATTTGTTGGGATGGCCGACTATTTCTAGCAGGCAAGGTTCTCAAGATGCCATTACATGGTCTAGTTTTGCGAAAGGTCTGTGTTTTGGTTGAAAGCTTTAGCAGAAAAGTATGTGCTTCTGATTATTTATTGCAAGGAGAACAAATGAGATATTCAAACTATAAGTGGCTGCGATTTGATGTTTTTTTAAACTGAAAAGTGTGATATCTTCTGGTTTTGAAATGTTTTTTAGTCTAGATTGCAAAAGTGAATGTGCTAAACATAGCTGCTTATGTCACATTGTGAAAAGAGATTTCAAAAGTGAATGAATTAAATGTAGCAGTTGTTTACAGGTATTTTAGTCATAATTGGCAGTAAGATTAATTAGTGAGGCTCACAGACATTGACTTAGAAGTTTCCAGACATATACATAAGTGCCTGCTTCTGTGCGTGAATGCTCAAATTTATTTTTCCTAGTATTCTTAATTGCTATGTGCACACTTGTATATCAGATTTGCAGGATTATTAATTCTTTAAAGTGTATCTTTATGAAGCCTGATTGGTTTCAATATTTCATTTGTAATCTTCTTTAAATGAACTCACTATGATAAGTTATTCACATAATATGGCAACATATTTTTGATTTCTTCTCATGCCCGCATTATTATTTCACACTCCGCCTATGCCTTTCTAGGTATAGCCGGTCTAAACCCGGTAAAGGAGGAGGGTTGTGATAGGCTTGGCGAGCCAGCATCAAAACCAGTCATTCCTATGGATATGAGACCCAATTTGGGTATTATATCTAGCCTACCTCAACATGATTGAGACAAAGGCTTTGTTGTTGTTGTACCCACATTATTATTGCCTATTTTAGCCATAATTAATTCTGGTCGAACATTTTCAGTGAATGGAACAATTATAGGCCGTCAACCAGTTGGTCTTGGAGGCATTACTGCTGCAAATGTTAAAGTGGTATGCTACAAAGCACATTCTATTCTTTGAATTGTTTGTTTTTAATCATCATTGCTTTAATACGTTTACGACTTAAATTTTTAGGAACCAGCAACCATACCAGGAACAGTTTCCACGCCAACTTTCTCGCATATAACACCATTTCAAACATGGGTTCATAAGGAGTATCAACATTGCAAAGTTCATCTTCTCTTATCTCACAAGTGTTGTATCCTAAGTATCGACTAACCTCTAGATCGACGGGAAACAAAATAGAATAGACCAATCCTAAACTATATATTGCACAAAACAAAAGGACGAGAATGGATATGGTCTTTTCATACCTTCGGATGTAGATGAAGTAGCCATGATTTTGCTTGACGTAGATGAGGTTGGTGGACTTCGGAGTTGCACGAAAGTTGATCTCGCCGGGGTCCTTCCCTTCTCTCCGCGCCTCCGTTAGATCGGATCGGCTATCTTTGTTGGGCGACGTTTTGAGGAGCACGGAAAACCTTTTCTTTTTTCCCGTGCCCCACCCGGCTCGCCCTTATAATATTGCGCGTGAGGAAGGGGGCCCTCGGCCAAGGAAAACGGCCAACGCCCCGGATCAGAGCGCGAAAGGGAGGAAAAAACGGATCAGCCGTTGGACCGTTTTTCCGAGTTGGAGATCATAACGGATTCCAACATTCTCCCCCTTGATCTCCAAAGATCAACCTTATCAAAACTTACTTAATTCCTTAATACTTAACTTATTGTTTATTTCTTCATGTTCGACATACTGAGCACATCGCATCAAAATAGCCATTTACGTACTATCTGACTCGATGATCACAATACATCTTACACTTAGAAACAATCTTATTCTTAGTTTGGCCCCTAAGCATCCAGATGATCATAGGTTTTCCCTTAATCCCATGCCGGCTACGTGTTCTCTGAACACATTGGGAGGAAGACCTTTAGTAAGTGGATCCGCAAGCATATGTTTGGTTCTAATATGCTCAAGACTAATAGTATGATCCTGGATTTTATCTTTCACAACATAAAACTTAATGTCGATGTGTTTGGCAGCACCACTCGACTTGTTGTTGTGAGAGTACAATACTGCGGGTTCATTGTCGCAGTATAACTTAAGTGGTTTTTCAATGCTGTCGACCACTCTAAGACCGGGTAGAAATTTCTTGAACCATAATGCCTGCCCCGTGGCCTCATAACAAGCAACAAACTCGGCATGCATTGTGGAAGATGCAGTGACGGTTTGTTTGGAGCTCTTCCACGATATAGCTCCATTTGCAAGGGTGAATATGTAACCTGACGTGGATTTCTTAGTATCCACACAACCCGCAAAATCTGAGTCTGAGTATCCCACTACCTCGAGTAGGTCTGACTTACTATACGTTAACATGAGGCCTTTTGTGCCTTGCACATACCTTAATGCTTTCTTTACTGCCTTCCAGTGATCAATCCCTGGATTGGCCTGATATCTGCCAAGCATCCCGGTTACGAACGCTAAGTCAGGGCGAGTACATACTTGAGCATACATAAGGCTTCCGACAGCAGAAGCATATGGAACCGATTTCATTTGATCGATCTCGTATTGGTTCCTGGGACACTGAAAGTTCCCAAACTTATCGCCCTTGACTATTGGAGCAGGTGAAGGTTTACTCATATACATGCCATACTTCTTGAGTACACCTTCTAAGTATGCTTTCTGAGATAAACCTAAAACCCCCTTAACACGATCTCGGTGAATCTCGATCCCCAACACATAGGATGCTTCACCTAGATCCTTCATATCAAAGTTGGAGGATAAAAACCTCTTAGTCTCTAGCAGTAGATTGACATCGCTACTCGCAAGTAGTATGTCATCCACATAGAGAACAAGGAAAATGAATTTCCCATTGCTAAATTTAGCATAAATGCAATTATCCTCCTCATTCTCCTTGAACCCAAACTTTCTAATTGTCTTATCGAACTTTAGATACCACTGCCGTGAGGCTTGTTTGAGTCCATAGATGGACTTTCTTAAATGGCATCCCATGTGTTCCTTACCCTTAATGACAAAACCTTTCGGTTGTGTCATATAGACGTCCTCGTACAGATCCCCATTGAGAAAAGCCGTTTTTACATCCATCTGATGTAACTCTAAATTATAATGCGCTACTAATGCCATAATGATTCTAAAAGAATCCTTAGTAGAGACGGGTGAGAACGTCTCATTATAATCTATGCCTTCTCTTTGAGTGAATCCCTTCGCTACAAGTCTGGCCTTATATTTTTCGATTTTCCCTTTGGAGTCACGTTTGATCTTGTAGACCCACTTACAACCTACTGTCTTGGCTCCTCGAGGAATCTCGACTAAATCCCAGACCTTGTTTGCGTCCATGGACCTCATCTCATCCTCCATGGCTTTACGCCACTCAAATGATTGTGGTCTTCTCATAGCATCTTCAAACGAGGTGGGATCATCCTCCATTTGAATTCCTTCACTCAAATAGATCTCATAATCGTCCGGAATGGCCGATTTTCTTACTCGTTGAGATCTTCTAATTGGCGCATCATCTTCTGGTTGAGGCTGTTGTTGCGCTTCATCATATTCGGCAACTGGCTCCATAGCCTTGGAAGGCTGAGCCTCTCTTACTTCTTACGTTGCCGATGAAGGACTAACAACAGGTGTTGAATCATTAGTGACTGGCACAGATGGTTCAACAACAGTAGGTATCGAGAAATATGGTTCTTCAATCATGGGAGTGGGTGCGTACACCCGCTTCTCCTCAAGATCTACCTCTCGTCTTACCATACTCCCCCTGATCATGACATCTTCTAAAAAGACATCATGCCTTGTCTCTATGAACTTAGTGTATCTATCTGGACAATAGAATCGATATCCCTTACTTTTTTCTGGATAGCCAATAAAATGGCAACTAATAGTTCTAGAGTCCAACTTACCAACGTTTGGGTTGAATATTTTAGCCTCAGCTGGACAGCCCCACACGTGCAAATATCCTAATGAGGGCTTACGTCATGTCCACATTTCATACGGCGTCTTAGGTACTGATTTACTCGGCACACGATTAAGCACATGAATGGTGGTTTTTAACGCCTCCATCCATAAGCTAACCGGAAGTGTCGAATAACTTAACATACTTCTTACCATATCCATGAGCGTACGGTTTCTCCGTTCCGCTACACCGTTTTGCTGAGGCTCGCCCGGCGTAGAATACTGGGCTACTATGCCGTTTTCCTGTAGAAACCTTGCAAAAGGTCCAGGAATTTGGCCATACGGGGTATGTCGACCGTAGTACTCCCCTCCACGATCAGATCTTACTACCTTGATCTTAACGTTGTGCTGGTTTTCTACTTCGGCCTTAAATATCTTAAATTTATCCAACGCTTCGGATCGCTCCTTGATTGGATAAATGTAGCCATAACGAGTATAGTCATCCGTAAACGTTATGAACGAGTCATAACCATCTATGGAGACTATTGGGAATGGACCACAAATGTCTGTGTGAACTAATTCTAATATTCCCGTGCTACGTTTGGCGTCTTTCCTAATTTTTTTAATAAATTTGCCTTTAATGCAATCAATGCATTCTTGTGAATCCGAAAAGTCTAGGTTGGGAAGAATTGATTGGGAAACTAAACGTTCAATTCTCCCCCTCGAAATATGGCATAAACGACAATGCCACAATTTCGATGATGTTTCGGAATCAATTCTTTTGCGCTTGTTGAATACTAAGTCGTTCTGAGAAGAAATTTGATCATTACTTATAACATTGATACCGTCATGTAAGGATAACAAATATATCATGTTTTGTCGAAATGCAAGACCCACAACTTTATTATTAAATGTAATAGAACATTTATCATTGCCAAAATGACACACATAACCTGAATCATCCAAACATGAAACTGAAATCAAATTTCTCTTTAAAGAGGGTACATAGAGGACATTATGAAGCCTAAGTACAAAGCCATCTCTAAGTCTAAGTGGGAGATCTCCAACTGCTTCAATTTGAGCTTCACGGCCATCAGCGACTTTAATGGCCTTTTCCCCTCTTCTTAGGGTCCTCTTCATATTTAATCCCTGTAGAGAATTACAAACGTGCACCGTGGCACCTGAATCAATTCACCAAGTAGATCGAGAATAATCTAAAAACAGGGATTCATTAACAAAAGTCACAAAATCATTACCATTCTTGCAACACCACTTCAGGAAGCCCACGCAATCCTTTTGGTAGTGTCATTTCTCCTTACAAAACCTACACTGATCCTTGTCCACTTTCATATCCTTCTGAAGAGGATGCTGAAGTGGAGCCTTACCCTTGCCCTTATCAGTAGAAGAAGTGCCATGTGACTTAAAAGAAGCACCTTTGGGAGAACCAAAATAGATCTTCCCTTTACCTTTCCCTTTGGCGTAGTTGACAGAGTCACCACCCCTCTGGGACTTAATGCGTTCTTCTTCTTGAACGCACATGGCAATCAACTTCTCTAAGTTCCACTACTCTGGCTGAGAGTTGTAATTGATCACGAAGGCCTCAAACTCCTTAGATAGTGAAGCAAAAATGAGGTGCACAAGCAACTCATCAGTGATTCCTAAGTTCATTGGCTTGAGCTTCGTGGCTAAGTTGGTCATCTTAAGGATGGCTCACGCACACCACCTCCAGTGTACCTCTCAGTAACGAGCTTCTTGATAAGCATGCTCGCTGTAGCCTTTGAAGAGCCAGTGAACTGACTTTCCACCTTACGGAGGTACTCAAGAGCAGTGTCACATTCGGGAATCGCTCCTCGAATGGCCTCAGTGATTGTCCCCCTAATCACCATCAAACACTTTCTGTTTGAGGCAATCCACTTAGGAAGATCCTTATCATACTTATCCTTTAAACTTAGGTATTGTCCCTTTCTAAGCTCGAAAGACTCATCAGTCTCTCCAGCAGTAGGTGAAGGGACCTGAGGCTCAGTGGGGCAAGGTGTCATCAGCGCATAATCAATTTCAGAGATAGCCAAAGCAATCTCCAATTTTTCTTTCCAAGTACCATAATTTGAACCATTGAGTGGTTCAATGTTGGAAATAAAACTCAGTGCTGAAGACAAAGCGGAGGAACCTTCATAAAATTGCATATAAGTAAATATACTATAAACTTAAACAATAGAGAATGTTGTGTTTTGCTTTTCGCGTTGGTTACTCCACAAAATACAACATTCAAAAACATAACAAATTTCGTCTTTCGCGTTGGTTACTCAACGAAATCCTTTATGAATAAAATATTTAAAGCGATGAAATGCCGTGTTTTGTTTTTCGCGTTGGTTACTCAACAAAACACGTCATTCAAAATTATAAACATGTAAATTTTATTCTTTCGCGTTGGTTACTCAAATAAAATTTCCATGAATCAAATAACTTAAATTAAACTCAATATATAGTAAATTTTGTTGTTCACGTTGGCTACTTAACAAAATTACTATTACTCAATTAACAAAAGACTTAATTAAATTTCTCCTAATCAAATTTCTCAATTGAAATTTAATTAGGAAACTAATAAACTTAATTACAACAGCGGAAGCTTAAAACATACTAAATTATTCTTAATTATTCACAACAATAAAATTAAATATGACTGAAAATTTATTTATCATAAAAATTGCTATTTACATGACATAAAAATACTATAAACTTATGTTAAACTTATAATAACAATTTTCAGCCCAAAAACTAAATCCTTCTCTGATTACTTAAATATTAAGAACCGTAACTAAACAAAAAACGACATCAGCTTAGTTGGTATAGGTGCTGGCTCTAACCTGTGAGGTTGCGGGTTCGAACCCCAGGTTCAACAACATATTTATTTTTAGTTAAAGAGGTCCAGTAGCAACCACCCCGCCCTTTCTGGGCCGCGCGCCCCCACCGCCCGTTGGGCTTTCCAGCAGCGCGTCCGGTCCGAGCCAGGTGCGGTCCAGTAGCAACCACCCCGCCCTTTCTGGGCCGCGCGCCCCCACCGCCCGTTAGGCTTTCCAGCAGCTGCGGCGCGTCCGGTCCGAGCCAGGTGCGCGCCCGATAAGCCCGACGGCGCCCGTTAGGGTTTCCAGCAGCGGCGGCGCGCCCGTTAGGGTTTGGTTGCGCCCGCGAAAACCGGCGGCGCGCCCGGTTAGGTGGCAGCGCGCCCGTTAGGGCTGGAGGGTGGCTGGTTCGAACAGTTGGGCCGCCACCCTCAATTTTTGGCCCATAAACACAACCCTAGTCGATCTCAGCCGTTTTTTTTAATCTAACGGTGGAGCTTCATTTTCGGGGCTATAAAAGAAGGTGTTTGACAGCCCCAGCTGAAACCCTAGCCTCATTTTTTCCCATCCCTTTCTCTCCTTCCTCCACAGCCGCAACAACACTTCGGATGTAGAGAAATAAAAATGGAAGGATGGCTTTGTGCTGCGGAGGCCCTCGCGGTGTAGCTAGCTCGACTTGTGTGAGCAGCCGCCTTAGGAGAGCCTTTTTTTTTCGTGCTATTGCCTAAATCGCGGTCTTTCTTTTTGATTTTTTTTATTTGCTACTCTTCCGCGATATGTTCATCTTCTTTTTACGATTCTTACTTCTATGTGTTGTGGATCTAATACGAAAATCCCGAATGAGATCTAGAGTGTTAGGTGGCTCTTGATGCCATTGTTGTATCCTAAGGATCGACTAACCTCTAGATCGACGGGAAACAAAATAGAATAGATCAATCCTAAACTATATATTGCACAAAACAAAAGGACGAGAATGGATATGGTCTTTTCATACCTTCGGATGTAGATGAAGTAGCCATGATTTTGCTTGACGTAGATGAGGTTGGTGGACTTCGGAGTTGCACGAAAGTTGATCTCGCCGGGGTCCTTCCCTCCTCTCCGCGCCTCCGTTAGATCGGATCGGCTATCTTTGTTGGGCGACGTTTTGAGGAGCACGAAAAACCTTTTCTTTTTTCCCGTGCCCCACCCGGCTCGCCCTTATAATATTGCGCGTGAGGAAGGGGGCCCTCGGCCAAGGAAAACGGCCAACGCCCCGGATCAGAGCGCGAAAGGGAGGAAAAAACGGATCAGCCGTTGGACCGTTTTTCCGAGTTGGAGATCATAACGGATTCCAACAACAAGAAGCTAACATTGTGAATGATAGTGTGCATGAACAAAAGCCTAACATAGGGGTAAACCTTGTCCAACAAACAGTTCGGCCTAGTGGACATGGGAGCTTCCTCAACAACGCCAGCCGACTAATAACCTCTTTAGGAGGAGCAGCTGCCCCTGTGGGACTACCTAACACAGGAGCAACACCCATACACATCCACATGACCACATGTCAAACATGATATCAAGTGACATGACATCAGCACCATCTGTCATGTCTTCTATTTCTCGATCTGAACAATCAATTGGTACTCAACAAATGGTATGGAGCACATCTTTTGGTTCCTTTGGCTCAAACACTTCTAGTGTATCCAGCAATTCACATATTGCTATATCATCCTCTCTGGCTAACATCCAAAGCAGCATGGGTATGGGTCAGCCAATACCACCCCTCCTTGATGGCTGGTTCACAATCAGGACAAGGTGGAATTGGTGCAAACCGGAACATGATGAGTGGACTTGGGGCTACATTGATGTCTCCAGCTCCTGCAATGATGCCAACACCTGGGATGGCCCAACAGACAGGAGCTAATTCCCTTGGTGTAACCAATGGTGCTGCCATGAATATGCCTATTGGGCAGCACCCTAATGCTTAACAACCACAAACATTAAAATATGTCAAAATTTGGGAGGTAAATATTTCTTCTTATATTAGCATTTACATGAAGGGTAGGACCTGACGTAGTGGTAGAGTGTCTTCGCTTGTGTCCTAAGGTTTTAGGTTCAAATCAACCTTTCTGTGAAAGCAGGGGTAAGACTGTCTAGAAATAACATAACCCTTGCCCAGATCCTATAATGTGTGAGAGCCTTCAACACTAGGTACACCCTTTTATTAGCATTTACATGATCAACTTTCCTGCAACCTGATAGCTGGGGCTCATGATGTGCAAATTTCTATTCTGAATGAATGGTAGGCACAATTTTGAGGCCTTGTATACTAGGAGCACAAGGCCCTTTTTGATGAGGAAGGGGGAGGAAACAGGGTATAAATAGTTAAGTGTTTCTAGTCATGTCAAACAGGCTTAATTTACAAGGTATGCTCACATACCGAATTTTGGGGTCACACTTGTTCCTACAATCAAGTACCAAAAAGTTCTCTTCTAGGGTATTGGTGGGCACACATAAAATTGTCCTGTACAACAGCTGAGCAGCCTATTTCTGCATTCATGACCTCACCAAAACCATACCATTTGTGATGCTTAATCGTGTTAATATTATGATGGATTCTGGTTCACTATTATGTGTTGTTTTTCAGTTTCTGTACATTTACTAATCAATCAACATATCATGGGAAAATGTTAAACACATTGTCTTGTATGTTGTAAATTAACATTTATGTTGCTCACATTGTCTTGTATGTTGATCATAGAGGATTCAACAATTGCTGGTATATTTCAGTTTCAGGGAACTTTATCTGGGCAAAGGCAAGGACAGCCTATAAGGAATGAGGCGATTCGAGATAAGGTAGGGGTGGTGTCGATTGAGGAGAAGTTAGTCCAATATCGATTTAGGTGGTTTGAACATATTCAACGGAGACCTCCGGAAGCACCGGTTAACAGTGTGATTTTAAGAGGTAGATAAAATATTAGGAGGGGTAGAGGACGACTAAGGTTGACCTGGGAGGAGGCGGTAAAACGAGATTTGAGAGATTGGAATGTATCCAGAGACTTAGCTCATGATAGGACTGCATGGAAAGTAGCAATTCATGTGCCAGAATCGTAGTCTTGTTTTTTTGTTTCTTTTTTGTTTCTTTTCTCTTTTCTTTCTCTTTTTATTTTATTTTTCTCTTTTCTTTTTTTTTTCTTTTTTTTCTTTTTTTTCTTTTTTCCTTGTTCTTATAACTCTTCCTCTCTTTTATTTTATTGATATTGGGTTTCATGTCTAGCCGACCCCAACAGGTTTGGGATAAAGGCTTGGTTGTTGTTTGTTTGTTGTTTGTTGAAGTAAGTCTCTATTTGAATTATTGAATCCTAAACATCATGTGGTGTTTTGTATAATCTGCCACTATTGTTTCTGAAGCGACAATATTACTACTGGAATGAATGATTCCTGAGATATAGTGACACTTTTCATTGCTCTTTGTAGTTCTATATGAAAGTGAAATGAAAGTATTGTCCCCTTTATAAGCTTACCCAATTAAGTCCCGTCTTCGGACTCTTAAGGAAACTAAACAAGCTAGTATCTCCACCCCTAGTTCTTGAATATTTTGTCTCTTTATAAGCTTAGCCGATTAAGTCTTGTCTGCAATCTTGCTATGGATTTTTTACTACTTTGAAGATATTTGTTCATGGAACATTTGTTTTTCATATTTCTAACCTTTGCGTATCTAACAGGGTTATAGGAGCGGGTATCTAAGGGTTATAGGAGCGGGACAGCTTCTGAAACGTAAGTCTTAATTACTGAATCTTTTTATGTTGCCATGAATCATTTTGAAATGACTTTTACTCTCTGAAATAGAAAAACAAATGACTTTAGTAATATCTTGTGTAGATCGTGTTGAGGCAAATGTGAATACACTGTATCTTTTACACTAAAATGATGCAATCTACATGTATATTTACTTTGCAGTATATAGTTTCTAAGCAAGTGAAATGCACCTGGCGCCCTTAAACTTCTCTTGTATTCTCACTTTGGTCCATAATCTTTAAAAGTGAAACATTTGGGTTATTAGCACTAAGTGGTGCAACAGGTGTCCATACGCCTTCAACCTGGTTATTAGCACTGACGTGGCTTGCCACATCATTCATCGGAAGAGTGGATCATTTTGTAGTGCATCCACAGTTCTTATAATTAGATTAGGAAAAATGATTAGATTGACTAAACAGGCTGTCAAAGAGGATACATATATAGGGGCACAAAACTTAAGGGCTAAGTAACCCTAATACAAAAGACTAAACTGCCCCTAATACATGTACAGTCTAACACCCCCCCGCAGTCCCAACATCTAGCCACGGCAGATGTTGAGACTGGACCGAAACTCGGTGAACACCGTCGAAGGGAGTCCCTTGGTGAAGATGTCGGCGAACTGCGACGACGTTGGAATGTGCAGGACTCGCACCTCCCCGAGAGCCACCCGCTCATGAACGAAGTGAAGGTCGATCTCCACGTGCTTCGTGCGCTGATGCTGCACCGGGTTGGTGGAGAGGTAGACGGCGCTGACGTTGTCGCAGTAAACCAACGTACTCCGGGCGAGGGGGGAGTGTAGCTCCTGAAGCAGCTGCTGAAGCCAGGAGGACTCGGTCACGCCGTTGGCCACGGCGCGGTATTCCGCCTCGGCACTCGAGCGGGACACCACGTGCTGCCACTTCGAGGACCAGGAGACGAGGTTGCCGCCCAGAAAGACGGCGTAGCCGGAGGTGGACCGACGTGTGTCCGGGCAACCCGCCCAGTCAACGTCGGTGTAGACAACCAGCTCGGAGGCATAGTCGCGCCGCAGAACGAGGCCGTAGTCGTGGGTGCCACGCAGGTACCGAAGGATCCGCTTCACTGCCGTGAGATGCGGCTCCCGCAGATCATGCATGTGGAGACACACCTGCTGAACCGCGTAGGAGATGTCCGGCCTGGTGAAGGTGAGGTACTGCAGTGCACCTGCAAGACTCCTGGAAGTGGTGGGGTCGGTGACCGGGGCGCCGTCGGCCGAAGACACCTTCGCTTGGGTGTCCACGGGAGTGGAGCACGGCTTGCAATCAGCCATGCCCGCTCGCTCGAGGATATCCAGGCAGTACTGGCGCTGGTGGAGGAACAGATTACCCGGGCGGTGCTCGACCGCAACGCCTAGAAAGTGGTGGAGCTGGCCGAGATCCTTCATCGCGAACTCGCGCTGCAGGGCGGAGATCGTGCGCTCAAGAAGAGCCGAGCTATACGCCGTGAGGACAATATCGTCCACGTACAGGAGGAGGTAGACAGTGTCATCCTCACGCCTGTAGACGAAGAGCGAAGTGTCCGACTTGGCTTCGACGAAGCCGAGCGAGGCCAGGAAGGAGGCGAACCGGCTGTACCAAGCCCGAGGCGCCTGCTTCAGCCCATACAGGGACTTGTTCAGCCGGCAGACCATGTCCATGGACGGGCTGAATCAACGAACCCTGTCGTCTGACTGTAGTACACCGTCTCCGTCAACGTCCCGTGGAGGAAGGCGCTCTTGACGTCCAGCTGGTGGACGGGCCAAGAACGCGACAGAGCCAGCGACAGAACGGTGCGAACCGTCGCCGACTTCACCACCGGGCTGAAAGTCTCGTCGTAGTCGACGCCGGGACGCTGCGTGAAACCGCGAAGCACCCACCAAGCCTTGTACCTCTCCAGAGACCCATCCGCCTTCCTCTTATGCGTGAACACCCACTTGCCCGTGACAACATTGCCACGACCAGAACGGGGAACCAGGTCCCAGGTCCGGTTGGCAAGCAGGGCCACATACTCTTCTTCCATAGCCCGACGCCAATGAGGATCGGCGAGGGCGCTACGGACAGAAGAGGGGATAGGCGAGATGGGTGACGAGGCAGGTGGCGGGGAGGTCAAGGACGAGAGGACAACCCCAGAGAAGCGCTCCACAGGACGAAGGACGCCGGCGGCCCGTCGAGTCACCATCGGGTGAACGTGACGAGGGTCCCGGTGAAGCAGCGGAGGGTGGTATACCAGATCCTCAGGACGCGAAGAGGATGGTCCACCAACCCGCGCTCGTCGCTGATAGACGAGAACGGGATCGGCGTACCGCGGTCCAGGGGCCGCGGGTGGTGCGGTTGACGACGTCGAGGACACCGTCGTGGACATCGGGGCCGCGCGAGGCGCGACGGACGACGTCGGGGACGCCGTCGTGGACGTCGGGGCCGCGTGAGGCGCGACAGACGACGTCGGGGACACCGGGGCCGCACGTGGCACGGCGGGCGACGCCGGGGCCACGCGAGGTGCGGCTGACGACGTCGGGGAGGCCGGGGCCACGCGTGGCACGGTGGGCGACGTCGAGGACGCTGGGGCCGCGCGTGGCGCAGCGGACGTCGTCGGAGACGCCGGGGTCGCACGTGGCGCAGCGGACGACGTCGGGGCCGTCGGAGGAACGACCAGTGGCGGCAACAACGCCGGAGCCGCGGGAGGCACGACAGGTGGTGTGTGAGACACCGTGGTCGTGTCCGGCGCAACTAGAAGAAGACCTGCAGAAGGTAAAAAACAGGGTTGCTGGACAGGAGCGGTCTCAGGGTCAGTGGAAAGAAGAGAGTCCAACTCGGAGTCCGAGTCAGAGGAGGACCCAACGAAAGAGAAGGAGGATTCGTCGAACACGACGTGTCGGGAGACCAAGATACGGCGAGTGGTAAGGTCGAGACATCGGTACCCATTATGGTCAGGGGAGTACCCAAGGAAGACACACCGAGTCGAGCGAGGCGCGAGCTTATGAGGGGCGGTGGCAGAGAGATTAGGATAGCACACGCACCCGAAGACTCGAAGGTGGTCGTAGAGAGGAGGGGTGCCGAACAAAGCGAAGTGAGGGGTGGGAGCACTAATCGCCTTAGTAGGAAGGCGATTAATGAGGTAGGTGGCGGTGTGAAGTGCCTCCGCCCAGTAACGAGCAGGGGTAGAAGCCTGAAACATCAGGGAGCGCATGACATCGTTGGTGGTCCAAATCATGCGCTCAGCCTTGCCGTTCTGGGGGGAAGTGTACGGGTGTACGGGCAAGACATGCGCAACTGGACACCACGAGAAAGCAGAAAGTCACGGAACGCAGAGTTGTCAAACTCGCGCTCGTTATCGCACTGGACCGCACGGATCATGCGCCCAAACTGGGTAGACACCTAAGCGAAGAAGTGAGAAAGAGTGCCGAACGTATCAGACTTCTGTCGCAAGGGAAAAGTCCACGAATAGTGCAAAAAATCATCAATGACCACCAAGTAATAGTTATATCCAGAAACTAAGAACAGGTGAAGTCCAAAGATCACAATGAATCAAATCAAAGATGCGCTCGACACGAGTGACAGAATGCGGAAAAGGAAGTCGAACGTGGCGACCCAACTGACAAGCATGGCAAAGAGACTCATGAGTACCCCGAGTACACGAAATCGCTGAACTACCAGACAACTTCGACATAGCATCAACATCAGGGTGGCCAAGCCGACGATGCCAAATGGTCGAAGAAGCTGTCATAGTTAGGGCAAGAGGTGGAGCGGAAGCAGGAAGACGCATCGTGTACAGGGGACCCGTACTATCACAACGAAAGAGAATACGTCGAGTAGTAAGATCCTTCACAGTTACACCATAAGGATCAAACTCAAGGGAAACATGGTTGTCAGTAGTGAAACAACGAACGGAAAGAAGGTGCTGAATGATGTTAGGAGCAACAAGAACATCACGTAGCTGAAACGAATCCGGCGAACCCAAATCACCTACTGAGGTGATTGGAAGAGTCGTCCCATTCCAACAACGATAGATGAAGGATCAGAGGGACGGGAAGGGCGGGTAGAAGAGAGGATACTGACGTCAGGGGTAGTGTCGTACGAGGCACCGGAGTCCACCACCCAGTCAGGGCCAGACGGCGTGAGACCTCGCAGGTAGACCGACGGTGTAGAACGGGTCGCGACATGCCCCAGCGGTGGCGGCGCCGGGAAGGAAGGCAACGCGCTCGGACCCTCGATGGTGGTGCCAACAGAGTAGGCAACACCCGATCCAGGTACATGGCATAAGGCGCCGTCGGCTGAAGACTGCGGCACGGCGTAAGGTGGCGTCGGCTGCCAGGTCAGAGCCGGTGATGACTGGATGTAGGCCGATGGTGGCGGCCGAGGCGAGGCGGCGGCGGCCGAGGGTGGCAGCCCAGCCCACGTGTCCGGCAGCGGCGTGGCCCGGGCGGACGGCGGCAGCGTGATGTAGGCGGCGCTCCGCGGCGGCCGGATCTGACCACCAGACGGCGGTGGCGGCGTAGTCCACGCAGCCCAGGCGGAAGGCGGCGGCGCGGCTGGTGGGGCAGCGGTGGCCCAGGGCGGCGCTGGTGAGGTGGCAACGGCCCAGGGTGGCGCTGCCGAGCCGGCGGCGGGACGAACACCAGCATCAGTCCTCCGGAAGTGGGCGTCCTCGCTGCACTGGCTGCCGAGACACGGGCGGCCCTGGCCGGCCGCATCGAGGCTGCGCTCGAGGCGAGGACGGAGTCGCTGTGGCAGGGCACGGCGCTAGACGAGAGGAGGCGGTGGTTGGAGCTCCAGCGGGCGCGGTTGGAGGAGGCCGTGTTTGGGTTGAGTAATCCCGGTCGGAGGAGCGGGTGAAGGGCGAGCGGGAGGAGGGGCGGAGCTAGGGCTCTGGCGTGTGTCGCCATGGGAGGGGGGAGGGAGATGCTGCAGGAGCGGATCGAGCGGGTGCTGCCGCTGTCCAGGGCCCTCGCCGACGCGGCCGCGAGCGAGGCCCTGGCGGCCGACGGCATCGCGAAGGCGCGGCGGGGCGCGGATGGCGACCTGTTCGGCCAAGGCAGGAGGGGCTGGGGCCAGCGGCGGCGGCGGCGACGCGCCGGCGGGTGGCGGCGGCTTCGGTCCGCTCGGCTGCATGCAGGAGAGAAAGAGGAGAGAGAATCTGATACCAAATTAGGTTAGGGAAAATGATTAGATTGACTAAACAGGCTGTCAAGGAGGATACATATAGGTGCACAAAACTTAAGGGCCAAGTAACCCTAATACATGTACAGTCTAACACTTATGATTTTAATTCAACTAATACATGGTTTGCGTTCTTGAGCTCAACACACAGCCACATAGATGCTGCAATTTCATTTGGTCTAGGGAAAACCCTGTGATTCTGCATCAGTGTCGATTCGGCATGCCATGTCAGCGCTAATATTCAGGCTGAAGGGGTATGAGTTTTTTGTTGCATCACTTAAAATAGATCATGGACCCAGATCTTCACTTTCAAAGTTAATGTACCCAAGTACAGAAAAGTTTTAAGGGCCCCAGGTGCATTTCAATCTTTAAACAATCTAGTTACACAACCCCATGATGTGGTTGTTTTCCCTGCATGAAACTCTTTTCTACTAATTGCAGATTGTACTTCCAGATTAAATGGGAATCTGAAGCTGTACTTTCTATATGCAGGCTTGCAGCAGACTGGCCAGAAACTATGCAGATTGTCCGTCTCATAGCTCAGGAGTATATGAATAACAAGTTTGTTTCAAAGAAACTCCCTACTTTTTTTTCAACCTATTATATCGTTGTAAGAGATGTTTCCTGATGCATTTGCATGACATCTTTCCTGCTTATTCTGCAGACAATATGTTGGCAAGGCAGACTTTCTAGTATTCCGTACTTTGAATCAGCATGGGTTCCTTGGACAATTACAAGAAAAGAAGCTGGTTAATATATGGCTCTAGTCTATTAGTGACCGTTTGTGTTTATTCGAATGTGGTTCATCTACTGTCATCTCCTATGCTTCGCTTGATGAGTCTATCTGTACATTTCTAATGCTCAATCTATCCTCCGTTTCAGTGTGCTGTGATACAATTACCTCCTCAAACTCTGCTGTTGTCAGTGTCTGACAAAGCGGGCCGCCTGATTGGAATGCTTTTCCCTGGGGTAGTGTTGATTGCAGACAAATAGAATTATTTATAACCAAACAATTATTGACCACTTATTTTGAAAGATCACAATTATCTGTGTGCGCTAAAATATGCCCGTTTTCCCCTAGGACATGGTGGTATTCAAACCACATGTCTCAACTCAGCAGCCACCAATGCAACAGCAGCAACTTCAACAACACATGCATATGCAACCGCAATGCCTCCCACTTCAACAGCAGCAGCAGCCACTTCAGCAACAGATGCAGCAGCAGCAGACACTTCAGCAACAGATGCAGCAGCAGCCACTTTAGCAACAGATGCAGCAGCAGCATCCACTTCAGCAACAGCAAATGCAACAAATACAGCAGCGGCAGCAGCAGCAACAGATGCAGCAAATGCAACATCAGCAGCAGCATCAACAGATGCAGAACAAGAAACAGCAGCAGCAGCCCCAAATGGTTGGTACCGGAATGGGCCAGCAATTCATGCAGGGGCACAATCTGGCGGTTCAAATGATGCAGGGTAAGATGGCACCCCAGGGACCAGGCAGCATACCTGGGGGAGGCCTCCAATCTTGAGATACCTCTTGTCAGAAGAGCATCAGGTGGATTAGTCAACATTGACCCCCTAGGCTTTTGACATGTCTCCTGATGTCACTGGTTGACCCAAAGGCGTCAGTCGACTTTGGGGATCTAGGTAGTTCCACAATAGCGCGGTATATAAACAACTTACTTCGAGGGTTAGTTTCCCTTTTCTTTCTTTCTGTCTGATAAATGCCTGGTCTTTTATTGTGGGGGTGACTATAATGCATACAACTCTCTGGTGTATTTGTGTAAAAATCTCTTCTAAATATGATCGCTATGCCACGGTTGCTGTATTCTTAAAAAATAAAGTTTGGACACGGTTGTTAGATAAAAGGATTTAAATGAAAAAATGTACTGACCTTAGGATTGGGATCATGTGGCTGAGAGAGATTTTTACACAATTTTATTAAATAGTTGTTTACATTCTAGTCACCTCTTTATCCTTTATTGTGTATTTACATATCACTATAGCTGGTATTTTAAAAACCTTTGAACAACAAAATTTAAGATTTTAAATTGACATGAACTTGTAAGCCCTTACGGTGTCTGTTTGGCACTTTAAATTGTAATGTAGTCTAATTTTTTTATATCGAATTTCACAAAACATGTTACCTTTTTTAACAGTTGAGAAACACAATCATTTGTTCACAATGTCTTATATGGAGGCAGCTAGTCACCCACACCATCCAGATTTAAGTCCTCCAAGCGGATTTGGGTATCTATTTCTTTCTAATTAAAAGTCGCCTATTTCCTGATAGGTTGATTATTTTTTTTTTAAAAGATATATATGTAGTCAATTGGGACTTGGAGCTGGAATGAACCATGTGGCAGGGTGTGCCTGAATCGGAGAATAGCTAATATGTGCAGTGCCAGCCTCTGGCTTGCTCAGTTGGCTCGCGGAGTTTGTTGATCTGGGTAGTCTCGCTTGTAAAGGAAGATTAGTGCGCCAGCGTGCTTTTCCATGCAGCGCTCGCAGCTATTGAAGCCTGCTTCAAAACTATATATAGATGCATGTGAAAGTCGTGGGTTCCAGTACTAGACACAAACGCATGAAATATTACAAGGCATGGTAACAGTGAACAGGCTGGGAGGCTGAGGGAGCCGGGCCTCCGAGCGGAGAATTGTTTTCTATTATATGACATTAAAGTATTATTTTTTTGGGAAAAAATATGTCTCAAGGTTGACGGTTCTTACCCAGAGCTGTGAGATAGAAGCTACCTCCTCATACAGACAAAGGTTGCGTGTGTATGTGTGACAAAGTTTTGACCTCCTCTAAAGGTATTTCTATCACGGTTTAAAGTCCGTGGGTGATACAGATTTACCAACTGTTTAAGATGAGGCTTTATGTGATAGTGTATTAAGCTTTGAGTCCAACTAGATGCTGAAGCCTGCAGGATGAAGTAGAATTTGTATTGGCTTAGGGCCAAAACGGACCATGCATGTACACTGATAATAGTATTTGTACATGTATATGTCCCTCCACTTCATTTTATTTGACGCTAGTTTGAACTAACAAACGTCAAATAAAATAAAATGAAACCGACAGACTATAGTATTGTCCCTATAGTACTATAGGCTGTAAGATTTAGTATTTTGTGTGTATGCACCAGACAATCTGTACTTCCATATCAGAAAACAACATAGCACCTGTGGCTACATAGTTGTAGCGACCGGTTCTGAAAAGCGTGATATACCGGACAAACCAAATGTCCCTGTATATTGAGCTGCAAGCTCTAGCGGTTTTCGGGTCCAAGATTTGTTATTTAACGGACTGATGCCAGCTTGCACTTTTATGATGTTAGGTGTGCCGATTCCGGACAGCAAGTGATACTGTTCAGTACTTGAGTTTGAAGGCATAGCATATTCCGCGTCAGCTTTCTTTGGGGAAGATGTAGACGGCTCCAAATTGACACATTTCTCTTCTTTTGTTCGTTCTCGATAGAAATCAAGCATGCAGACACTCAAACTCTCCAAACTGAAACGTGACACTTTATATACAAATACTTTTAAATTGATCATGCTGAATGAATCAATCTTTTTCATACTAACCATCTTTGACAAATTTGAGTTTGGGCTATCTAGAAATATGGAGATACTTCTATCTTCTTGGCCAAACGACGATCAAGCTTCCCTTCAAAAAAAACGACGATAAAGCTTGAAAGAGCTGCAGCTCCTTGGCTTGTGTTCCATCCAGGCGTGTGATCGTGCACAAGTTGTTGGGCTGTGCTAGTTTCCGCTTTTTACCCCCCAAGAAATCATATCAGGTTCGGTACACGAGTCTCCTTCATCTGTCACGCTGATTGTCCTCCTAATCAACAGCGCATGCAAAGAAGACGGAAATAAAGGTGACAATGAGAATCTGCGTGATGCATGCTCTCGTCTTATCGCAGAACTTGCTTCAGTTGCAAGCACTAATCCGGGAATCTTTCGCTACTAGTACTACCCCTGGTTCGTTTCTTGCTTAATTCCTTCAAACCCTGCATATTTACGTAAAAATCCTAGCACTGTTAATATGATATTAGGACTCGCATGGCAAAATGCAGTGTTAGGATTCTAGAAAATTCACGTTTTTAAAGAGATTGACGCGTCAATTGCCTTGGCAGGCCAGCTTGTATGAGTGGTTATGAGTTGCTGGGTTGGTAGTAACTCTTGGCAGCTCTTGAAGCATATCAAATACTCCTGTGTTTCTCTCCTGTGACATGTTCACTGCGTGTACGTACCGCTGTACTGTAAAGAGTAAAAAGTGACTTGATTTAGATCTGTATTTGTGGGACCGTGAATACTCGAGCTATAATGAGAGTTCTAGACACTCTTGATGCTTTAATAAGATACACGCTACTCTTTGGTTTGTTCATAGACCGTTAGGACATCGCCATATGTGATCCCTCAACTGTCCCTGTTTTCTTTGAGACTAAAAGTTGGTTTCCCACTTCTTCCCTTTTTTCCCTGCAGCCGTTTTGGGCTTTTTTGGTTGGCCAAGAAAGAAATTAGAGCCCAAAAATTATTCAGAAATATTTTTTACTGGACTAATGAAAAGAGGGATTGGTCAGGAGACAATATTTTTTATTGACAATAGTTTTTATCTCCACATTTCTCTATCTTACGCACCTGCTATATTGGCCAGCAAAAACATTCAGTTAGTCTATCCATTAGAAGAAAAGAAGAGAGGGATATGAAAATCTCCAGCTCCAATCAAACCATTCATTGCTCCTTTCCAACGTATCTGGAAAAAGGTGTCGGCATTATGACTTTTGTGAAATGATGACGTCCAATGGGACCTCCGATAATTCCAGAACTAATGTCCCACAATAATCATATTTCCCTTGTTTCTTTGTTTTTTTGGATAAATTTTGCAATTATGCAGAAGTGATATAAATAAGTAAATGTTTAGTTTTTTTCAAAAACCGTAAGTAAATATTTAGTGAGCAGTTCATGTAGCAGTGATACATGTGCACACAATTAAGTCATACGTAAAGGAAGTGGAGGGTTGTTAGTGAACTGAGTTCGCTTAAAGCTTTGCATGAAGACAGTTGAGTTGAATTTGAGCGCTGTGGAAAGTGAATCAATATTACAAACTCTAGCTTAACTGATAGATTTATCATGGTGGAACCTATCCACCACTGGGTTTGAGCTCCTGACTCAACACAAGTGTTGTATTTACGATTATTTATTGTTTCAGTGGGAGGCGACGTCCCGGTAGCATACCCCATTCTTGAAAATTCAAATGGGTCAAGCAAAACTTTAAGGATCATATATAACTCTACTGTTTTTAATGAAGCTAAAAGGTACTAGTTCCATCAAGAAAGAAGAATATCTAGCAGTGTCAACCTACCTACTGTAATCTTGAAGCCGTTTTTTAAAAGAGAACAACAACAAAGCCTTTATCCCAAGCACGTTGGGTAGCCAAAGTGAACATACATTCAAATATCATCTAACAAGCTTTTCCATCTGAACAGGAAAATATATTTATCTGTTTAATAGTATTTATCACGGTCAATATCAGTAACCTTTTGTGACCAAATGCTAAACGTAAATAGAAAATGTAGGCATGCACGTGCATGAGAATATGACAAAAAAAGATGAGCCGTAACATTCATGCAAAGAGGGCCAGTTTCTTAGCTTGGCATTTTAAAGATTGCTGCAAGTATGTCAAGCTGAAGTAGCTTTGCTCCAAACCATATGATCGCTGCTTGGAGCTGACAAGCTTCACGGGTGTTTACTATTGCCTCATACCCACCAACGTCACTGCACTTTCTTACTCCGTTTGTGGTCACTTTTACAGCGATTTGAGTACAAAGACCATTTTATGAAGGTGTGTACATGATTGGAGTTGGTGACATATTTTTATTCGACATGGACGGCAACATAGCTTGCAGATCGGCTAGTCATCACCTTAGACACTGTTACAAGATATTATATTGCTTGTATTGTGTCGTGATATTTTTCTATCGTGTCTTGTGGTTATGTGCATCCTAGCTATACAGAGGTTGGGTGTGAATTCTATTGTATCAACTTGATGCCTTTGAGTATAATACAACTTCCTTTATAAAAAAAATACCATCACCCACAGGCCTAGCCATAAGGAAAACTTCAGACTCAAATCGAATTGACAAAACAATACTCAGCTCATTTTGTGGTACATAGTTTTTTGCATTCGACATGAAAGATTGATTTCATTAGGAAACATAAGTATATTATAATACAGCATTTAACATTAATTTGTTAGGTGATCAATTTACTGAGTTAGGTCACTTTTGTGATCAGAAAGTTATTTACATGATGATGATTTATGTAACAGTCACACAATCAAATAGATGAGAAATTTGATTCAAGTTGAAAATTTGAAATCAAAATAACAAGAAAGAGAAAAAGAAAAACAAAAACAAAAGGTAAATGGACTCCTCCCGGGCACAGCCCACTTCCCTAGTGGCCTGATCCGCTTCTCCTTTATCTCCCCTCCTTCACGCGGCCCACCTCTCCCTCCTCGGTCCGGCCCAACACTGTGCCGCTTTCTTCCTCCTCCCGCTGCCGACGCCGAACCGCGCTATCCCGGGGATCCCGGCGAGTGACACGTCCCGTCGCGTCGCGCTGCCTCGCCCGAGGCCCTCCGCCCCTGGCACTCATCCCCTCCATCAATCCCACGCCATACCACGAAAACCCGGCCGCCTTCATCAATGACGCACCTGCCACTGAAGCCGACCGTCAGCCACCGCCTTCCGCTGCTATAAGAGAATGCCCCCCCCCCCCCACACACACATTTTCCCCACAACATCACCACCGAGCTTCCTAGCACCTGCTTGAACGGTAGAAGAAGCCCCCCCGACCTCCAATTTCGCAAGGCAACGATCCTTCCCCAAGTTCAGCCGCCGCCGCCGTGCTACTACGGTAAGCCGCCATTGCCCGATTACACGCTCCCACAGCTCCTTTAGACCACGCGCAACATTTTCTCCACAACAAAGATCCAGCTCGGAGCCCCTAGGCAGCCCCCACCGAGCACCGATCCACCTAGCCGCCTTTCCTCATCGCCGGCCACCGTGGGAGCTTCCCCGGCCTGACCAAGCCTTGTGACATCTTCACCGCGGCCCAGCGGCTGTGTGGGAGCACCCAAACTCGTGCAAAAGCGAGCGCGCCCGCAGTTCCACGGTGCACTGCCGCCGAACCACCTTCGGCGAGCTTTCGCCGCCGCACCGTTGACCCCCTCGGTCGAAGGACACTTCCATTAGGCTACCCACGCTGCGTAGACCACCAGCGTGAACTCCGTTAGACAATTCCTTGAAAAGAGCGTGACTCCAGCTAGCCGCCGGCCGCCCTCGCTGCGCCGGCGAACCCCCTGGCCGGCCGCTCACGTGGTAGCCAGGTGGGGGGCCATGCATGCAGAGTTGCGGGCGTGGTCGCTGACTCAGCACCACGCGGGCGCCAGCCCACCCGCACGCCCGCCTGAGCCTCTGTGGGCTCGGTTCATGTGGACCAGAGACCCAGCGGCTGTGGGCCGAGTCTAGGCCCACGGAACAGTGGCCTGAAGGATCTGGGCCCGCCTGTCAGCCGCTGTACACAGAGAAAAATGCTAGGGACACCCGCCAGTGTACACAGAAATTCAAAAAAGACATTTCCGTGTATATAAAAATTCTAGAAAAATCATTAAAAATAGGAATTAGTCAGTAGCGGATAGTAACGTGCGGAAAATGACTAAGAACAAGTTTGGAGCGTTATTACTATGAGGAATTGTTAGAAGCCTTTGGAGGCAAGCTCTAACTCCTTGATCATGATTGCTCCTACGAATTTGCATATATCCCTCATAGCCTGTTTTACTATGCATGTTTTTTCGTGACTATGTTTAAAACATTGTGGTAGCTAAGACCCACTTGACTAGTGGTAGCTTCTCATGTAATTAGTCTGACCGACACGATAGTTTTTATAAAGTTCGTGATGATGAATTGATATTGATGGTGATTACTTGCTTTTCAGTAGCGTAGCTTGATAACATCAGCTAGCCGTTACCCTAGCAAGTAGCATATTGTCTTTCTTCATCCAAGGCAATCCCTCCTCGACCTTGATAACTTACCTCATTGATGCCTTAAGAACATGTCATTACACTATAATGTGATGACGTGTGTGTTTTCTTGAAAGTAGAATGCTTAGGGACCCCTGCGATGTTCGCATCACAAATCACTGCAACTACTCATCAGATTTGCGAAAAGTGTTTAAAGGTGTCTTGGTGGTATGAGTCAGGAGGTGGGTTGAGGGAATTGTGTGGCAGCTCTCTAGGATAATAGACTAGCCCCACAAACCAACACTAGCCTTTTCTACGCACTTTGTCTTCACTCGTGCGCACCTGGGAAGGCTTTCCGGTCGGTCACCCATCTCCAAATTTCTACGGGCCAAGCACGCTTAACCCCGGAGTTCTTTGCAGGTGGGCTTCCAGAAAAAAAGGTATACCTTAATGGTATGAGTATTCTATCAATCATATTAAGCCGGGAGCCAGGATATCACATAATCCACCCCCTTAGAAGACCGACGTCCTCGTCGGTGAACGCCAAGACAGGATCGTCCCCTCTTAGCCACGTCCGTATGTTCAGTACTGGCATACACATACCGTACATCCGGTTAGCAACATAAGTACCATAACGTGTCCCACACAGAGGATCCACATGTCATGCGTACGTACCCACGGCCCTGACCCGTACGCTATCGTATCTTTCTCACTAACCCGTACGCACCCATAAAACTGCGAGGGTCGGCTCTGATACCATTTGTGGCAGCTCTATAGAATCATAGACTAGCCAGTCTTTTCTGCGCACTTTATCCTCACTCGTGTGCACCAGGGAAGGCTTCCCGGTCGGTCACCCATCCCCAAATTTCTCCGGGCCAAGCACGCTTAACCCCGGAGTTCTTTGTAGGTGGGCTTCTGGAAAAGAAGGTATACCTTGATGGTATGAGTATTCTATCAATCCTATTAAGCCGGGAGCCAGAATATCACAATCCACCCCGATTTGCTATGACGCACCACATTTTCCCTACCTGAGTTCCCCCCGTTTTCGAGCTATTCGATCGGATTTTGCATCTCCCCTTCAAGCCCGGCCACCGGACCTTCATCGCGTCGCCGACTCGATTCGCGCTCTCCGTTGAATGTGAGTACAATTCCTTTCTTGAATGGCTTTCTAACTCACGTGTGCACGTCCCTAAGCACTTCATTCGGTAGGAAAACCGATGCTTGAGCCGGATTTTGATGTTTTGTCGCCGCCGGCCACGAACCGCACCTACCTCAGCGGTGCGCCCCACCTTAGGAGCCTCCCCATCGAAATTTGGGTATGTGCCGATGTTCTTCACCTCCCCACGAAGCTATAGCAACTTGCGCCGAGCCTTCAAGTGCCTTCAGTAGCGAGTAGAACACCTCCAAAGCTCGTCACCGGCCGTCGCTCGCCGCCGGCCCGCTCCGGCCTCTTCCCCACTATTTCCACCCCATTTAGATGCCCCCTAGGCGAGCTTCCTTTGTTTTCCGTCGAGCTTCCATGACCCTCTGTACGTTCCCTGGCTGGAGGAAGAAGAAAGGGCCCTGGGCCCCACAAGTCAGCCACCCAACCGTTTTTCCCACTGATTTTCGGCCCAGAAAAATTCTAGAAAAATGCCTAACTTAAAAAATTCATAAAGACTTGTAGGAAACTCCAAAAATGATGAAACCAATTTTGTTGCGTCCATAAAATCCTCCTCTATAAGGCTGCGATCTTGTTATATCATAAAAACCTATAATTATTTTCTGGATAATTTAATTTTTCCGAACACCATCATCTCAATTGTGGGCCCTCTATAGCTTTGGTTGAGCCCAAATTTTGTCAGAATGCTCCACCTATATATTCTAGACCACCACAAAATTTTCAGCTTCATTGCTCTTTCAGAAATGTACTAATTGCAACACTGGAATAATAAGACATATTTGCTTATTATTTTTACTATGGGTCCACACTTAAGTGGTTTGACCTCAAAGTTTGCAAATACCCTTTTCATAATACCAGAAGCTTGCCATAAAAATTTCAGTACATTTCCTATGTAAAACTATTTTTATTCTAGGATTTGCCTAATGGCACGTAAACAATAAAGTAAGAACTATATGCATATTTAATAGGTTATTTCTTAAACCTTACTACCAGCTGCTACATTTTATTGTCATATTAAAAAACATCTTGAGTCACACTAAGTTGATTCTTAGATTCATTTTAATCACAATTACACCTTATGCACCTATATGATTAAGTTAGTGATTGATTTTGTCGGTACCCTCAATACCGGGTACCCCCCGCGCACAGGAGAAAACCGCCTAAGGACCATGCCCCCTCCGCAGGGGTGAGCTCCGAGGGCGCCACGTGTCCAGCGGGGCCGGACCTCCCCTCTCCTCAGAGGTGAGGTCTGGGCCCGCCACGTGGCCGGCAGAGCCGGACCTCGCCCCCTCCGCAGGGGTGAGCTCCGAAGGCACCACGTGTCTAGCAGGGCCGGGCCTCCCCTCTCCTCAGGGGTGAGCTCCGGGCCCGCCACGTGGCCGACAGGGCCGGACCTCGCCCCCTCTGCAGGGGTGAGCTCCGAAGGCGCCACGTGTCCAGCGGGGCCGGGCCTCCCCTCTCCACGGAGGTGAGCCCCGGACCTGCCACGTGGCCGGCAGAGCCGGACCTCGCCCCCCTCCACAGGGGTGAGCTCCGAAGGCACCACGTGTCCAGCGGGGCTGGACCTCCCCTCTCCTAAGAGGTGAGCTCCGAGCCCGCCACGTGGCCGGTAGAGCCGGACCTCGCCCCCTCCGCAGGGGTGAGCTCCGAAGGTGCCACGTGTCCAACGGTGCCGGGGCCTCCCCTCTCCTCACAGGTGAGCTCCAGGTCCGCCACGTGGCCGGAAGAACCGGACCTCGCCTCCTCCGCAGGGGTGAGCTCTGAAGGCGCCACGTGTCTGGTGGGGTCGGGCCTCCCCTCTCCTTAGAGGCGAGCCCCGGGCCTGCCACGTGATCAACAGAGCCGCGCTGCCCACCCCGGCTCGGTAGGCAGCAGGAGTAAAGGCACACCATGCCTTTGTCCGATCAAGGAATCCAAGACCCGCGCCTTCCCAAGACGCAGAGACGCGGCGCGCGCCCCTGTCAGGTGGCGCTGTGGCCAGTCGCGTCATTGTGAATACAGACACGCTGTGTCAGAGGCTGTAGACCAATAAACACAGCGACAAGACATGCCCTGGCGTCCCTGTCATCATCAACCACTGCGCCTAGCTTGCGGCACGGGCGGGACGGTAGGTCGACGACTAAGAAGCCACAACCAAGACATCTACCAACATTCACTGCAAGATATGGTAGATGGCAGGAAATCACCCCGGGGCCACCTGTCGGGCTCCGGGGCCCCCCTTGTAAACCGCCCGAGTATTGAACTATAAAAGACTCGGGTAGGCAAAGTTGCAAAGGGTTCAGGCATTTTAGGTTCGGCTCATTTCGACCCTGACTACACACTCAGTTCATCACCAAGATTAGAACTTCGGTTCTAAGCACCGAGCAACACAACTCCCGTGGACGTAGGGTTTTACGCTCCGGCGGCCCAAACCACGTAAAAATCCTTGTGTCAATCCTCCCTCATCCAACGCGACCCTCTCGAGAGGACTAGCCCCTCCAAAAAAAGAACCTCCGCGGGCTGCTCCGAAGCAGGCCCGGGGGAAGTGTCGACGGAACACTTCGACATTTGGCGCGCCAGGTCGGGGACTTTTCTCTCTAGCGACGGGTCTGCGCCAACGAAGATGACCAAGCTTCCTTCGGCGGCAAGCTCTCCTCGCCCTTTTTCTCGGCGAACAATGACCAGCGAGGCTTATGTCTCGACGCACTCAGGGAGGAGTGTGTCAGGACAGGCTGGGAGCCCGCGTATGACTCCAACAACGCGGACGCCTACAACCTCAAGATCTGTTGCGGCGCCGAGTGCCACTCAAGTGAGTGCGCTAGCTGCAGCACGAGCGCTCCTGCACAATCCACCTGCTGTGGACGCTCCCCAGAGGGCCACCCAGCAGTGGATCCGCGACGTCGACCACCTCGTCGTCGCCGCCGTCAACCCTCCGCTGCGGCGGGGACGACGCCCCGGTCAACCAGATGTGTCGCTGTCGCACACACCAACGGTTGACATGCAGACGGCAGAATCCCGCTCTACCAGGCTCCCATCGGCGGACTTGAGGTCAGAGCTGGAGCGACGTCACATGGGGGAGGATGCCCGCGTGACTATCGAGCGGCGACGGGAAAGGCGTCGCAACCACGAGGCCGACTATAGCATGTCGACTGCCTCGACTCAGCCTGGGCCGCATACGTTTGCCATGCGACCTCTGCCCCAGGTGTACGCCACACAGCGTATGCAGCAGCCATATGCCCTGCAGGTGGCGCCCCCGGTATATGGTGCACCATTGCCCATGCCGGGGTACACCGTGCCAGCAGCGGACCAAGGGTTCGCGGCACCAGGATCTGCAGCAGCAAGGGCTGGGTGTGCGGCCCTGACGCCCCACCTCTGCTTCGCAGTGTGGCCGCGCAAGTTCCGGCCACACCTGCCGGAGAAGTACGACGGAAGCGTCAACCCTGCAGAGTTCCTGCAGATCTACTTCACTGCCATCCTCGCGGCGGGAAGGGATGAGGCCGTCATGGCCAACTACTTCCCTGTCGCCTTGACCGACCCAGCGCGGTCGTGGCTCATGAACCTGCCCCAGGGTTCCATAACCTCCTGGGGAGAGCTATGCCGACAGTTCACGGCGAACTTCGGCAGCTCCTACACGTGTCCCGGCACGAAGCTGGACCTCCACGCCGTGCGACAGCAACCGGGGGAATCACTGCGCTCCTTCATCCAGCGATTCTCCTAGGTGCGAAACACCATCCCCCACATCCAGAATGCATCAGTTGTGGTGGCATTCCGACAGGGTGTTAGGGACGAGAAGATGCTCGAGAAGTTGGCCACCAGGGAGGTGCAAGACGTCTCGGAGCTCTTCAGCCTGGCGGACAAGTGCGCCAGAGCAGCAGAAGGGCGCAACTGGCACTCACAGCCAGCCTGCGAAGCAGGAGGGCAGCCCGGAGCTGGTGCTGCGCCCCAAGGGAGCAGCAAGAAGAGCAATAAGAAAGGCGGTGGCAAGATCAAACCGCCGGCCGGAGCTCCCGTTGCTGCAACTGCAGCTCCCCGCGGAGCTCGGGGGCCACGCCCCGACAAGAGGTCACGACAGTCACCTGACCATGGTGACCATGGTGAGCCGTGCCCGGTACACAACACCAGGAGCCACACTGCTGGAGAGTGCCGGGAGATCAAGAAGATCGCGGAGCGCTTCCGCGAGGGGAAGCAACCGCGCGCAGATGATGCTCCCTTCCACCAGAGGGAGGGCAAGCAGAAGGTCGACCCCCGGGACATCAGCGACCAAGAAATGGGGTACCACGAGTCCCAACGCACTGTGAAGGCAGTCCACAACCATGGGGACTCCAGCTCCAGAGAAGACGAGCACCGGAAGGCGATCCACGTCATCTACGGAGGGTCCTCGGACCCTCGTCCCGGAATGCAGTCAAGACCCTGCGCCGAGCAGTGGCATCGGTGGCCCCTACCCCAAGTGCAGCGCCACACCTCAAGTGGGTAGGGACCCCCATCAGCTTCGACGCCTCCGACTGCCCCAAGAACATGGCAGGGGCCGGACAACTACCTCTCTTGGTAGCTCCAACCGTCGCCAATGTGAAGATGTACCACGTATTGGTGGATGGCGGGGCCGGCCTCAACCTCATCAGCCGTGCAACTTTCCAAAAGCTGCAGATTCCCATGGCCAAGCTCACCCCGTCGAGCCCGTTCTCAGGGGTAGGGCCGGGACAAGTCGTCCCATACGGGAACATCAGTCTTCCGGTGACCTTCAGGGCTCCGGACAACTACCGGGCGGAATACGTCCTGTTCGACGTGGTGGAGGTCGACCTCCCCTTCAACGCCACCGTGCCCCGAGCACGAGCCCCTAGCGGTGCAGAACCGGGCCAGCTCCACCCGAGTGCACGCCACCATGCCCCGACCTCTACACCCTGAGTGCAACCCTCCGACAAAGGCGACGTCCCCCTGAAGGTCGTACAAGTCGGCTCCGAAGCTGCCCAGACCACCCGGATAGCCAAGGGCCTGGACAGCAAATAGGAAAGCACGCTCATCACCTTCCTCTGGGACAACGTCGACGTGTTTGCATGGTAACCTTCACAGATGCCCGGGATCCCGAGGGAGGTGATCGAGCACCATCTGAAGATCTACCCCGATGCTCGGCCGATTCAGCAGAAGCCCCGGAAGCAGTCCATCGAGCGGCAGAACTCCATCCGTGAAGAGATCAAGAAGCTGCTCGATGCTGGCTTCATACGGGAGGTCCATCACCCCCGGTGGTTGGCAAATCCTGTTGTCGTACCGAAGGCCGGCGAGAAGCTCCGGATGTGCATCGACTACACTAGTCTCAATAAGGCATGCCCAAAAGATCCATTTCCTCTCCCTAGAATAGATCAAATTATAGACTCTACATCAGGCTGTGATTTGTTATGCTTCCTAGACGCCTACTCAGGTTTCCACCAAATACCAATGTATAGAGAAGATGAAGAACACACTGCAATCCACTGTCAAGTTCATCAAGTCGATCGTCTATAGGTTCGGGGTCCCGAACAAGATCATCACCGACAACGGGACCCAATTCACCAGTGCAGCGTTCCAAGAGTACTGCGAATACGTTGGCATCCAAGTGTGCTATGCCTCCGTTGCTCATCCAAAGAGCAACGGACAAGTCGAGAGAGCCAACGCCGAGATCCTTCGGGGCCTCAAGACTCGCACCTATGCCAGCTTGGAGAAGCATGGTGCCAAGTGGGTGGACGAGCTTCCGTGCGCACTGTGGGCTAGCTGGACATCCCAGAGCTAGGCCACAGGGGAAACACCCTTATTCATGGTCTACTGGGCCGAAGCCGTGCTTCCCCCGGAGGTCACCATGGGGTCCCCCCCATGTCCGAGCTTACGACGAAGCCGCACAGGAGCAGCTCCGGCATGAGGACATCGACCTCGTCGACGAGGCAAGATGGCAAGCAACGCTACGCAACGCATTGTACCGGCAGGTGCTCCAGCGCTACCACCAGAGGTCCGTGCATGCTCGGGAGCTCAAGGAAGGCAACCTGATGCTGTGGCGCATACTTTCTCGAGAAGGGGCAAACAAACTCTCCCCCAGCTGGGAAGGTCCCTTCGGAGTCACAAAAGTTTACCGCCCCGGGTGCGTACGCCTTGCTACCGAGGACGGAGACCCGCTCCCAAACCCTTGGAACATAGAACACCTCCACAAGTTCTATCCTTAGAGCAATAGTAGGACATGTTTTTTCTTATTTCTATTCCCATAGAGCCCAGGAGCAGCGCTCGGAGCAACTAAGCCCCAGGGCGTAGTCCAGGACTATGTCCAACTTAGCCTGGTTCCGTACCCTAAGCGCGTAGGCCCTGCCCCCCTTCACAATGGGGTATGTCGTTGCCTCCATGTATAGCCTGTTTTCCTCCTATGGATGTATATGAATGGAAAGAACCCTTTTCTACCACGCTCTCTTATGTGTTCATTTAAATTATGCATTAATTTTTATGATCACCTCCCCATGCTCAAAGTCAGTGTACGCTCATCGTATATTCGGCTCTCCTTTCCCACTCTCATACCTAGTTGGCATTTTCCATCCTGCCGAAGGCGGTCGTGCTTGAGGTACCTGCCAGAAGCCTGGGGGCCTCTCGGACCTCCCCCAGTTAGGTACTGTAACGCCAGTTGGTCTCCTCCAGGAAAAACCTACGCCAGACCAGGGGGGTCCAGGGTGTGTAGCCTGCTTTGCCTGGTTCCGTACCCAAAGCGTGCACACTCTGCTTTTCGGGAGGTCCAGGGTGCGCAGCCTGCTTTGCCTAGTTCTGTACCCAAAGCGTGTGCACTCTGCCTCCCTAGCGCTACGGTATAGTACTAGGGGCCGGACGGTTGCACACTGACCAAGGAGGGAGCCAGACCTCCAGTGCCGAAAACACTGAATTGCCCAAGCCCCGTACACCGGCTCAGGACTATAAGCCAAATAAGACTAAGAGACAATGAAGGGAAAGCCCCCGAGCAGAATTACTGTTTTCCTACTTGTGTGCAGGACCTCATGGGAGGCCTCCCGGACCTCCGGCGCTGGAGCTCCAACACCAACGTGCTCCGGAGGGTCAGGGGGCCCTGGCCTTAGCACCCCCGCAGGAATGTGGTAGGTGTGCCCAATGCATTGGCCACACCTACCAGGGGGCCACTACGGGGACCGCACAAGGGAAGGCCGGAGCACTCGGTGGTACTGAAGTCCCAAGGCTTCTCAAGACCGAAGCTCTAGACTCCAACTCAAGACCCCTTGGGTCCTTATGAGGACAAGGGCCCAAGGGAGGTCCCTGTGCTACACAACCTTCGAGATCGGTGGAGACCTCCCGGGCCCTTACGGAGCTGAGGGCTCGGGTAGGGCAAGCCAAGAAAGGAAGCAAGAAGCACAGACACACAAGACAACAAGTCTATTCACTTACGAGCTCCATGAGATGGTCTACAGAAAGAAGACAAAATACAAAAGCCCTCCAAGGGCAAGCGCCTAGGAGTCCCCGGCCTCCCGTTGGAACCTAGACGCGACGAGGGCGGCGACGTCTCCGACTCCGGCCCTGGCGACCTCCTCCTGCTCAGCGATGGGGCCCTGCACCACCGGCTCCAGAGAGATGAAGGAGTCCCAGCTCCGGAAGCACGTCAGCACGTGCGCGACAACCTCCTTCGCCAAGCTCCTCCCCTCGACCTCGAGCTCGTCGGCGATCACGGCTTCCAGCCTCTCCAGCTTGGCGCCGACGGACTCAAGTGTCGGGAGCGCCTGGGCCACCTCTTGCGCCGGTGCCCCCGTCGTCACGGGGCTGAAGCTAGAGGTTCTAGAGCAGACTCCGCCTAGCCAACGAAGTCCCAGACTCCTTGGGCCTCGACGGTCCGTGAAGCTCGGAGCTGCTCCACCTTCTGACGAGCCGACAACAGGGCGCCAGGTCCTTCATCGGCGAACCTCCTCTCCTTGGCCGCCAGGTCATTCTCCCGGAGCTGGAGGTCCCGGGTGAGCCTCTCTAGCTCGGACGCGTGGAAGTCGGTAGCAAGCTCCCGGTTCAGTACCGCCTGGCGGTCCTGGGTGACCTGCTCCTCCCTTTTGGCCAAGGCTGCTTTCCGGAGTTCCAGCTCTCCGACCCTGGCCTTCAGGTCGCCTTCTCCCACCTCCAGCTGCTCGGCGACCTCCTTCTCCTTGACCACCACGGCGCGCTCCCGCTCCGTGACGACACATTCGCGCCGCACCAGCCGCAACCGCATCTCCTCGTTGGCGGCGGAGCGTGCCTGGACACCGTCATAGGCCTCGCGGGCCTCCTGCATGATCCTCTGGGTCTCGGTGTCCAGGCGGTTGACGGCTTTCTTCTGCACATCGAGGAGCTCCTCTTCAGCGTCGAGCCTCGCCCTCTTAGCGTCGAGCTCCTCCTCGACCTCCCTGGTCCGCAGCTTCAAGGGCCGCCCCGATCCACGGAGGCGGTCCCTCTCATCCGCCAAGACCTCCCGCTCGCGCTCGAGCGCAGCCTGAACCTGCCGGATGCTGGACTGGGCCAGCTCCATGGCGTCCGACAGAGACAGTGGAGCAGCAGAAGCCAAAGCTGAGCCTTGAACCTCCTCCATGGCATCGTCATCCGACGGAGGAGACGCCGGCACCACAACCTTCGGGGGAGCCACGACGATGCGCCGGTCAGGAGAAGACGGCACTGGGGCAGGGCAGGTCCCGATGCGCTCCTGCTCATCGCCCACCTGAGGACCCGCATCAGCTCCTCCTGCACCAGCACCCGAAGGCTGGTCGCCGCCGACCTGCTCCGACGAGTCTTCACCAGCAGCCAGCAACCGAGCAGGCGAAGGAGGAGGAGCAGGCGTCGCCACCGTCACGGAGGCCGGTCCTGCCGGGCCAGAAGGAGAAGCATCCTAGACTTGCACGGGGGCCGGTGAAGCTGCCACAGCATCCGCACGCAGCGGCACTAGACCCCTACCATCCGAAGTTGGCTGGGGAACAGACGCGTCCCCGACAGCCGACGAGTCCCTACAAGCATAGGGAACACTCAAGACAAGAATAAAAGAAGAACTAAAGTACGCAAGTACTAACATCCGGTAAGTGCAACTTACCGAGGGAGACGGACATTCTAGCGGGCATGAAGCCCTGGCTTCCAAGCCGGGGCAGGGCCGCCAGAGCCTGCCGTCGCCGCCGGGGCCTGCGCCGAAGGCACCTGGACTGGCGGAACAGGGGGTCCACCCGGAGCACCCTTGGGAGATGGAGCAGCGGAGCTTCCGCCGACAACACCTCTGGCGCCGCTCGCCGTGCCAACCCTTGAAGCACTTGAAGGCCGGGGCACCTGCGCCCCCGGTTGAGTCCCGGCTGCGCTCCCTCTAGCACCGCCGCTTGTCGAGCCTGCAGCGGGGACGCTCGACGACCGGGGCATCTGAGTCCCTGGCTAAGCCCAGACACCGCGGCACCGGCGTCCCTCCTCGGAGCTCCACCTGTGGGAGTGTCGAACGCCTGGGGCTCCTCCGACCGCCGCTGTCCAAGGGGAGTTCCGTCAGCATGGAAGACCCGATACCTCTTTGGGTCGCTGCATGACGAGCCGACGCCTCCTGATGAAGAGCGGGGGCACTCCGGTCCCCTGGCTCGGCGCAAACGATACCATTGGCGGAGACCGGGAGCGCTTCCTCCTCGGCGGACTGGAGGCCGGCACCTTGCCCTTCCCCTTGTCGATAGCCTGAGCTCTGTCGCTCCTCGGCGCGGGTTGGGCATCGACCGACGCCTCACGCTGCACTCTGGAGCGGTCAACCTCGGTGATCGAGATCCCCCGGGAAGCATCACCAATCTGGCGCACGGTGATCCCGATATCGTCCAGGGTTGGCATCTCCCGGAGCAGCTTCGACCTCTGCGTCGGCTCCACGAAGAGGGGGAGGCAGGAAACTAGAACCATTAGGGAGCGGTCATCGAGGAAGTCACTGCTTACCCTCATCACCATCTCCCTCAGCATTTTGACAGATGAGTCAGAGCCTAAGCCCGTCTCCAGCCTGGTGCAGTCATGCATGCCGGTGTAGTACCACGCCGGGCGATCGCGCTGCTGCAGCGGCGCAAGGCGGCGTGACAAGAAGTCCGCCAACACCATCAGGGACGTCAGCCCCTTCTCCGCCAGGAACTGATCCGCTCCACGACTGGCGCGTACTCCGGCTCCAGCTCCGGGCACTCCTCCCAGAAGCGGCGCCCGATGGTTGGGGCCTCGGTCGGCAGCTGGAGGCGATCGTGCTCATCAGTCTTCACGATCACCCAATCATCTCGCCAGCCTTCCCATCTCGAGGCACTGAAGGGCAGAAGGTACTTGGAGACCTTCGGATCCTTGCAGCGGTGCTGAAGTAGTAGGCGCCCAACTGGTTCTTCGAGCCGCGCCCGGTCGTCCGCAGCAAGAAGAAGTGACGGAAGAGCGTCACTGAAGCGCGGACCCCCATGAACATCTCGCAGAGGTGCACAAAGACAGCGGCTAAAGCGAAGGAGTTCGGGGAGAGGTGGTGGAGCTGGAGACCATAAGTCTCCAGCAAAGTCACGAAGAAGGAAGAAATCGGCGGACAAACCCAGCCAAGGTGTAGGCAATGAAGAGGACAGTCACCCCTCTCTCCAGACATAGGAGAAGAGATCCCCGCCGAAGACAAAGCCTCTGCTCATCGGAGTGCCATCCCAGCAGCCTGCTCACCGGCCCAAGGTTCTTCGTCCGGGCAATCCGCGGTGAAGGGGCAGGAACTTGAAATGCACAGAAGACTTGGGCGCACGGAAGAATCCGGAAAGCTCAAGCGCAGGGAGATGTGCGAAGGTAAGCCCACGATGCGGAAGGGGCTCCCTTTAAACCTCCCAGAGGCAATTCGAAACGCTTCGTATGCGCCGCTCGGGGCGGATGCCCCAGGTACAAGCCCCAGCGACAATGACAAAAGGGCCCAAGCCGTCCTACAGAAGCGGTGGCCCGAGAAGTCAGTCCCTCAAGCAGGACAACCTGGCGGTTCCGTACAAGGCGCTGCGACGTGCAGTAGTGGCAGCGTTGGGAACCGTCGCAGTAAAAGCAACTTTCAAAGCGGGAGTCACGTCCCCACGACCCTCCATTGCTGTTGCAACGGTCCAAAGGAATTTCCAAGAAAGTCCGCCGAGTAGAAAAGGTGGAGGCCCCACCCCGGGATCGTTATCTCCCCTGAGGTGGGCCCGGGGGCCACTTTCGGTACCCTCAATACCGGGTACCCCCCACGCACAGGAGAAAACCACCTAAGGACCACGCCCCCTCCGCAGGGGTGAGCTGCGAGGGAACCATGTGTACAGTGGGGCCGGGCCTCCCCTCTCCTCAGAGGTGAGTTCCGGGCCCGCCACGTGGCCGGCAGAGCCGGACCTCGCCCCCTCCGTAGGGGTGAGCTTGAAGGCACCACGTGTCCAGCGGGGCCGAGCCTTCCCTCTCCTCAGGGGTGCGCTCCGGGCCCGCCATGTGGCCGGAAGGGCCGGACCTCACCCCCTCCACAGGGGTGAGCTCCGAAGGCGCCACGTGTCCAGCGGGGCCGGACCTCCCCTCTCCACGGAGGTGAGCCCCGGGCCTGCCACGTGGCCGGCAGAGCCGGACCTCGCCCCCTCTACAAGGGTGAGATCCGAAGGCGCCACATGTCCAGCGGGGCCGGGCCTCCTCTCTCCACGGAGGTGAGCCCCGGGCCAGCCATGTGGCCGGCAAAACCGGACCTTGCCCCCTCCGCAGGGGTGAGCTCCGAAGGCGCCACGTGTCCAGCGGGGCCGGACCTCCCCTCTCCTTAGAGGTGAGCTCGAGGCCCGCCACGTGGCCGGTAGAGCCGGACCTCGCCCCTCCGCAGGGGTGAGCTCCGAAGGCGCCACGTGTCCAGCGGGGCCGGGGCCTCCCCTCTCCTCAGAGGTGAGCTCCGGGCCCGCCACGTGGCCGGAAGAACCGGACCTCGCCTCCTCCGCAGGGGTGAGCTCCAAAGGTGCCATGTGTTCGGCGGGGCCGGGCCTCCCCTCTCCTCAGAGGCTTGCCCCGGGCCTGCCACGTGGTCAACAAAGTCGTGCTGCCCACCCCGGCTCGGTAGGCAGCAGAAGTAAAGGCATGCCATGCCTTTGTCCAATCAAGGCATTCAAGACCCGCGCCTTCCCAAGACACGGAGACGCGGCGCGCGCCCCTGTCAGGTGGCGCTGTGGCCAGTCGCGTCATAGTGAAGACATGCACGCCGTGTCAGAGGCTGTAGACCAATAAACACAGCGACAAGACATGCCCTGCCGTCCCTGCCATCATCAACCACTACACCTAGCTTGTGGCACAGGCGGGACGGCAGGTCGACGACTAAGAAGCCACAGCCAAGACAGCTACCAACATTCACTGCAAGATATGGTAGATGGCAGGAAATCACCCCGGGGCCACCTGTCAGGCTCCGGGGCCCCCCTTGTAAGCCGCCTGAGTCTTGAACTATAAAAGACTCGGGTAGGCAACGTTGCAAAGGGTTCAAGCATTTTAGGTTCGGCTCATTTCGACCCCGACTACACACTCAGTTCATCACCAAGCTTAGAACTCCGGTTCTAAGCACCGGGCAACACAGCTCCCGTGGACGTAGGGTTTTACGCTCCGGCGGCCCGAACCATGTAAAAATCCTTGTGTCAATACTCCTTCATCCAACGCGACCCTCTCGAGAGGACTAGCCCCTCCGAAAAAGAACCTCCGCGGGCTGCTCCGAAGCAGGCCCTGGGGAAGTGTCGACGGAACACTTCGACATATTTTATTTTTGCATACATGACATAAATTAGGGACTGAGGAGCTTGAGAAGGTACAATAAGAGGAGGAGGAAGCTCAGTTGAACCTTAACTTAAGCACTAACATAGAGCAAGGCAAGCCCCGATTTTACTCATAATCCTTGGATTGAGTCCTTTTATATAATATCATGTGTTCATGTGTTTTATTTGTTTTATGTGCATTACGTTTAGGTGTTGTATGAAACCTACTTGCATGACCATAAAGTCTTGGGTCTGAATGGGATTTAAAACCTACCCACGTTGCACTAATCACTAGGTTCCAGCACTAGGAATGAGTAAGTGGGGACTACTCACGGGGGTATGGCGTCCATATGAGGGTTTATGTGGATTAATCATCCTTTAATGATGTTTGAGACCGAGCAAGCATGTAGAGCAGGGGCACATGGGTGTCGTAAGCATAGGCTTGCTCATGTCGATTGAGGACCGTTCGTAGTCGCCCCCTTGAATAAGTATTGATTTTGTACCGGAAGTATGCTAGTATTATGGAAATTAGTAAACTGACGTACCATGGAACCTCATGTCGAACGATCCTGTGACCGATCTTGGTCAGGCGTTGAGAGGACAATAGGTAATCCTGCACGGGGGTTTTCTTGGACATCACGTGAGGAACCCTTTGTCCGGGCCGATCACCTTTTTTCGACATTGGGTAAAGTGAGAAAGGTTGCCACATACGACTTGAGTGAGCGCGCCGTGCGTCCTCAAAAGTGCGTATGTGTCTTTTCTCTGTGTTATGTTCTGCAGAATAAAATCATTTGCTCGAATCACCGTTCACTCGGGGTAAAAATGAGTCCGCTTGTTTAAGTCGTCGTCGCGTAGAAACAACTGGCATAGTATTGAGATTTGATGATTGTGTAATTATAAATTCCAAATTTACTTGCACCGTTGTATGTTTAGTTATAGTTGCTAATTAAGTTCACACTGATATTAATTGTTAACTTGAGGCTAAAATATGACCACCCTCCTAATGTTAATGCTTTTAAGCTATCCACTACCCTTTGAAACAAGCACCTGAGCCTGGTCTAGAAATTATTTTCATCGGGTAAGTCATGCTAAGCTTAGTAGCTTACCGGTTTGTTGATCCTATTTTTTAGGTGAGTCTCTCCTTTATGAGCACGATACATATGAGGGTTTCTCTAATATTGCACCACCTCCCGAGGGATGGGTGGCACAATAGGAGATCGAGTCGCCGCCGGCTTGATTTATGTGTTGCTAGTATGGCGTGCCATTGGGCTATGGCGCGCTGTTTTGCTAAATGCTGTTATGATAGAATACTCCATTACTACTCATATTTTGCTACTCTCATGTATTTTGCAACGTTTAACCTATGTACGACACTTTAAAACTTTATGTATGTTGTTTTTAAATTATGTCGCTTGTATATGCAATTGGCAGTGATGCATCGTCACCATCCCGTGCGAAGATCCTGTCGCGTGATTGTGTCAGTTGCTTTCGGTCGACCGGCCGTCACAACGTGGCATCAGAGCAGCTCGGGAACAATTGCATATTATAAAAGTGATTTAATTTCAAAAACTAAACGTTACAGTGAGGAGTAGTAGTAAGCCCACATAAGAATATTATTAGTATATATGGAAGGTGGCAAAGCTTACATTGTTTTTATACTTGCAACTACGGATATGATTGAAGTAGGAAGGTAAATTAGGATTGGTTGATGAAGTGTATTTTCAATGTTTACTTATTTTATTGTTGGTGCCATTTTTGGTTTAACTAGGTGTGAGTGTGGTTTTATTCGGTTGTTTGTGGATATTGTTTTATGAATTGTTTTTGGGTCTTCATTCGCCTATGACGAGTTTATGTATTGTGAGTAGAATAGTCTTGTAATGTGAAGTAGATGATTAGGAGTTTTGATGAAAATTCTGTTGTTGTGATCCATCTTCTACAGGTACACTAACTTTGGTAGTACGTTAGTACACGCTTGCGAGAGATCGATTAAGTGCCACCGATACGCGTATGACGGGTATAATCCAGACTAGAAATTTTATTTTGTGAAGAACATAGTACCGACATGTCCAGTTATAAATCATGAACATTATGCCATGCATTATTATTATTATTATTATGTCACAAAAAGGTGAAGCAATAGTACGCATATTCTTATTCGTGGTTCTAAAAATCTTCTTATTCTTAACCTATCCTAAAGATCTAATCCAAGTCCCACGTATTGAATAACACACCATTATATCATAATGAATCTTAGTGTGAACTTCAAAAGCTCAGCAACGCCAGAAATATCAAGGAGGAACCCCAAGGAGTGTTGTTGCTATCTGGCCAAGCCAACAGGGGAATCTCTGTTTTCACCCAGATTTTAGTCTGACTTTAGCACGACTTTTAATATATTTAACCAATGTAGGTGTGTGATATATTGTTGGAAAGGTATCAAAGTCCTCTCTAACTTTTCTGTTCACCTCAAGAACAAAATCACCATATAAATCGGTGGAATTGCCCAAATACTACAGACTGATCCAAAAGCTACACTGAGAAAAAGTGTCTCTGGAATTTTCTGAATTTTGCCCATAGATCCTCATAGAAAATTCAATTGGGGTCATACCATAAATCGTTGGAAAGCTTGTGAGATTCTCTACAACTTTGTAGTTTTGATTAGTTGTAGATTCTAACCAGAACTGTCCGGAAACCGGCTATGAAGTCAGGTACCTCAATAGAATCATGGGGCAGAAATTTCATACTAGCTGTCAACTGTAGAATCTCAAAACTCTTGACTCTTAATTGATCTTGGTGTATATTATATATCGTTAGAAAGGTATTTATGTTGCTTTTAAATTTAATGTGCATTCCAAACTCAGATAATGTTCTTAAGTCACCTTAAACTGATGATTTTTGACCCACGGTTCTGCATACAGTAAAATAGTCATCCATTTTCACCTTGAGCTGTCGGGCTTGCTTGTAACTAACACTAGACATCTTAAGTCTTATTGTGCTTATGTCACTTAAAAAATATTTGTGGAAATTAAGTTTTGATGTATTTTTTAAAATTCTTTCCACAGATGGTCAATGACATGGTGAGGTTCGACAATGGATGGTTCATGTCCGAACGACTCCATTGCCCCGGACTTCCCCTCATGTTTTGGAAGATCCTTCGAACCTTTGGCTACATCGAGCCACTCGCATATGTGGGGCAGGAGATCGATGAGCATGGGCAACCCTCGTACGCCATGAAAGTGTGCGTGCGTGAAGGACCTTATCCTCCGGGATGGGCACCCTTCATGGTGGAGGTGGCTGCACCAAGCTTGGAGATTGCCTATGAGCTAGCTGCTCAAAAGGCGATGACTATCTTCTGCGAGCTCCATGCGGTGGATGTGGAGAGCACCCCCTATGCTCTCCTTCCCCTTCGCGACTCCTCAAGCTTTGTGTGGATGCATTGCCGACTTATGGTGCAGGACTGGACGCACCCACACTACGACCCACGTGTCGAAGTGTTAAGCGACTACACCACCGACTCCTCAAACTTTGTGTGGATGCATCGCCGACTTATGGTGCAGGACTGGACACACCCACACTACGACCCAAGTGTCGAAGTGTTAAGCGACTACGCCACCTACACCTACTCCATGTGTCAAGCCCAAGCAACACACAACATCATGATGATGGAGTCGGTGAGGGCATCCTATATGCAGGGGAAGAATGATGAGGCTTTGATGGAGATGTTGGAGGATCAGAAGGATGGTTTAAGGCAGCGCCTACAGGCGTGCCAGGCCGTGTTGCTGCAAAAAGACATGGTGATCCATCAAAAGAACATGTTAATTCAAGAGAAGGAGGTGGTAATTCAGCAGAAGGATGAAATGATCGAAGAGCTCACCATTGAATGTGATAACAATCAGGCTGATGCTCAGTTTTTTTAGGGAGAGATGATAGCTGTCCAAGACGACTTGGCAGAGTTTCCAGCCAGTCACCCGCAGCCGGGTGATGCGACCGATGCCATAGAGATACCCCTCGTGCATGGGCAGCCAGCTACTCCTCCCATCGCGCCGGCCCCGGAGGAGGGAGGACCGCCGAACGAGTAGACTTCGTGTTCGTGTGTCTTTGTGCATATGCGTATGTATGCCACGTAGTAGGACGACCACTTTTGTACAACGCGATGTATGCATAGCCGCAGTATTTTGTGGGCTATGTATGGGTGCTTTTGTAAATTAGTCATCATGTTGTGTAGTCATGAGAAATTTAGATGTGATGCTACCAGGTGCTAATATTTCTCATGTTAGTATGATGATGTGGCTATTAGTGTGATGATGCTTTTGTAAGTGGTCATCGTGTGGTGTACCCTTGAGCTGAAATGAGTTGTAATATCATTTTGTACCCATGTTCACCATGCTAAAATAAAATGTTGCTGCCCGTATGATTGTGGTGTGATTATCATGGTTATTTATGTTGGGAATTGCATATTATATGGCAAATATTGGAAATTAACCATGTGCTCATCATTCCTTATACAGCATGCCTCGTGTGCGATCTGTGAACGAGCTCTTGGGTACTAGCTGCAGCGGTGATGACTCACCGCCGCAACAGCAACAGCCTCAGCCACATCCTCCGCCGCAGCAGGAACAGCCCCCACAGCAGGCACAACAGCCGCCGCTACCACCCACCTTGGCGGAAGCCATCACTGCCATGATAGGGTCTCATCGCGGGAACACGGAGATCCTCCGTGCTATTATGCAGAACACGTCTACCGGCTGATGCCAAGAAGGCCCTCCTCATCAGCCTCAGGGGAGCACTTATGCGGATTTCCTTGCCATGCATCCGCCGGTGTTCACCGAGGCGACCGAACCACTTGAAGCGGACCACTGGCTATGTACAGTTGAATCAAAGTTCGGTCTTCTGCAATGCTCTGACATCCAGAAGACGCTCTTTTCTGCTCAACAACTCCATGGTTCTGCTGGGGCATGGTGGGCAAATTACATGGCCACCGTTCCCGCCGGTCATCAAGTTCCTTGGGTGGAATTCAGAGAGGCTTTTCGTGCTCATCACATTTCTACGGGTGTGATGCAAAAGAAGCTTCAAGAATTTTTTGAACTAAGGCAAGGTGGTAAGAGTGCCCTGGAGTACTCGAAGGCTTTCAATCATTTAGCTCAATATGCACCTGAGTACGTGAATACCGACATCAAGAAAAGAGAATGCTTCTTCCGTGGTCTCAACACCAAGTTGAGGGACAAACTCGCCTTGCACCACAGTGGATCATTCTTGGACCTTGTTAATGCAGCGATCATTCAATAGAATGAGCATTGAACCCACCAAGTTGAAAAGAAAAAGATGAGTATTGCTCAAAGTGGATCCGGTGGGGGCAGCTCGAGTGGACCACCACCAAAGTACCGGTTGGTCTACCGCTCCCCGACCGGGCAGAAACTCAAGGTAATGTCACACTCTCAATCAGGCCAATCCTTCAGGCCAAGTTACCCCGTATTTCAGCCACGACAGCAGCACCAACAACAGTACTCGCAACAGCATCCACAACAGAGGTTTGTGCCACATAGTTCCCCGCAGCAGCAGCAGAATGTGCAGGGATATCATCCCCCTTAGGGTGCTAAAAGCACGAACGTTGTGTGCTACAATTGCGGCAAATCAAGTCATATTTCCAGAGAATGTGCAGGTCCTAAGAATAACACTAATATGGTGCAATCCTCTCAAGGCTCAACTCAGCCACAAGGTCAGAACAAGAGAGGAGCACCTAGGTCGGGACATATCAACGATGTGGATGCAACTGAAATTCCTGAGGGAGAACCAGTGCTCATGGGTATGTTCTCACTCCATGACCAACCTACTCTCATTCTCTTTTATTCTGGAGCTACCCATAACCTCATTAGTAAAATCTATGCACAAAGACATCAACTACCCACCGAGTTAGTGAAACACCCTTATTCCATTAATTCTCCCAGTGGAAAAATCATAGCCGACCGGATGATTCTCAAAGCCCCATTACTCTTAAATGATAGAGTCTATTCTACGAACCTCCTTGTCCTAGAGGGCCAAACACTTGATGTCATCTTGGGAATGCCTTGGATGACAAAGCATGAGGCCATTCTAGACCTAGCATCTCACATTATCCAATTAAATTCTCCTGATCATGGACTACAAGTGATACATCTTCCGAAACATCCACAAGAAATTTCCTTGGCCTATCATACCGAAGGAACTCGACTCGAAGACATTTCGGTCATATGCGAATATCCTGATGTTTTTTCCGATGATCTTCCGGGTATGCCACCCGACCGGGAAATCGAGTTCAAAATTGAGCTCATATCGGGCACCACTCTGATATCCCGAAGACCCTACAAAATGGCGCCTAATGAGTTGGCCGAATTAAAACAGCAACTCAAAGGGCTCATGGAGAAGGGATTTATGCGTCCAAGTTCCTCACCTTGGGGGTGTCCGACGTTATTTGTGAAGAAAAAAGATGAATCGCTATGGTTATGTGTGGAGTACCGTCCCTTAAACGCCGTCACTATCAAAAACAAATATCCCCTTCTTCGCATTGACATCCTATTCAATCAACTTGTTGGAGCCAAGGTCTTTTCAAAAATTGATCTCCGATCCAGCTACCACCAAATCAAAATTTGATCCGAGGATATCCCTAAAACGACATTCTCAACTAGGTACGACCTCTATGAGTACCTTGTAATGTCATTTGGTCTTACCAACACACCGACATACTTCATGTATTTAATGAATTCGGTTTTCATGTCGGATCTAGACAAGTTTGCCATGTCTTCATTGATGACATTCTTGTGTATTCTAAATCAGAGGAGGAACATTCTCAATACCTTCACCTCGTTCTCCAAAGACTTCGAGATCACAACCTTTACGCTAAATTTAGCAAATGTGAGTTTTGGCTCACATCATTACCATTCCTTGGACATATAATTTCTGCTGAAGGCATTTCCGTGGATCCTATTAAAGTGAAGGATGTTCTCAAATGAAACTCTCCCACCTCGGTTCATGAGGTCCGAAGTTTCTTGGGATTAGCCGGATATTACTGAAGATTCATCCCAAACTTCTCAAAAATTTCCAAGCCCATGACCGAGCTCTTGAAAAAGGGTGTCAAATATCACTGGAGTGAGAAATGTGAGCAAGCCTTTCAAACTCTCAAAAAGCATCTAACAACCGCGACGGTCCTCGCTCAACGGGATATCACTAAACCCTTCGATGTATATTGTGATGCATTGGGCACGGGACTCGGTTGCGTGCTCATGCAAGATGGAAGGGTGATCGCCTATGCCTCTCGCCAGCTTCGGAGGCACGGGCAGCATTACTGATCTCAAACTTGCCGCCGTTGTCCTAGCTCTAAAAATATGGCGACACTATCTACTTGGAAATTTCGTTCATGTGTACTCCGATCACAAGAGTCTTAAACACCTCTTCACTCAAAAGGACCTCAATATGAGGCAACGAAGGTGGTTGGATCTTATCAAAGATTATGAACTCGAAATTCATTATCATCTGGGAAAGGCTAATGTTGTGGCCGATGCTCTATGCCGTAAGTCCCATATCCATCACCTCTCTATCAATTCCGATGTGGATCCGGAGCCTAGTATCCGCGTGCTTCCTCATGGATCTCTATACAATTTAGCTCTTATACCGACCATATGAGAGGAATCTGTGGCAGCCCAAAAGCATGATAAGGGAATTTCTCATATTCGGAGACGAATGAGAAATGGTGAAATGAAAGACTTCTGATAAGATGAAGAAGGTACCATATGGTTCAATGACCGCATTGTAGTGCCGAAGGACAATGAGTTAAGAAATAAATCTTAGATGAAGCTCATATTTCCAAATACTCCATTCACCCGAGAAGTAACAAAATGTACCAAAACTTGAGAAAAAGGTTTTGGTGGACCTGTATGAGAAGAGAAATTGCAAGATATGTGGCTGAGTGTGATGTGTGTCGACGAGTAAAAGCCGACCACATCAAGAAAGTTGGGTTACTGCAACCACTAAGTGTTCCGGAATGGAAATGGGATGGCATTAGTATGGATTTCATTGTCGGGCTACCTCTCACATTTCGCAAACATAACTCCATATGGGTGATAGTGGACCGTCTCACAAAATCAGCTCACTTCATTTCCGTCAACAATTGTTACAAGGTTAAGCAGTATGCTGATTTATACCTATCCCGAATTGTATGCCTCCATGGAGTCCCTCAAACCATCATATATGATAGAGGGGAACCTTTCGTGTCTCGCTTTTGGGAGTGTTTACAAGAATCACTTGGTACGAGGCTTATTCGAGGATCTGCTTACCACCCTCAAACAGATGGTCAAACCGAGAGGGTGAATCAAATCTTGGAAGATATGCTCCGAGCTTGTGCTCTCGTTCATTGTAAAAATTGGGATGATCGCCTACCCGTAGCAGAATTTTTCCTATAACAATAGTTATCAAGAGAGCATCAAGATGGCCCCTAATGAAGCTCTTTATGGCCGCAAATGTCGGACTCCATTGAATTGGTGTGAGTCCGGTGAAAGGGTGGTGTTCGGGGTGGATCTTGTCAAGGATGCCGAAGAGCAAGTAAAAATCATCCAACCTAATCTTCAGGCTGCTATGGCAAGACAAAATAGTTATGCGGACAAGCGCTGCCGACCACTTGAATTTGAAGTTGGGGACCACGTGTACCTACGCGTGTCACCCATGAAAGGAGTCACCGATTTGGGGTATAAGGCAAATTAGCTCCACGATTCACCTGACCGTTTCCTATTCTGGAAAAATGTGGAACCGTGGCCTATCTATTGGAACTACCCACCTCACTATCCGAAGTCCATAATGTCTTCCATATCTCGCAACTCCAAAAGTGTCTCAAACGTCCATCCGAGGTTCATATAGAGGAGTTGGAAAATTTGCAACCCGATCCCTCCTATGTTGAGCATCCCATAAAGATTATTGATGAGAAGACAAGGGAGACTCAGGACCGCACTCTCAGGTTCTTCAAAGTGCAATGGACTAATCACTCCGCGGAGGAGGGCACTTGGGAACAAGAGATCTACCTCCGCGACCACTATCCCGATTTGTTGGACTCATATCTCAACCGGTAAACATCTTCCTCTCTTCCACTAAGTTTTACATTCTACAAAATCTCGGGATGAGATTTCCTTTAAGGGGGGAGGACTGTGACACACCGCATTTTCCCCACCTGAGTTCCCTCCATTCCCAAGCTATTCGATCAGATTTTGCGTCTCCCCTTCAAGCACCGCCACTGGACCATCATCGCGTCGTTGGCTCGATTCGCGTTCTCTGGTGAATGTGAGTACAATTCCTTTCTTGAATGGCTTCCTAACTCACGTGTGCATGTCCCTAAGCACTTCATGCTGTAGGAAAACCAAAGCTTGAGCCAGATTTTGAAGTTTTGTCGCCGCCGGCCATGAACCGCACCTACCTCAGCTGTGCGCCCCACCTTAGGAGCCTCCCCATCGGAATTTGGGTATGTGCTGATGTTCTTCACCTCCCCACGAAGCTATAGCAACTTGTGCCGAGCCTTCAAGTGCCTTCAGTTGTGAGCAGAACACCACCAAAGCTCGTCGCGGGCCGTCGCTCGCCGCCAGCCCGCTCCGGCCTCTTCCCCACTATTCCCACCCCACCATTGTGTTCTCCATGTCTTCCTCCTCCGCATCAAGTGGACTGGCAAGAAAAAGGGCCATTAGATGCCCCCCAAGCGAGCTTCCTTTGTTTTCCGTCGAGCTTCCATGGCCCTCTGTACGTGACCTGGCTGGAAGAAGGAAAAAGGGCCCTGAGCCGCACAAGTCAGCCGCCCAACCGTTTTTCCCACTGATTTTTGGCCCAGAAAAATTCCAGAAAATTGCCTAATTTCAAAAATTCATAAAGACTTGTAGGAAACTCCAAAAATGATGAAACCAATTTTGTTGAGTCCATAAAATCCTACTCTATAAGGCTGTGATCTTGTTATATCATAAAAACCTATAATTATATTCTGGGTAATTTAATTTCTCCAAACACCATCATCTCAATTGTGGGCCTTCTATTGCTTTTATTGAGCCGAAATTTTTTCAGAATGCTCCACCTATATATTCTAGACCACCACAAAAAATTCAGCTTCATTGCTCTTTCAGAAATGTACTAATTGCAACAATGGCATAATAAAACATATTTGCTTATTATTTTTACTGTTGGTCCACACTTAAGTGGTCTGACCTCAAAGTTTGCAAGAACCCTTTTCATAATACCAGAAGCTTGCCATAAAAATTTCAGTTCCATTTCCTATGTGAAACTATTTTTATTCTAGGATTTGCATAATGGCACGTAAATAATAAAGTAAGAACTATATGCATGTTTAATAGGTTATTTCTTAAACCTTACTACCAGCTGCTATATTTGATCATCATATTAAAAAACATCTTGAGTCACACTAAGTTGATTCTTAGATTCATTTTAATCACAATTACACCTTATGCACCTATATGATTAAGTTAGTGATTGATTTTCTTTTTGCATACATGGCATAAATTAGGGACCGAGGAGCTTGAGGAGGTACAACAAGAGGAGGAGGAAGCTCAGCTGAACCTTAATTTAAGCACTAACATAGAGCAAGGCAAGCCCCGATTTTACTCATAATCCTTGGATTGAATCCTTTTATATAATCTCATGTGTTCAGGTGTTTTATTTGTTTTATGTGCATTACGTTTAGGTGTTGTATGAAACCTACTTGCATGACCATAAAGCCTTGGGTATGAATGGGATTTAAAACCTATCCATGCCATGTGTTCAGGTGTTTATTTGTTTTATGTGTATTATGTTTAGGTGTTGTATGAAACCTACTTGCGTGACCATAAAGACTTGGGTCTCAATGGGATTTAAAACCTACCCATGCTGCGCTAATCACTAGGTTCTACCACTAGGAATGAGTAAGTGGGGACTACTCATGGGGGTATGGCGTCTACATGAGGGTTTATGTGGATTAATCATCCTTTAATGAAGTTTGAGACCGAGCGAGCACGTAGGGCAGGGGCACATGGGTGTCGTATGCATAGGCTTGCTCGTGTCGACTGAGGAACGTGTCGTAGTCGTCCCCTTGAACAAGTATTGATTTTGTACCGGAAGGATGCTAGTATTATGGGAACTAGTAAACTGACGTACCATGGAACCTCATGTCAAACGATCCTGCCACCGATCTTGGTTAGGCGTTGTGAGGACAATAGGTAATCCTGCACGGGGTATGTCTCGGACATCACGTGAGGAACCCTTTGTCTGGGCCGGTCACCTTTTTTCGGCATTGGGTAAAGTGAGAAAGGTTGCCACATACGACTTGAGTGAGCGTGTCGTGAGTCTTCAAAAGTGCGTATGTGTCATTTTTCCGGGTTATGTTCTGCAGAATAAAACTATTGGTTCGAATTGCCGTTCACTCGCGGTAAAAATGAATCTGCTTGTTTAAGTCGTCGTCGCGTAGTAACAACTGGCATAATATTTAGATTTGATGATTGTGTAATTATAAATTCCAAATTTGCTTGCACCCTTGTATGTTTAGTTATAGTTGCTAATTAAGTTTACACTTCCATTAATTGTTAACTTGAGGCTAAAATATGACCACCCTCCTAATGTTAATGCTTTTAAGCTATCCACTACCCTTTGAAACAAGCACTTGAGCCTTGCATACTAGTATGGTCTAGAAATTATTTTCATCGGGTAAGTCTTGCTAAGCTTAGTAGCTTACCGATTTGTTGATCCTATTTTTCAGGTGAGTCTCTCCTTTATGAGCATGATGCATATGAGGGCTTCCCTAAGATTGCACCACCGCCCGAGGGATGGGTAGCACAATGGGAGCCCGAGTCGCCGCCGGCTTGATTTATGTGTTGCTAGTACGGCAATGCCATTGGGCTATGGCGCGCTGTTTTGCTAAATGTTGTTATGAGAGAATACTACGTTACTACTCGTATTTTGCCACTCTCATGTATTTTGCAACGTTTAACCTATGTACGACACTTTAAAACTTTATGTATGTTGTTTTTAAATTATGTCGCTTGTATATGCAATTGGCGGTAATGCATTGCGTGTCACCATCCCGTGCAAAGATCATGTGGCGTGATTGTGTTGGTTGCTTTCGGTTGACCGGCTGTAACAAATTGTGTCATACAACTGGTGTAGGGTGAAGTGGGGAAAAGAAAGATTGAGGCGGGATAAGGTGAATGCATAGTCGTGTGCTTCGGTGTAGTCCACCTGCCGTGGACATTGATGGAGCCGCCTCACCAACATAAGGACCTGTTCATATGACCTCGTTATAGTGATTTCGTACAACCACATAACCTGTATGGGCAGGACTCCCTCTATCTTCTTGGTGATTTCTACATGAGCCACCTGGCGGCTAGTAGGACACAGGAGACCAGGAAAAGACACGGGGGAGTCATTACCCGTGATCCGGCCAGGAGAGTAATTGCCCTAATAGCCCCTAGGTGCGTCCCGAGGTGTGGTTGTGGGGTTACTCAGGGAAGACGAGGTGAACATTACGTTACTCTCTTGCTAGGAGTGGGTGACCTGTGGGTAAAGTGTACAACCTTTGCAGAGTGTTAAAATACGGATAACCGTTGTCACGTTCTTGACACACAATATTAAAAGAGAAAAATGTCAAATTAAAATATTAAATCTTCATTACAATATTACAAATATATAAAATATATGACACATTTTTTTCCAACATTGACATCTTCTCACATATTGGGATTTTTCAAATCCTTTTTAATGCTTCTTTCTACGCGCTTGATGTTTTCTGGTTCGCTGAAAAGGTACATATCTTCATATTGATTATATTCCTCTTCATTATCTCCCACATTCTCAACCCCAACAATAATTTGCTTTCCAGAAGCAACTGCGTGCATCTTCTCAGTTTCTGGATCCTGTACATAAAAAACTTGTGTGACACGATCGGCGAGAACCCAAGGGTCATCTTTATAACTCACTTTGTTCAAGTCTACCAGTGTCATCCTGTAGTTGTCCACTTTGAAACCATCATGATGTTTGACCCATTGACACTTAAACATGGGCATTTGCATTCTTTCGTCATAATCGAGTTCCCATATTTCCTCTATGAACCCGAAGTATGTGGTCTTCTACCCTTGTGGATCCGAAGCCTCTATATGAACATCAGTATTTTGTTCAACACTCTTATCGTCTTTTTCCTTAGTGTAAAATGTGTAACCATCGATGTCATATGCTTGCCATAATGTCACCAAAGCAGATGGGCCAGAAGCTAACTTCTTCATTGTTGCCTCTTCTATAGAGTCTCCGTATGGTATATTTTTGTCCATTAACCATTCAGTGAAACGTCTTCTGTGCTCTATCATAATCCAATCCTGTCTGCGGCCTTGGTTTTTCCTGTGAAGCTCAATTTTGTGTTCCTCGATGTATGACTCAGCTATTGAGAGCTGTTGTAGTACACCAAAATTTGCACAGTGTACTAATTTTTAATCTTGAACGATAAAAGTTTCTATACCCACTTTGCCTCTCCCACATAGTCTACCCTCATGTACTGGTATAGGCACACCTATACGCTTTCCATCTTTGATGTAATCAGTGCAACCCTCAATCACTTTTCAATAGTGTATCCTTCCATAAATGAACCCTCTGGGTGAGCATGGTTCCTCACATAACCCTTTAATACTCCAAAATATCTCTCCAACGGAAACGTATGATGTAAATATAGTGGCCCCAATGCTTTTATATGATCAACGAGATGTATGATTAGGTGTACTTGCATATCGAAAAAGGATGGTGGGAAACACATCTCAAGCTTGCACATAGTCTCGACGATGTACGCTTTTAAATAGTCTAAGTCTTCACAGGATATCACTTTTTGCGATATTGCATTGAAGAAGTAACACAAATGTGTGATGACAACTTTTACATGCTCATGTTTCATGACCCATATTGCAATGGCAAGGAACATTGTCATCATCATGTGACAGTCGTGAGAATTATAGCCGAATAATGACAAGTCTTTCATCGAGACTAGTTTGCAGATATTCGATGAGAAACTCGTGGGCACTCTAATCCCACGCAAGCATTCGCAAATTGCCTTTCTCTCCTGTAGTGTCAAGTTGTAGATGGCCGGGGAAAGGTAATGCTTCCCGTTGGCCTTTTCTACTGGGTGAAGCTCTGGTCTCATATCAAGAATTACTAGGTCCATACGTGATTTTAATCCGTCATTTGTTTTCCTCGACATATCCAGCAAGATTCCAATGATGCTATCAAATACGTTCTTTGTAACGTGCATAAAGCTAGCGTACAGTGATGGCACTTGGAGGCGAGGACGACGATGTGCGTGCACTTGGAGGCTAGGGCGAGGACAGCGACGTGTGCTCGACAGCGAGGAAGAGGACTGCGGCGGCAGCAACGGCCAGGATGGCGGCGGCGAGGGGCAAATGTATTTTTTGGCAGCATGACGGCGTCGATGTGAAATCTCCTAAGTTATGTTTTTGTGGTGCCCAAGCGGTGCTTTATATATTCGTTGTCGGTACCCTCAAGACTGGGTACCCCCGCATGTAAGAGCAAAAGAAGACAGGGACCCATCCTGCAGGCTGGGCCCAACCGCAAGCTAGGGAGCACCCATGAGAAGGCGCGTGCCCTAGGCCTCGGGCCTGACCACCCGCTAAGGAGGGCTCCGAGGCTGCCACGTGTCTTCAGGCTCTGAGCCTTTCCACCAGCCGAGGATGGCTCGGGAGCCACCACGTGTCCAATGGTACCGGGCCCGACCTCCCGCCAGGGAGCGCTTCGCCGCTGCCACGTGTCCGGAACCTCTGAGACACACCTCCCGCCAAGGATAGCACCGGAGGTGCCACGTTTCCTACGGCTCCAGGCCCGACCTCCAGCATGGGAGGGCTCCAGTGCTGCCACGTGGGACACAACTCCAAGCATCCGGAGGTGCTACGTGTCCTACGGCTCCGGGCCCGCCCTCCAGCATGGGAGGGCTCCGGTGCTTCCACGTGGGCAACGACTCCGGACCCCTCGCTACTCTGCAAAACTGCTTCGGTGACGACGCGTGTTTTGGGGGCCAGCCACCCGGACGCCGCGCCGACAAGCAACAGGCAGCTAGCCAAGGAGTAAAGAGGAAAACGCGCTGTTAGGCCGTGCATTCAAGGCTCGCGCCTTCCCCAAAAGCATGGTGCACGACACACGTCCCCGTCCTCCGCCTGTTCACCATTACGGTGACAAGACAGGGCGGCGAGGCATGACAGAGGAACAGTGCCGCCCAGCAGAGCGAGAGGACGCGGCGACAAGATGGGGATTTCATCATCACCGGCTACCCGGTCAGAGGCACCCGGCGTGTCAGGCAGCGCGCTTTAACTCCTCCGACAGCGATGTTGCATATAGTTGTAAAGGCCCTAACTCATGTATAGGGTACGGACAGCCCAGGGGCCACCTGTCGGGCCCCGGGCCACATTGTAACTGCCCCAGCCTTGGGCTATAAAAGGACCAGGGCAGCCTCCGGGCAAGGGGTTTGCAACCCTGCAATATCACACACTCATACGCGCGAGCAGTACAACAATCACACCGTGGACGTAGGGTATTACGCTCTGACGGCCCGAACCACGTAAATCCTCGTGTTCATCTCGCCAGCGTGCTCCGGCATTCGAAACCACTAAGCCCCTCCTAAAAAAGAACCTCCGTGGGCTGCTCCAGAGCACACCGGGGAAGTGTCGCAGGAAAACACTTTGACATTTGGCGCGCCAGGAAGGGGGCTTCTGTTTTTTTGAAGCTGTTCGTGAAGCCCGCGATGGTGAACATCAAGTCTCTCGGACGCTCTTGCAGCCCCTCGCCCCGCTAGCAAGAGAGGGAGCAGGAAGCCTCGTCCCGTTCCAGAGTGGGACCAACTACGCTGGTGGCAGCCCCTACAGCGACTGTGCCCGTGGCCACTCGGCAGCCTTCGGTTGTGACGGCGTTGCAAGCACCGACTGAAGCCAGCCCGGAGAGTGCGCAGCTAGCGGGGGGCGCGCTCCTGCACAACCTCCCGAGCGCGAGAGCTTCTCCCTCTGCTGCAGAGCTGTGGCGCAATGACGTCGACCATCTGGTCATCACCGCATTCAACTCGTCGTGCCACAGGAGACAGCCACCAGAGATGGTGCAACTGTCGGCCCGTACCCTAACGAGGGATTACAGGACGGAAGAAACCCACTCGACGGCGACATCCAGGCTCTCCACCGTAGACCTCGGAGCCGAGCTGGACCACCGCCGCCGTCAAAAAGAAGATGGTCACGTCACCATCGAGCGACAGTGCGAGCGACCTCGCAACCTCGAGGAGGAGTATGGTACCACGGGTGCCATGCGCCGCATCTATGCGGGCCAGAACCCTGTATCCCCAGGCTTAGTGGCAGGCTGCATGGCTCTGGCCCCGCACCTTCATATGACGGTTTGGCCATGCAAGTTTCGGCCGCACTTGCCGGAGAAATTCGACGGGACAGTCAACCACGTCGAGTTCCTGCAGATCTACTCCACGGCCATCCTAGCTGCAGGAGGGGATGAGGCCATCATGGCTAACTACTTCCCCGTGGCCTTGACCGGGTCAGCCTAGTCATGGCTCATGAACTTGCCCCAGGAGTCTATATCCACCTGGGATGAGTTGTGACGTCAGTTCACGGCCAACTTCGGGAGTTCCTACACCCGACCGGGCACGAAGGCTGACCTCCACGCCCTGCAACAGCGACCGGGAGAGTCACTGCGCTCCTTCATCCAGCGTTTCTCCTAGGTTAGGAACACCATCCCCCGCATCTCCGACGCCTCCGTTGTCGTCGTCTTCCGGTAGGGCATCCGCGACAAGAAGATGCTTGAGAAGTTGGCCACACACGATGTGCAGGACGTCTCTGAGCTCTTCAGATTGGCAGACAAGTGGGCCAGGGCCACGGAAGGCCGCAACTGGCACACATCGCCTGGCAAGGGGAGCAAGTCCGCCAGAGAGGGCTCTGGCGGAAGGAAGAAGAAGACCGGCGGCAAGGACAAGCCACTGGTCGGAGCCCACACTGCAGCGGCAGTAGCGGCTACAGAGAGCCGGGGGCCGCGCACCGATAAGCGCCCGCAACAGCTGTCCGACGTGCCCGGTCCACAACACCAAATGGTACAGTGCCAGCGAGTGCCGGGAGATCAAGAAGCTAGTGGAGCGCTTCCGGGAGCTCCAACAGCAGCGCCAGGATGGCGCACCCTTCCGCCAGCGGGAGGGCAAGAAAAAGGCTGACATGGAGGTCATCAAGAATCAGGAGATGGAGTTCCAAGACGCCAAGCGGGCGTTGAAGGTCTTCTACGACCAAGAAGAGGGCTCTGACTCCGACAGCAGCCCGGGCGAGCGTCGATAGACGCTCCATGTGATGTACGGGGAGTCATGGGACATCACGTCCCAACGAGACATCAAGACCCTCCGACGGGAGGTCCTGGCAGTAGCTCCCTCCCCCAAGCTGGCTCCCTACCACAAGTGGATGGAGACGGAGATCAGCTTAACCGCCTCTGACTGCCTGAAGAACATGGTGGGAGTCGGGCAGCTGCCGCTCATCGTCTCCCCGACCATAGCCAACGTAAAGCTCTACCACGTGCTGGTCGATGGAGGAGCGGGCCTCAACCTCATCAGCCTTGCAGCCTTCGAGAAGCTGCAGATCCGAATGGGGAAACTGACCCTGTCACACCCATTCTCTAGAGTGGGCCCAGGGTCCATCCTTCCATGCGGTAGCATCTCCCTCCCGGTGACATTCGGGATGCCTGAGAACTACTGCACCAAGAGCGTCGTATTTGACGTAGCAGAGGTCAACCTCCCCTTCAACGCCATCCCCGGAAGGCCGGCGTTGTACCAGTTCATGGCCATAGCTCATTGCGGCTACCTGGTGCTGAAGATGCCGACCCCGAGTGGCGTCCTCATGGTCCGAGCAGACCGGACTGCCGAAATTGCGGTGTTGGAGAAGCTCCAAGCTCTGGCAGCTTCAAAGGTGGAGGCCTACAGGAGTGCTGGGACGAGCAAGGAACCAACCAGCACACGGCAACGTGGCTCGTCCTCTACGCCCCGCATTCAGCCTTCGAGTGCAGAGGAGGTCCCGGTCAAGGTCGTCTCGATCGGCGAGGATGCTGCCCAGACCACCCGCATTGCGGGAAACTTGGGCAGCTAATAGAAACTCGCGCTCATCACCTTCCTCCGGGCTAACGTCGATGTGTTTGCTTGGCAACCATCGCAAATGCCCGGGATTCCCAGGGAGACCATCTGAAGATCCACCCCGACGCCAAGCCGGTGATGCAGAAGCCTCGGAAGCAGTCCGTCGAGCGGCAGAACTTCATCCATGAAGAAATCAAGAAGCTGCTCGACGCCGACTTTATTCGAGAAGTCCACCATTCTAGATGGTTGGTCAACCCTGTCGTGGTACCCAAGGCTGGCGGAAAGCTTCGGATGTGCATCGACTACACCAGCCTAAATAAGGCATGCCCTAAGGATCCCTTTCCCCTCCCATGAATAGATGAAATTGTAGATTCTACTGCTGGCTATGATCTACTGTGCTTCCTAGATGCTTATTCTGGTTTTCATCAAATACCCATGTCTAGAGAAGATGAAGAGCACACTGCTTTTATAACAGTAGACGGCCTTTATTGTTATGTCTCTATGCCTAATGGCCTTAAAAACTCCTTGCCTACCTTTGTGCGTGCCATACATAATACATTCGGGAACCTCATAAGGGACTTAGTGGAGGTGTACGTCGATAACATCGTAGTGAAAGTCAAGTCGCATACATCTCTGATAGACAACTTAGCCTTAGTATTCGACAAACTACGCACAAAACACACCAAGCTGAACCCAGATAAGTGCGTATTTGGAGTCTCTGCCGAGAAGCTCCTCGGTTTCTTGGTTTCACACTGAGGAATCGAGGCTAACCTCAACAAGATCAAGGCTACAGAGATGATGCATCCTCCCGCCCGAGTCAAGGACGTACAAAAGCTCATGGGGTGCCTGGCCGCTCTCAGTCGGTTCATCTCCTGACTGGCAGAGCGTGCTCTCCCGTTCTTTAAGCTTCTGCGGAAGACCGGACCCTTTGTCTGGACTGAAGAAGCTGACAAGGCCTTCCAAGAGCTGAAGCAGTACCTCACCTCGCTACCGATCATGGTATCTCCGGAGTCCGGTGAGCACCTACTGCTCTACATCTCCATGAAGGAAGAAGTCGTTAGCATGGTCCTGGTTGTTGAGCGGCCAGAACCCAAGTGACTCCAAACACCAAGCGAAGAGCCTATTGCTGGTCCCGAGTCTCAGGACCTGTACCCCGCAGGAGAACTTGGGGTAGATCTGGGCCAGGATGCCCACGGGTCCCAGCTCCTGGAGACCGGACCCCAAGACCAGGAAGCTGCAGGCATCCTGCCAATGCAGGAAGATGTTCCGGACCCCTCCGGGAGGGTCCGAACCACTCAGCGACCAGTCTACTACATCAGTGAGGTCCTCCATGACGCCAAGACATGGCATTCAAAGGTCCACAAGCTGCTCTACATGGTGCTGATCGCGTCAAGGAAGGTCTGCCACTACTTCCAAGCTCACAAGGTCTCGGTGGTAACGACCTACCCACTGAAGACGGTGCTCCACAGCCCCAACGCAACGGGGAATACAGCGAAGTGAACAGCTGAGCTGGAGGAGTTCGACCTCGAGTTCCTGCCACGTCATGCCGTCAAGAGCCAGGCGCTGGCGGACTTTGTGGCGGAATGGACCCCGTCTCCATGCCACCCAGGGGGGCAAGATAACAGTGACCCGGAGCCCAGACCTCCGGTGTTCACTAGACACTCTACTTTGACGGCTCCTCGCGCAAGCAAGGTGCCAGAGCGGGGGTCATGCTCATCTCGACAGTAGGAGAGCAGTTCACGTACATGGTGCACCTCGACTTCAAGGCTGCAAACAACATGGCGGAGTATGAATCCCTCAAATTTGGAATGAGTACTGCCCTATCTTCTGGCGTGCGGCAGATGTTAGTCAAAGGAGACTCCCAACTCGTCATCAAACAAGTCAAGCGTGAGTGCTCCTGTATTGATTTTCAGCTAGCTGCCTATTTTATCCATGAGCAGAAGATGGAGAAGGAGTTTCATGCCTTGGAGTTGCGCCATATCCCCTGCGCCAACAATGTGGTGGCATACGATCTTTCAATGAAAGCCTCTACATGGGCTCCGGTTCCCAAAGGTGTCTTTGAAAGGAAGCTGCTGCGTCCAATAGCCTGGCCTGCCGAACCAGGCGAAGGGGGGCAAGTCCAGCACCTCGAAGCTGACAGTCCCGGTGCCCATGCAACCATGGCGCCCGCCAAGGATCGTATGCGTCACCGGAGACTCCGTGCAACCCGGCGCCCAAGATCCAGAAGCTCTAGTAGGTCCCTATGCATGGATCACGGAGGTCCGGACCTACTTGAAAGACAATATCCTTCCCGAAGAACATGTATCCGCTGAACGGATCATTCGTATGATTAAGAGATACACGCTGGTAGATGGAGATCTCTATTGGCGTGGCGCCAACAGCGTCCTATTTTGGTGCATAACCCAGAAGGAGGGCTGCGAGCTACTCGCAGAGATCCATGGAGGCGAGTGTAGGAACCACGCTTCGACCCGCACGCTAGTCGGTAAAGCCTTCCGGCATGGCTTCTACTGGTCGACAGCACTCCTGAATGCCGTCGAGCTGATCAAGATATGCAAGGTGTGCCAGTTCCATGCCAAGCTGTAGGATCGAAGTACACGTGTAAAGCTACCAGAGGGGGGGTGAATGGTAGATAAAAACTTTTCAGCGGAAGCAACAAAACACCCCTCAGCAGAAAACCGATCTGTTAAAGAAACCGTGTGTGTGACTAATATAAACGTGTTCAACTGTGACAAAACTAGTATAGATTGTATAAATCAAGTCACGAAGACGTCACAACAAGAATCATGAAAATCCATTGAGAGAAACTCAAGTTACGATTGAAAGATCAAACAAAGGTCAATCTGTCCTACGCGAGAAAAACAGTTCTGGAATACTGCAAAGAAACTAGTGTAGATCAGAAACCACAAATTCAATGACCGTGAAATTTTCATAGATGATAGATAATCAAGTTTTGAAGACAACCCAAAAAGAATCACATCAATTGGATCTGTAAAACTCGAGTTATGATAAAACCACCGAAGCAAGGTTGTGCTGAACAGAAAATCGACGAGAAAAACTTGTCTGAAACAAGTCGGACGAACAAGGCACAAAAATTCCTTTAGAATACGAATTCTATTTATCATAACACAAGAGTAACAGCCCCAAAGTCGTGCACCACGAGCTCTGGCCTCCCTTGCTTATATAACCAGCTCTATGGCCAATCCAATTCAAACTAGGACTCCTACTCCTACTTGGATTTAAACTGTAACTTTCCAATACTGCTCAAGACTCTTCTATACGCAGATAGAAGCAATCTTAAGACTTCCAAATACCTTAGGAACGTACCAAACATTACTAAAACGACTCAAATTCATGACCCACACGAAATTCTATCATAACCAACTCAAAACTTTCCATATTTGAGTCAAATACGACTCAGCCGCAGCCTGAGTCCATAACCTAGTCGGTTGGACCTTTCCGACCAATTCTTTACGTCCACATCTCTTCATCACGCCTTGGAACCATGCAGCCACGTCCATGCACTCCTTGCACACGTGCAAACATCTTCAAACGACGTCCAAGATACCTTCATATGCATTGTTCTTGATTCAAACGTACTGCGCAACCTCCCGATCAACTCAACCACAATTCCTACCGAACTTGGTTGTTGAACCTCATCTTCTCCCTAATACTAGTTCAATGGATCCCGTCACCAGCCATGTCTTGAACTCAAGCAACACCTGCACATGAATAAACAGCCAATACTTCCGAGCACAAGTCCTCGACTTGACTCTCGTTAGTTTTGAAACTACAACATCTTACGTGAGCACCTCACATAAGCATGTTGTAAACCATAGCAAAATGATATCAGCCATAACCACCAAAACACACCAAAAACTTAGTAAAATAATACTAAGCAAACTTTCCATACGAGTAAAGCAAGTTCGAAACATTGCAAGTTAAAAGCAGAACCATTGCAATCAAGCTTCGAACCTTACCAAAGCTAACCAGACCTTGAACTAGAGCTTACCAAAGCTAGTCGGACCTAGCGCCGGAGCTTACTAAATCTTAGTCGGACCTAGCACGGAACTTACCAAAACTAGTCGAACCTACCACTGGAGCTAGCAAGAACAAGTCGGACCTAGCCAAAATAAGTCAGACCTAGACAAAGCAAGTCGAACCTTACGTCGGACCTTGCCGGAGCTACCCAAAATAAGTCGGACCTATCGTCGGACCATGCAGGAGCTCGAACCTAGAGTCGGACCTTTAAAAAGGTGTTTCGGTAGTATTCAAAACTTTTATCGTCAAAGTCAATGTATTCAGCACACATAGGTCTCACAATCTCCCCCTAGATGAATGCATTGGCAACACCACTTAAAATCCGAACATTGGCTTATTCACATGAAAAGTTTTGAAAACAATTTATCCCCCTTTGTAAATCAGAAATAAAATGAGAAGAAAAACAAAAATACCAAAAAATCTCCCCCTGAGAAGAATCGTGCCAAAACACTTGTGAATGTGTGAAATGTGTGATCAATTTCTCCCCCTTTGACAATGTATTCAGCAAGGTACAAAAGAGAAATTTTGATTTGTTATGAGCATATTATAACATATACATATAAAACAAAGCTCATACAAATCATACTATCAAGTAACTTACACTATCACATCAATGAGATACATAAAGTAGTGTAAGCCATGCTACAGATCAAGTGTAATTTTCAATTTAAGCAAGTCATGATCTCACAAACTTAACTATTTCAAGACCTGAAAGCATGACACTAATTGCTGCATTTTATTTATCATTTAAAGCACAAATTTTGATCTTATGACATTTGCAAGAGATTATATGCAACATCAGCCTTATTCTAACCAACCAAGCCAAGCCTATGTCATTTGACAGTAAGAAGCTTAAGGACATGGTTTTAGTCATACACATCTCCTTTCAAGTTCATATCTAAGTGCAATGATAAGCCATCTCAAAAAAAGAAGTGCGATGCATGCATATTCTCTTGATCTTTTCTAATTTTTTTATTTGAACATAAAAACTCAACATGTGAGTTGATTACTTGATTAATTCTTTATGATTAAAAGCACTTGTGAGCATGCAACAAGTTCAAAACAGCAAGAAAGTTCGACCATGACCAGATTTAGTATAAGTAATTTTTCCAATTACTAGACATGGTAAAAACTACAAAATGTATAACACGAGTAATGTAGTAAGAACCTTCAGCATGAAAAAGGAATCACAAAGTCATATATGCATGAAATTCTATGCTCATATTATTTTAATTCAGATTCACACATAGACTTCCCAAGTTTCAAAATTCTCCCTCAATTTAAACCATGAGGATGCATAACCCCTATTTCACTACGAATGTAACAAAAACGAGTGGAATCCAAAGGTTTTGAAAAAATTTCAGCCAATTGTTGTTCGGTATCTACATGGTGAAGCACAATATTCCCTTTTTCGACATTATCACAGAGAAAGTGATACCTAATATCAATGTGCTTAGTTCTCGAATGTTGCACGGGGTTTTTAGCAATGCAAATGGCACTAGTGTTGTCAAAAAACAGTGGAACACTATCTAGATCAACCCCATAGTCCTTAAGTGTTTGAACAATCCAAAGAATTTGTGAGCAAGCACTAGCAGCAGCTACATATTCAGATTCGGCTGTGGATTGTGCAACTGAACTTTGTTTTCTAGAGGACCAGGCAACATGTGAATTACCAAGAAAATGACAAGCACCAGAAGTACTTTTCCTATCAATCCTACAACCCCCAAAATCAGCATCGGAAAAAGCTTTCAAAGTAACGGTTGAGGAAGAAGAAAGAAAAATGCCAAATTCTTGAGTTCCATGTAAGTACCTGAGAATCCTTTTGATGGCTTGACGATGTGAAGCACGTGGGGAGGCTTGAAACCGTGCACAAAGACATACGCTGAATTGTATGTCCGGTCTTGATGCCGTGAGATACAAAAGTGATCCGATCATGCTTCTATATTCTTTTTGATCAACGGGATCACAATCTTCATCAAGTTCAAGTGTTGTTGCTGTTCCCATTGGTGTCCGAAGAGGTTTGATTTTGTCCATGTTAAAGCGCCTTAGGAGATCTTTTGTATACTTTGTTTGATGCACAAAGGTACCCTCCTTGGTTTGCTTGATTTGTAGCCCCAAAAAGTACGTGAGTTCTTCCATCATACTCATCTCAAATTTTGAACTCATCATAGCTGAAAACTTGGACACAAGATCATGAGAAGCACAACCAAAGATAATATCATCCACATACACTTGAATGAATAATGAGTCATTGCCATGTTTAAGCACAAAAAGAGTTTTATCAACCTTGCCCATGGTAAACCCCTTTTCAAGTAAGAATGTTTTTAACCTATCATACCATGCTCTAGGGGCTTCTTTGAAACCGTACAAGGCTTTGGATAGTTTGTAAACATGATTAGGAAAATTTGGACTTTCAAAACCAGGTGGTTGTTTGACATAAACCTCCTCATCTATGTAGCCATTAAGAAAAGCACTTTTAACATCCATTTGATATAGCTTAAAACCTTTAGATGCAGCAAAAGCTAACAAAATTCTTATGGCTTCTAATCTAGCAACAGGAGCAAAAGTTTCATCAAAATCTAGACCTTCAACTTGTGTGAAACCTTGAGCAACCAACCTAGCCTTATTCCTAACCACAACCCCATCCTCACTTTGTTTATTTTTAAACACCCATTTAGTTCCAATTAAAGTGTGACCTCGAGGTGGAGGTACAAGTTTCCAAAAATTATTTCTTTCAAAATTTTCTAACTCTTCTTGCATGGCAATAATCCAAGATTCATTAGTGAGTGCGTGTGATATATCTTTGGGTTCAAAAGAAGCAACAAAAGCAGAATGAGCATGAGAATTGGGGTCGAAAAACCTGGATCTTGTAACTCGTTCATGCAAGCTTCCAATAATTTGTTGTGGAGGATGACTTTTGAGAATCCGGAGGGGAGTGGACACTTCACAAGCTTCTTATTCTTCATGTTCATCACAAATAGATGGGCTTGTGACATCAGGAGTATCTGGACCAGCAATGGTGGTCGTCGGTGGTGGCTGTGAATCAAGATCAGGAGCTGAAACAATGTCATTAGCTGCTGAATTTTCGGGCAGCAACACCACTTCTTCCTCTTCTTCAACGAAAATACTCTCCCCCTGCGGATATGGATCCGGACCTGCAATATTTGAACTAGTACCTGGGCTAGCTTCATCAAAAGAAATCTCACAAGTCTCCACAATTTTGTTAGTATCAAGTAAAAGCACACGATAGCCTCTAGTATGAGATGGATAACCAAGAAACATGCCATCAACGGATCTAGGTTCAAATTTATCAAGATTACCATGTCAACCAAAGACATGAAAGTGTGTGACACTAGGCCTATGTCCAAACCGAAGTTCATATGGTGTTTTACCTAGCTTAGAACGAAAAAACATGATTTGAGGCATAACAAGCAGTTGCAATTGCATCAGCCCAAAATTTTCTAGGAGTTTGATACTCATCAAGCATAGTCCTAGCCATCTCAACTAAGGTTCTGTTCTTGCTCCCTACAACACCGTTTTGTTGAGGTACATATGGTGAAGAAAATTGATGATCTATTCCATTTTCAGCACAAAAGTGATCAAACGATTGGTTTTTAAATTCGGTTCCGTTATCACTTCTAATTGCTTTTAAAGATCCTGGGTGATCAATTGATAATCTAAGAAATAAGGTTCTAAAGTGAATAAAAGTTTCATTCTTAGATGCCATAAAATAAACCCAAGAGTATCTATAATAGTCATCAACAATCACAAGAACATACCATTTAGCTCCGAAGGATTGAACATGTGAAGGTCCTACGGTGTCAAGGTGCAAAAGTTGACCCGGTTCAGTTGTGATGGTCATTGTGAGAGGAGCATGTGAACCTGCAACCATCTTAGCATGTCTACAAGAAGAGCACACAATTTCTTTGCCCCCTTTAAGCTTAGGAAGCCCATGCGATCAAGAGCACTAACACGCGTGAGATGATCAAAGCCTACGTGACCAAGTCTACGATGCCAAAAATATAAATCTTTGGAATCATTTGCAACTAGACATCTATGCTTAGAGGAAGACATATCAAAATCAGCTTTAAAAACTCTTCCAAACAGAGACATGTTAAAAATAAGCTCACTATTTGAACATACAACTTTGTAGCAGTTTTTATTGAAAATAATTTCCATATTTTCATCTAGCAATTGTGAAACAGAAGAAAGTTGTATTTCAAATTTTTGACAAGTGCCACATCCTTCAAAGTGTAGTGATCATTTACTCTAACCGAACCCTTAGTAATTATTGGAGTTGAAGAATTATCTGTAAAAGTAACATTCTCTACACGTGACACAAAAGAGAGAGAGGAGAACCATTCTTTGTTACCGGTCATGTGGCATGAGCAACCTGTAAAGGTCCCAAAAATTTTGAATACAAAGGAACTGAAGTGGGAACACCCGTTGGTTTCAAGTTTATAAAAATTGGGACTTGTTTAAATTTTTCCGCATGTGATGACACACATGAGTGTCCCACCACTCTAGTCTAAGATCAAGAGAGTGTTTGTGGGACAAAGTTAGGTAAAAACTCATGTGTAAGCTCTCATATGCCAGGTTAACTGAAATTCAGAGTTTGAACTCGAATTACTCAATTCGAATTTCAAATGAGGGCAACAAATAGGAATGCAAACTGTTGTGCTCAAAACCTCATTTGCAGCAGCTAAAACAAAAATCTGAGTTCATATTTGAATCCCTCGTGTCAATGCATACGACGAAGCCACACAGGACCAGATCCGGCGTGATGATCTCGAGCTCGTCGACGAGCACAAATAGCAGGCAGCAATCCAAAACGCACGATACCGCCAGGCGCTCCGGCGCTACCACCAGCGGTCCGTGCGGAGCAGGGAGCTGCAGGTGGGCAACCTGGTGCTCCAGCGAATACTTTCCAGGGAGGGGTCCAACAAGCTTTCCCTCCACTGGGAAGGTCCCTTCCGGGTGACACAAGTATGCCGACCAGGATGCGTCCGCCTGGCGATGGAGGATGGCGACCCAATCCCAAACCCTTGGAACATCGAGCACCTCCGTAAGTTTTACCCGTACCTTAGGGTAGGACACTCTTTTTCTGTAAAAGGGCCATAGTGCCTAGGACCAGTGCTCGGATCAACTAAACTCCCGGGGGGTCCGGCTACCCCTGTCATCCCAGAGTGGGTCGTTGAACTCCTATACAGCCTGATTCCTCCTATGCAGCACCATGATAAAGAAAACTCTTGCCCTACCTTATGCACGACTACATTTTGTAGCTTTCCTTTCAAGATTGCGTATATCTTTGCATGCCTCTCGATGTGTAAATAGTTGTGTTTCTCTGTCTTGCTCTTGGCCAAAATTATGTTGTCCAGCTACAAGGCGGAAACGCCTGAGGCACTTGTGTTGTCTCCGGACCCCCTTGGTTACCTTCCTGCTCGGGTCCGGTGGCGCCGGAAGGACGCCCCCCCCCCTTTCGGAGTGCCCTGCCAGCGGGAGGTCCACGGTGTGTAGCCTGCTTAACTTGGTCCTGTACCCTAAGCATGCACACTCTGCCTCTTCAGCGCAACACCCAAGTGCTGGGGGCCCGGATGGCACACCACCCTGGGAAGGATGGTAACCATGGTCCGGACACTACTACACTGAATTGCCCAAGTCCCGCAGCTTAGCAGAGGACCATAAGCCATAATGGGGCCAGCAAACAGGGAAAATACAACTACACGGCACGGTTACCCCTTTCTTCTAGTGTGTGTGCAAGCCACAAGGCTCCGGTCCGTGGGGTTGGATATAGAACACCAACTTTTCTAGGGGGGCACTCTCGTACCCCCAAGGCTGGTGTCTCCCGAAGGGTCCGGAGCTGGTGTCTTGCGCCATTTTGGCAGGCATCGCCAATAACTTGGGCACACCTACCAGGGGGCCATCACGACTTGTCAAGGCAAGCAAGACGGTCGGAACCCTGCAACGCGCAAGAAGGAAGTGGGTGCATATCTACAGCAAGCAACAAGGAAGCGTCAACTACTTTGGCAAATGAGAGATCCTCCGATCCCTGCAACATCAAGGACCAGGGGACCTCACGAAAGCTACTGAAGGCCTTCCTACCGAACCCTGCGCCAAATGGTGGAAGGATGAGAGACCAACATAAGGACTTTCATTCATCAACACAAAAGTACAAGACAAGACACAAAAGACAAATGAAAGATACAAAGTCCAGGGCCTGCCTAGGACTCGCCCGCACCATGCCTAAACCGCTCGGTGATGCGGGCTCCTAAGTCTTCGACCTCAGACCGAGCTGCCACCTCCCTCGCAGCAACGGGGCCTTAGATGACTGGCTCCAGGGAGACACTGGGGTCCCAACTTCGAAAGCAAGTCAACACATGTATTGCCACCTCCTTAGCTAGGGCCTTTTCCTCCACCTCCAGCTGGTCAACGACAACGTCTTCTAATGTTGCCATCTTCACGCCTGCAGAGTCAAGCGCAGGGAGCACTTGACCCATCTCCTGCGAGGGCTCACCGGCATGCACCGGGCTGAAGCCGAAGGGCTCCAGTGCTGACTCGGCATGGCCCAAGAAGTCCCAGACTTGTTGGACCTGCGCCGTGCGCGAAGCCCGGAGCTCATGTCGTGCTGCGGCCAAGGCTGTTGCTTCGCTTTCGGAGAGTCTTATCTCCTTGGCAGCCAACGTCGCCTCCCGGACATCTAGCTCACAGGAACGGCACTGCAGTCCCTCCTCGCGGAATGAAGCATCGAATTCTGCAGCCAGGAGATCCTGGCGCTCCTTCATCTGCCTCTCCCGCTCCTTGTTCAGGGAGGCCTGCTGGCGATCTATGTCGCCGCCCAAGATTTCAGTTCGGCCTGCTCCCGCTGCAAGCGCGACGAAGACTCCTCCTCTTTCTCCGCTAGTTCGCGCTCGCGCTCGCCTAATGTGATCTCACGGCGAGCCAGCACTAGCCGTAGCTCTTCCAGGGTTGCGAGGCGACCGTTGGCCTTCTGGTGGGCCTCCTGGGCTTCTGCCCAGAGCTTTTTGGACTGCTTGTCCAACTGATCAACCAGGTCCTGCTGCCGGTTGGTCAGTTTCTGCTCCTCCCGCAAGCGAGTCTCCTTCATTTCCAACCTCCTCTCCATAGTCTGAGCAGTTTTTTCCAACCACTGAGACGCTCCTCCTCATGCTGAATGGCCTCTCGCTCCTGGTCCAGTGCCAGCTGAACTCGGCGAAGGCTTGCCTGAGCCGAGGCCATGGCCTCAGACAAGGGGACCTGCTCGACACGTGCTGGAGCCTCCTGGGCGTCATCCTCCAGGATATCATTGGCTGTCGGAGTAGGCACCAAGATGCAGGGACCCAGAGAATCTTCGGCTCGGTCTTCGAAAGGAGGCGAGTGAGCTCCCGGCTGGAGAGTGCTACCCTCCGAGGTAGGGGCCGCGGCATCCGATGCGCCCTCATCAACGGCAGGAGCGGGCTTGTCGCCATGTGCCAGCGGAGCCTCGTCGGCCTCAGCAGGCCCGGAACCAGGCCCTGGAGCTTGGACCGACGGAGGTCCCTGGCTGGGGCCCTCCGCACCAGGGCCGCCAGGAAGACACCTTCAGAAGAGGCAGGCGGAGTGGACATCGACGACGCTGGAGGGTCCGCACCCTGGAATGGAGTAGTCCTAGAAGCCGCCGGCGGATCACTGGACACCACGGGTACCGGAGCGCTCCCAGGAGCACCTGCGGATGGAGTCCTGCGTGAAGAACGGGGTCAGCAGGCAACATCAAAGCATAACCAAAAGCAGCAAGGTCTGGCCTCGGATGATCTACCTGAGGTCGGTGAAGTTCCACGAAGCGGCTCGGAAACGCTTGCCTGGGCCTCCGGAGCTACCGGACCCCCCGGCTGCAGCCGGCCTCTTCGTCGACGGCGGAGGCGCTGGAGTCGCGGGAGATCTCTCTGCGGGTTTGGATGCAGGGCCGGCCGCGCTGCCTCCGGTCATGCCCTCCGGTTCAACCTCGGGCGCGCATGGGGCCGCCGGAGGCGCCACGGGGTCAGATTCCGAGATAAAACTCCCGTCTACGCGCATCAGCCTCCGCTTCTTCCCAGAGGAGTTAGGCCGGGGGGCCACCGGCGCCTTCCCCTTTCCCTTGTCCAGGCTTGGAGTAGAGGAAGTCGGAGCTGTGGAGCCCGGGGTAGCAGTGCTTGGAGCAGCAAAGTCCAGAGCGGAGGAAGCAGCCCTCCTGTCGCTCACTCCAATCACCCCAGGGATCGATACTCCTCGAGAAGCGTCACCAACCTGCCGGGGACTGATGTCGATGTCGTCTTGCATCGGCATCGTCTTCAGGAGCTGCAACCTCAACCCTGGTCCATGAAGATGGGTAAGCACGACGCCGGTGGGTTGACGAGGTCGTCGGAGGCACCACCGGTCCCAACATCGATGCACAGCTTCACCAACATGGTGTAAAAGTCCCAAAAATGTGTATGAATAAAACCTAGGTTTGAGTTCATATGCGTGGCAAATACATGAAAAATGGGACTTGCTAAAATTTTTCTTCATGCAAAGTAATACATGGATGAGCATCCAAAATGAGGTTCACATTTTTATTTGAAAGTGTTGAACCAATAAGGATTTAAACACCCTTTGCATGCAAGTTTAAAAATCAGATTTGAAATTCAAAGTTCACACAAATGGGGGCCAAAAATTCTGAACAAATATGCAACCATATTGTTGGAAAGCATGGAAAAAGAGTTGGATGACAAACTTATCTTTAGGGTGGGCTCAAAAAGGAGTTAAAGAGAAGCATTTGCAAATTCTAACCAAATTCAAAATTTTCCTTGCAAATTCAAACTGAATTTGGCAAGTTCAAATTCTAGCCCACCTTTCAAACTCAGAATTGTGGAATTTGGAAAGATTAACATGAGGAGATATTTTGGGAGGAAAATGTGGGGTGGGACCCACATGTCATTGAGTGGAAGATCAAAACTTGCACATGAAGCAAATGAATTTGTCTCTGTTTTGCTCAAACCAACTGAGGGCTGCTCGTGTGCCACCGAGAGAAACTCACCGCACCACCTCCTGCTGCCCTCCCCCACGCGCGGGCGCCCAGAGGCGGTGCGTTCAACGTTATCTCTCCCTCAAACCGAGCAAAGGCTCACTTGCCTTCCCCTCCTCACGAGCTACACCGAACGGCGCTGCCTCACCTCCGCTGCCTCGGCCTGATCGAGAAAACGGCAAAACCATCGCGCCCTCTCCTTCCCGAGCAGCTAGACAGCACCCTGAGCTCAGCCTCCATTCCCCCGACGCCTAAACCACTGAGCTTCGGCCTCTTTTCCCGTGATCAGCACCGTACGCCGCAACCTAGCTCAAGAACGGTGATTGGACGCTCGTGGACAGCCCTCCACAGGGGTTTTCACGGTCGGGCGATCAAGGCCACGGGAGCGCGCTGTGTTGGTGCTGCTCTCAACCAAATCTCAAGCCACGCCGTGCAGCATCGACGGCCAATTTGAAGATTTTGTCCTGGCAGCTTCACAGCGAACGTCTGGATTCGACGAAGGAAATTCAAAGGAGCGATTCATCGAAGTGGATCGTACTCCGGAGAATCGAGGGTTGATCAACCAAGATCACTAACTGATATATACGACTACCCTGCAAAACAGGCAAGCTCCGGTTTGGATTTAACAACTGTTAAGTTTTTATTTTGTATTTACTTTTGGTTAAGTTATGAAATGTGCATTATGTCTAGTGTTTGATACTCCTCTTGCATAACCAAATGAACCCATGGAGTACTGGGTAGGTGTCTTTCACCGTGTAGAACTGCCATGCTTAAGTAAGGTTCGGTACAAGTCGAGTGGTGAGATGCTACTCGTATGATCAGGACAACAGGGGCATACGGGATTGGTTCATAAATGAATTAGCAAGTAAACTTGAGACCGGAAGGTTGTCGGGGCAGCAGGACATAGGGGCCTGGATGCTATAGACCTGTCCGTGTCGTTCAAGGACCGGTCCGTATGCGGTCCTGTTGAACAAATTTGAGTTGTGTATCAGACTCATGCTGGTATTATGGGACCCAGTAAACTGATGTACCTCGGGAAGCTGTCGTTGAGCCTTTTCGGGTTGACTCAGGCGAGACGGCCGGTGTGCAGTATGTGGGGAACATTCTCATGACATCTCATGTCGGCAGGTGCACCATGAGAGTGGCTACTGTACGGGGTGACTTGATCGATCCAACAGGGGTGAAACGGGGGAAAGGCTGCCCCGTACGACGTCAGTGATGGTTGCTGTAGGCAACGTCGAGTACGGGCGTACGTGTCGTGTAGTCCGGGTGTTATTGATTCGAATCACCGTCGCTCGCGGAATGGACCGAGCATACTTGTTCTCACAGTCGTGACGTAGTAAGAACTTGCATGAGAAAGGAACTAATCACATTGGTTTGAAATTCATACTAGCTTTGTATTGGATCTTGATGAATACGCTAGTGCAAACTCGATTCTTTTATGCCGTGAGCAAATTACATCAGGGGAAAGCGTTTCTTGTTTGATTGTGGACTCCTGATGTGGCGTCCCCAAGGTTACTTAAAATTGCGGCAATAATACCTGAAAGTAAGGATTCACTTTTAGGCGAGTGTTATTATGCATTTTGATATCCTACTTTAGGTTCATAACCTCAAATAGAGTTTCATGTTTAGGGTGACGGTTAAGTCTTGCTGAGTGTTATGCTCATGGATGCTATCCGAGTTGTTTTGCAGGTTTGACTTCATTCTTATGAAGGGATGCCGATGAGACTCGGGAACCTCCGAGTGGTTACTCAAGAGTATGTTCTTCGTGTTGCTAGTAAGAAACGTCAGCGGGCTGGACTATTTCTTTGTTGCTAAGTTAGAAATGAGTCGTGAGAGTTATAGTCTTCCGCTGTAGCTTATTTTGAGATAAGTATTTATAAAATACTCTTGTATGCTTCCGCAAATAATTTATGTAATGTAATGTGTTTCTTCGACCCGTGTGCTGTTGGGTGTCGCATATCACGACACCACCCAACGAGGTCCTGTTCGGGGTGTCGTCCTATTGTCGGGCGGAGGTCCCTCACAGCGTGGTATCAGAGTTGTTTCAATTGGTATCAGAGCTGCGTTGAGGATAGTGCACGGATTGAGCATCATATTACGTTAAAAACTTAGGATACGGTGAGATAACGGTACTAGGCCCACATAAGGACTATTATTAGCATATTATGAAGGCGGCAAGTTAACCTATTTGTTATGCCGAAAAATTGTGCATCTCGGGACGTTCTATGTCTTGGGGGTGCACGTAAGCGCTGTCCACCAGTGCGCACAAGCTGAAGGGTGGAGCCCCACGGGTGGCCAGGTAACCCGATCCGCTTTAGTATCCTTTATGACTCTTCATGTCGTTTGGGGTATTCGAGCAACGCCATTCCCTGGCGTGCTTTGGGCAAGTATGGGAGACCCCGTCACGTGGTCAGTAACATGAACACGTAGCTCAAGGCGTGTTTGGCTTGAGAACATCCGGGCGAGTGATGACGACCGGGTGTATGAACTGTATGGATACCGGGTTCGGTGTGCAGCCGAACCTGATGATTGAGTGTGTTTTATGTAGGTACTGACCACGAAAATCTTAGTACGTGTAGAACATGTGTGCGAGTGACCATTTTAGTGCTACCTAAGGATACGTATATGCCGGTGTAATCCGGTTAGGTTTTCTTTGGTGAGGCAACGTAGTACCGTCATATGTCTTACGGTGCATTGCCACCGTACTACACGGAATAGTCTTCTTTCCTATGAAAAAATCATTCATGACTAACTTTCAAACTAAAAATGGATGTTGTAAAGCACATATTAGTTACTGAGCTCTTCGTTTGAGCTAAGTTTCAAAGAAGATACTTGCTAGGCTTCTTTTGATCTCAAAAACAGAGTGCTCTGTTCTGGCAGAAATTTTTGCTGGACTTTGGCAGAGCATAACTCTGCGTATATTTATCCAATGGATGTGTATGATACAGTTCTGGAAAGTTTTTTAAGTGCTCTACAATTTTTCTGTATACCTCCAGAGCAAAATCAGATGCCAACTTAGTTTAATATCCAGGTGAATACAAACTGTTCATAAAACAGAACAGCTGCAACCTTCTCTGGATGTTTCTGTAAATTGGCCATGACTTTCTGTAGAAAAATTTCTGAGGTCATATGATACACCGTTGGAAAGTTTATGAAACTTGCAACGATTTTGTAGTTCATAGTTTGCTCAGAATTGTACTCCATTTGTATGTAAAACTGTGATGAAAACAGCCACATACAAAGGAGGTGCTGGCAAATTTTATCCAGAATTCTGTCAACTTTGAACAATCATAACTTTTTATCCAGGAATGATCTAAGGGCTTGTGAGTACTCGTCGGAAAGATGCTGAAGTTAACTTTAACTTTGGTATTCAACTTGAGTTATGGAAACGCTGTTAACCGGATAAAAATCTGGGTTAAGTACAGAAAGATCTGTTCTGTACAGAATAGGGGACTGATTCTGTTGGCTTTAGGGGGATGTATACACATGAAATTTTGTTTATGCTCTCATAAAGTTTTAGCATGTTCATGTTTTACATACTTTCACATACTGCTGAGATCAAGTTTTTACTCCCCTCAAAATTATTCTTTTGCAGTATGGTGCGTACTCATTCTCCGAGTAGGGCTGAAGGTTCTCGCCGAGACGGTGATGACTCGAGTCCACCACGGGCACTGCCATCAATGGTATGGGCGGATGTCATGTCTCAGATGATCGAGTCAAGTCAGGAGAACATAAGACTACTCCAAGCCTTGGTACAACAGGGCTTACTCCAACAAACACAACAGGTCGTTCCACCTCGGAACGCCTATTTGGACTTCTTGGCGACTCAACCGCCAATTTTCATGGAAGCCAACGGACCAGTAGAAGCTGATCAGTGGCTTCGGGTTATGGAGTCCAAGTTTGGAGTGTTTGAGTGCGATGAGTATCAGAAGACTTTGTTTGCAGCTCAACAGCTCCATGGAGCCGCCGAAAATTGGTGGTTCACTTATCTCGCCACCGTTCCGAAAGGCCATCAAGTGGAATGAACGGAATTTCGTGAAGCATTCCGTGCTCGTCACATTCCTATGGGTTTTATCAAGGCCCAGCAGCAAGAATTTAGGAACTTGAAGCAGGGGGACATGAGTGTTCTCGATTATGTCAAACGGTTCAACCTTTTGGCACAATATGCTCCTGCTTATGCGACAAGTGAAACTGCAAGGTGTAACTACTTCTTCTATGGCCTGAGTGCCATATTAAAAGATAAGTTGGCTTTGTTCAATCAAGGCAGTTACACCGAGTTGATCAGTGCTGCCCTGCTGTAAGAACAAGCGACACTTGAGTGTCAAGCAGAGAAGAGGGACCGGGATGATGTGCAAGAAGACACACCAGTTGTTCCTTGTAAATACCGTGTGGTGTATCACACACCATCCGATGAACTATGGCAGGCACCAGTAAGATCAACTCAGTACAGATTACCTGCTCAAGAATCATATCTTGAAGCAACACCCGTGCCGCAGCAACAAATGATACCTGTTGCATCATTGCTGCAGCCAAGTATATCAACTTCTCAACCACAAATCAACGAAGAACCGGGGAAACCTCCGTGTTCTTATTGCCACCGTTCAGGGCATTTTAGGCAAGAATGCTGGGAAAAGTTGTTGAACACCAGACAACCATCATTACCAGGTGGTATGCCGCCACCTGCTCAAGTGAATATAACAGCATTGCAATCTGCGAGTGTGCTACATATTGCTATTGAGGATGTCCCGGAGGGGGCACCGGTGTTAGCGGGCATGTTCATTCTCAAAGATGTGTCCGTGCTTGTACTTTTTTATTCCGGTGCAACCCACAATTTTATTAGCAAATCATGCGTGGATCAGCACCAATTATCCACCAATACTCCCACAACGAGTTATCTTATCCGTTCACCGGGAGGAAATATCTCTGCTAATCAGATTGTGTCCCGAGCAGCTTTGTGTTTGGGCGGAAAAATAAACCCAACATCGCTGATTATGTTGGATAGGCAGAAGATAGACATAATATTGGGGATGTCTTGGTTAAATCGTCACGGTGCCGTTCTCAATATCAGTAACTGGACTGTCCAGATTGACTCGCCGATTCACGGACAGCACACGCTGTTTTTAGACAGCGAAGACCCAGATATGGTAAAGGCCTACCACACGGAAGCGCTTAAACTTGAAGATATTCCAGTGGTACGTGATTATACCGACGTATTTCCCGATGACTTACCGGGCATGCCACCCGAATGGGACGTCGAGTTCAAGATTGAACTGGTGCCGGGAACAACACCTATCTCACGGAGGCCTTACAAGATGGCACCTAACGAGCTAGTGGAGTTGAAGGAGCAACTAAATGAACTCATGAGCAAGGATTTCATACGACCAAGTTTTACCTTGGGGTTGCTCTGCGCTGTTCGTTAAGAAGAAGGACGAAACACTGCGGCTATGTGTTGATTATCGTCCTCTAAATGCTGTCACGATAAAGAACAAGTATCCTTTGCCCCGCATCGACATCTTGTTCGATCAACTTGTGGGTGCAAAGGTATTTTCGAAGATGGATCTTCGGTCGGGCTACCATCAAATCAAGATCCGACTGGAGGACATACCGAAGATAGCTTTCTCGACGAGATACGGACTCTATGAGTACCTCGTCATGTCATTTGGGTTAACCAACGCTCCGGCACACTTCATGTACTTAATGAATTCGATGTTCACGCAGGAGTTAGACAAGTTCATCGTGGTATTCATCGACGACATTTTGGTTTACTCCAAATCTGAAGAAGAGCACGCTGAACATCTGTGTATCGTGCTACAACGATTGAGGAAGCACCAATTATACGCCAAGTTCATCAAATGCGAGTTCTGGATTGATCGAGTGCCTTTCCTGGGCCATATTATTTCAGCAGAGGGCATTGCCGTGGACCCCAGCAAAATTGAACAAGTGCTGAAATGGGAATCTCCCAAATCAGTCTACGAGGTCCAAAGTTTCCTAGGTTTAGCGGGGTATTATCGGAGGTTCATTCTGAGCTTCTCAAAAAATGCTAAACCAATGACGGAGCTGTTGAAGAAGGGCACTAAATATATGTGGAATGCAGCATGTGAATCCGCATTCAAAACTTTGGTGAAACATCTCACAACAGCTCCAGTTCTTGCTCAGCCAGACACGACGAAGCCCTTTGATGTATATTGTGATGCATCCGGCATCGGTCTCGGCTATGTTCTTATGCAAGACGGGCGTGTAGTCGCCTATGGGTCTCGTCAACTGCGAAACCATGAGCAGCATTATCCAACTCATGATCTCGAGCTTGCTGCAGTGGTGTTGGCGTTAAAGATGTGGAGGCATTATCTACTTGGTAATCTTGTTCACCTCTACACCGACCATAAAAGCTTGAAGTATATCTTCACGCAGAAGGAGCTGAATATGAGATAACGGAGATGGTTGGAGCTCATCAAAGATTATGAAATTGAGATCCACTATCATCTGGGAAAAGCAAACGTGGTTGCCGATGCGCTTAGTCGGAAAGCCCACGTTCACAACTTGGCGATTGCTGAGTTGGAAGATGAAGAAACAAGTCTCCTGTCATTTTGTATGGCACGCTTTATAATCTCACACTCATTCCGACGATCCATGAAGAGATTGTTGAGGCTCAAAGAAGAGATAGAGGTATGTCTCACATACGGTGAAGACTAGACAACGGAGAGGTGAAATGTTTCCGGAAGGATAATGACGGTATGATATGGTTTAACGACCGTATAGTGGTACCGCGCAATATGAAACTCCGGAAGAAGATCTTGGATGAAGCCCACCTGTCGAAGTTTTCCATCATCCCGGAAGTAACAAGATGTACCAAGAGTTGAAACAGAAATTTTGGTGGACGAGGATGAAGAGGGAGATTGCTAAATACGTATCCGAATGCGATACGTGTAGACGGGTCAAGGCTGATCATATGCGGAAAGCCGGACCGCTACAACCTATGAAGATACCAGCATGGAAATGGGAGGATGTGAGTATGGATTTCATCGTCGGATTACTGCTCACATCTCGGAAGCATGACTCGATATGGGTGATCGTCGACCGGTTGATGAAATCAGCTCATTTCACACCGGTGAACACTCATTATCGAGCAAAGCAATATGCGGAGCTGTATATATCGAGGATTATATGCTTGCATGGTGTACCGAAGACCATCATTTCAGATCGAGGTGCGTTGTTCGTTGCTCGGTTTTGGGAGCAGCTGCACGCCTCGTTGGGCACCAAGCTGATTAGGAGCTCCGCATATCACCCTCAGACCGATGGACAAATTGAGAGGGTGAACCAAGTGCTTGAGGACATGTTGAGAGTGTGTCCCATCCACCACGGTAGGAATTGGGATGATCACCTACCGTTGGCGGAGTTTTCATACAACAACAGGTATCAAGCGAGTATTAAAATGGCACCTTATGAAGCTCTCTACGGCCGGAAATATCCACACCGCTTAATTGGTGTGAGTCCGGCGAAAGAGTCCTGTTTGGGGTTGATCTTATGAATGAAGCCGAAGACCGAGTTCGGGTGATACAAGAAAATTTGAAGGCTGCACAATCCCGATAGAAAAGCTACACTGATCAAAGGCATAGGCCATTGCTTTTTGACGTCGGAGAGCACGTTTATCTTCGTGTATCTCTGATGAAGGGAATTCACCGGTTCGGTGTAAAGGGGAACTCGCTCTCCGTTTTATAGGTCCTTTTGCTATCACGGAGAAGTGCGGACCCGTAGCCTATCGGCTGGAATTACCGGCAAGTCTAGTGGGTGTCCATGACGTGTTTCATGTGTCACAGCTGTGGAAGTGCCTCAAATTCACCGCTGCTGTCCGCACCGAGGAAATCGATGAGTTGAAACCGGATCTGACCTACACCGAGCGACCGGTTCAGATTTTGGATGAAAAGACCCGGGTAACCCGGAACCGAACGATCAAATTTTATAAGGTGCTGTGGAATAATCATACCACGGAAGAGACAACGTGGGAAAGTGAAGATTACCTCCGCACCAACTATCCGGAACTTTTAGCCTTGTACAGTTTGTAATTACCTCTCCCGTCTCGTTCTTCTTCTGTAATCTCGGGACGAGATTCTTTTAAGGGGGGGATGTAAAAGTCCCAAAAATGTGTATGAATAAAACCTAGGTTTGAGTTCATATGTGTGGCAAAGACATGAAAAATGGGACTTGCTAAAACTTTTCTTCATGCAAAGTAATACATGGATGAGCATCCAAAATGGGGTTCATATTTTTATTTGAAAGTGTTGAACCAATAAGGATTTAAACACCCTTTGCATGCAAGTTTAAAAATCAGATTTGAAATTCAAGGTTCACACAAATGGTGGCCAAAAACTTTGAACAAACATGCAACCATATTGTTGGAAAGTATGGAAAAAGAGTTGGATGACAAACTTGTCTTTAGGGTGGGCTCAAAAAGGAGTTAAAGAGAAGCATTTGCAAATTCTAATCAAATTCAAATTTGCCTTGCAAATTCAAACTGAATTTGGAAAGTTCAAATTCTAGCCCACCTTTCAAACTCAGAATTGTGGAATTTGGAAAGATTAACATGAGGAGATATTTTGGGAGGAAAATGTGGGGTGGGACCCACATGTCATTGAGTGGAAGATCAAAACTTGCACATGAAGCAAATGACTTTGTCTCTGTTTTGCTCGAACCAACCGAGGGATGCTCGTGTGCCACCGAGAGAAACTCACCGCGCCACCTCCGGCTGCCCTCCCCCACGTGCGGGCGCCCAGAGGCGGTGCGCTCAACGTGATCTCTCCCTTAGACCGAGCAAAGGCTCACTTGCCTTCCCCTCCTCACGAGCTACACCGAGCGGCGCTGCCTCACCTCCACTGCCTCGGCCTGATCGGGAAAACGGCAAAACCATCGCGCCCTCTCCTTCCAACGGCTAGACAGCACCCTGAGCTCAGCCTCCACTCCCCCGACGCCTAAACCACTGAGCTTCGGCCTCTTTTCCCGTGATCAGCACCGTCCGCCGTGACCTAGCTCAAGAACAGTGATCGGGCGCTTGTGGACAGCCATCCACAGGGGTTTTCACGGTCGGGCAATCAAGGCCACGGGAGCGCGCTGTGTTGGTGCTGCTCTCAACCAAATCTCAAGCCACGCCGTGCAGCATCGACGACCAATTTGAAGATTTTGTCCTGGCAGCTTCACAGCGAACGCCCGGATTCGACGAAGGAAATTCAAAGGAGCGATTCATTTAAGTGGATCATACTCCGGAGAATCGAGGGTTGATCAACCAAGATCACTAACTGAATATATACGACTACCCTGCAAAACAGGCAAGCTCTGGTTTGCATTTAACAACTGCTAAGTTTTTATTTTGTATTCACTTTCGGTTAAGTTATGAAATGTGCATTGGGTCTAGTGTTTGATACTCCTCTTGCATAACCAAATGAATTCATGGAGTACTGGGTAGGTGTCTTTCACCGTGTAGAACTGCCATGCTTAAGTAAGGTTTGGTAGAAGTCGAGTGGTGAGATGCTACTCGCATGATCAGGACAACAGGGGCATACGGGATTGGTTCATAAATGAATTAGCAAGTAAAGTTGAGACCGGAAGGTTGTAGGGGCAGCAGGACATAGGGGCCTGGGTGCTATAGACCTGTCCGTGTCGTTCAAGGACCGATCCGTATGCGGCCCTGTTGAACAAGTTTGAGTTGTGTACCGGACTCATGCTGGTATTATGGGACCCAGTAAACCGATGTACCTCGGGAAGCTGTCGTTGAGCCTTTTTGGGTCGCCTCGGGCGAGACGGCTGATGTGCAGTATGTGGGTAACATTCTCATGACATCTCATGTCGGCAGGTGCACCATGAGAGTGGCTACTGTACGGGGTGACTTGATCGATTCAACGGGGGTGAAACGGGGGAAAGGCTGCCACGTACAACATCAGTGATGGTTGCTGTAGGCAACGTCGAGTACAGGCGTACGTGTCATGTAGTCTGGGTCTTATTGATTTGAATCACCATCGCTCGCGGAATGGACCAAGCATACTTGTTCTCACAGTCGTGACGTAGTAAGAACTTGCATGAGAAAGGAACTAATCACATTGGTTTGAAATTCATACTAGCTTTGTATTGGATCTTGATGAACAGGCTAGTGCAAACTCGATTCTTTTATGTCGTGAGCAAATTACATCGGGGGAAAGCGTTTCTTGTTTGATTGTGGACTCCTGATGTGGCGTGCCCAAGGTTACTTAAAATTGCGGCAATAATACCTAAAAGTAAGGATTCACTTTTAGGCATGTGTTATTATGCGTTTTGCTATCCTACTTTAGGTTCATAACCTCACATAGAGTTTCATGTTTAGGGTGACGGTTAAGTCTTGCTGAGCGTTATGCTCACGGATGCTATCCGAGTTGTTTTGCGGATTTGACTTCATGCTTATGAAGGGATGCCGATGAGACTCGGGAACCTCCGAGTGGTTACTCAAGGGCATCCTCGCCGCTACAGATTGTTCTTCGTGTTGCTAGTAAGAAACGTCCGCGGGCTGGACTGTTTCTTTGTTGCTAAGTTAGAAATGAGTCGTGAGAGTTATAGTCTTCCGCTGTAGGTTATTTTGAGATAAGTATTTGTAAAATACTCTCGTACGCTTCCGCAAATAATTTATGTAATGTAATGTGTTTCTTCGATCCGTGTGCTGTTGGGTGTCGCATATCACGACACCACCCAACGAGGTCCTGTTCGGGGCGTCGTCCTATTGTCGGGCGGAGGTCCCTCACAGCGTGGTATCAGAGTTGTTTCACATGGCATCCAGGTGATCCGTCTTCAAGTTGGTCCCGGGACCACGCTTTAGGCGAGACGAGTCGTTCACGCTGGTGTACACCAAGCCGCGCGGCAACGGTTCTGGAGGGGAGTGAGGCGTCGACCTAGGAAGTCGGCCAACACCATCAGCGAAGATAACCCCTGGTTTGCCAGTAGCTTAATCCTCGCCAGCACAGGGAGTAGGCGCTCTTAAGGTGGGGAAACTTCTCCCAGCTGGTCCGCGTGGTCGAAAGGGGGAAGTCGGTAGATCCAGTCGGTCGTGGGTGTCGGTCTTCATGATAACCCAGTCATCCCTCCAGTTCTCCCACTTGTTGGTGGAGAGGGGAGATATGTACGTCGCCACAGATCTTGTGCGATGCTGGAAGTAGTAGGCGCCCAGGAAGCTCGAGCTCCTCCCTGACGACCGCAGGATGAAGAACGCCCCGAACAGCCGCACCGACGGCCTTACCCCCACGAACATCTCGCAGAGGTGGACAAAGATCGACACCAGCACGAGGGAGTACGGCGTCAGGTGCTGCAGTTGGAACCTGTAGAACTCCAGCAGGGTCAGGAAGAAGGAAGAAGCGGGGAAGGTGAGCCCCGCCAGCATGTACCCGGTGAAGATGACGACTTCGCCAGGCTGAAGATCTATGAGCGGGAGGGATCCGCAGCGAATCCTCCCATCGTATTGAGGCGCCTGCCAGCCGATCAGGCGCCTCACTCGCCCCACATCGCCGACGCTTCAGAGATGAGACTCTCGAAGGTTCGTCACCATTGGAGACCAGAGCGAAAGGAAGGAAGAAGAGGCGCAAGGAAGCAAATGAAAGAGGGGACTCCTGCCAATTGGAGAGGATCTCTTTATTTGCCCCTGGCTCTTCGAGAACCGCCGAGCGCGACGTGCCCGACAAATTCGCGCCTGCATCGGCTATACCGTCGAGCACAGAAGCGCCAAGCCCACTCAGCAGACAGTGTGGACACAAAGCTTCGCGGTTCCAATGGATAAAAGTGGTTCCCCGAGAAACCCTGACAAGAGGAAGAGCAGGGGTCGTGTTGGGAACCGTCGCAAGTAATGCTGCAGTTAAACGCAACGTGCGCCCCCACGACCCTCCAACAATAAAGGGACACCTGTCCGTGACAGCAGAAGAGTCCCTTCGACTGAAGCAAGATCAGAAGACCACTACACGGGATTTTTGAGGAAGGCCCCATCCGCAAGAGCCTTCGTCTCTGTACAGATGGGCCCAGAGGCCACTGTCGGTACCCTCAAGACTGGGTACCCCCGCGTGTAACAGCAAAAGAAGACAGGGACCCAACCTACAGGTTGGGCCCAACCGCCAGCTAGGGAGCACCCATGAGAAGACGCGTGCCCTAGGCCTCGGGCCCGACCACCCGCTAAGGAGGGTCTGAGGTTGTCACGTGTCTTCAGGCTCTAAGCCTTTCCACCGGCTGAGGATGGCTCCGGAGCCAGCACGTGTCTAATGGTGACGGGCCCGACCTCCCGCCTGGGCGGGCTCCGGTGCTGCCACGTGTCCAGAACCTCCGAGCCACGCCGCCTCGCCAAGATAGCACCGGAGGTGCCACGTGTCCTACGGCTCCGGGCCCGACCTCCAGCATGGGAGGGCTCTGGTTCTGCCACGTGGGACACAGCTCCAGGCGTCCGGAGGTGACACATGTCCTACGGCACCGGGCTCGACCTTCAGCATGGGAGGGCTCCGGTTCTGCCACGTGGGCAACGACTCCGGACCCCTCGCTACTCCGCAAGACTGCTCCGGTGATGACGCCTGTCCCACGGACCAGCCACCCGGACGCCGCGCCGACAAGCAACGGGCGGGTAGCCAAGGAGTAAAGAGGAAGGCGCGCTGTCAGGTTGTGCATTCAAGGCTCGCACCTTCCCGAGAAGCATGGCGCACGGCACACGCCCCCGTTCTCCACATGTTCACCATTATGGTGAAAAGACAGGGCGGCGAGGCGTGACAGAGGAACACTGCCGCCCAGCAGAGCGAGAGGACGTGGAGACAAGACGGGGACTTCATCATCACCGGCTACCCGGTCAGAGGCGCCCGGTGTGTCAGGCGGCGCGCCTTAACTCCTCCGACAGCGACGTTGCATATAGCTGTAAAGGCCCTAACTCATGTATAGGGTATGAACAAGCCAGGGGCCACCTGTCGGGCCCCGGGCCACATTGTAACTGCCCCGGCCTTGGGCTATAAAAGGACCGGGGTAGCCTTCGGGCAAGGGGATCGTAAACCTGCAATCTCACACATATGCACGAGCAATACAACAATCACACCGTGGACGTAGGGTATTATGCTCCGGCGGCCCGAACCATGTAAATCCTCGTGTTCATCTCGCCATCGTGCTCCGACGCTCGAAACCACTAAGCCCCTCCTAGAAAAGAACCTCCGCGGGTTGCTCTAGGGCCGACCGGGGGGGAAGTGTCGCAGGAAAACACTTCGACGGTCATCCATTATCACAGGTGAGTGTTAAGGTGGTCCATTAAAAAACTGCTTGTGATAATTGCCTCTTCATTCGTCTGATCTTCAGTTTCTTCTTCCTTTGCTTTATTTTTTATTTAGATTCTAATGTAAATACTCAAACATGTATAGATTCTGCAAATTAAGTCCAAACTCGATGATTCTTTTTTCTATATTCTTCAAAAATTAATATATACCAGATGGCACAAAAAAGTTTAAAAATTATATAGGTAACATTATTATGTTTTGATAAATGTAGAATTAATTTATATGCACATATTATTCAGATTTTCATATCTCCTAAAAAATGGATCTCTCATTGAAAGTTTGTTTATATGAATATATTATCTTATTTATACATGTATAAATTTAGTTAATTTTTTAAAACATCCCAACATATCAATTCAAATTATCCATCATTCTAATGAAATGCTCATATACATATGAGGCATTCTTCAAATTTTGAACACAAATTAATTCAAACAATTTTGTAAAAATCTGAAAAAAAAATTATGGAGGTTGGTATGATGACTAAAAAGTCCTATAGAAAATTCACTCACAAAATCATTGTATTATGCAAGATACAAAAATAACCTATTTATTTGTTTTTTATATTCTGACCAATTTCAAAGGTTTCTGTCCAAGTGAAATTTAGTGTGCACCTGTAATACTAAATTATATTACAAGAACTTGGAATTTAGGCTTTTACAAGCCTCCTCATTTTGATCAAGAATATTAATTAATTCTAAACTTAGTAAACTTTTTTCCAGGCGGTTTTAAATTACAAACCGCCTGCGCTAACACATTCGCAGGCGGTGTTTAATACATCTTCGAGGAGGATGAGGTCTTACGCTGGTCACACGTCTCTGCACCAACGGCCGCAATTAAGTTCTCCGTAATGATGCACATTTATTATCTCTGCGCGTGAAGTGACAATAGACAAATATACTAGAAAGGACATAATTTAAACACTTTTCAGAGGCGGTATTTAACTAAGAGTCGTCTATGAAAATCTACACCTATATAAGGCCGCTCAGACGGTTTTAAATTATAATTTACAAACCAACTGCACTAATATATCTTCACAGGTGGTGTTTAATTAAGAGCCGCCTTTGAAAATTTGCGCCTACATAAGGCTGCTCGGTCTCCTCAAGAAAACCCAACCCTGGAGATTTCACTTATACGATGTCAGGCTGCTAAAATTTTCCTTTGCCGCCAAGCCCTCGCCGCCGAGCTTCGTCGTCGCCGTCCTTGCCACTGAGATTCATCGCCGTCACGGTCGCCTTTGCTATCTATGTACGACCCCTCTTTCCTCCCTTCTCTACCTCCTCCCTTCTCTGTCCCCTGCGCCGCCTCTTTCCCTCCCCCCTCCCCGTGCCGCCTCCCTCTTCCTCATCGCCGGCCGAGTGTCGTCCTCTTCCTCGCCGCCGCCTCTCTCCTCCCTTTTCTGTCCCCCTCCAGCACCATCGCCGCCGGACCCTCGCGTCGCATCCTCCTTCCCAGCATCTACCCCCACTGTGTGTTGCCCCCTCCCCACCATCCCGCACCGCTGACGCTCTCCCACTGCGCCGAGCCCCCCCCTTTGGATTGTTTAGATTGTTTAGATATTTAGATTACTTGTTTAGAGACCTTGACAATTAATTAGATTAATTGTTTAGATTTTGTTTGAAGGTGGACTAGAGAGCAAATTGTTTAGAGAGCAAATTAATTGTTTATATCAGAAAGCAAAGCAAATTTAGCTCAATTGTTTTTTCTACATTTTCTATGTGTGTTCATACCGGCACCAATTAGTTATTTAGAATAGTTGTTGTGTTAGGAGATAATCTTGTTGTGCTAACAGATAGTCCATATTGTCTTTGTAACCACTAAGTACTATAACAGGGATATATGTTGTCTTTGTAAATCCACCATGTTCACTCTATTTTATATATTAAGAAGTGATTTTATATATTAGGATGTCTTTATAATCACTGAGTACTATAACAAGAAACCCCTTATGTTGCTTTTTCAAATCTAACATGGAAAGCCCTAAGAAGACTGGTGCTGGTAGTAACAATAAAGTCGATAATATGGAGTTTAGTGAATCCATCATTTCAGGCTCGTATCACAGTCAATTGGATCCTTTTCCAAATATAAAAAATAAAAAGACTTCAGAGGATCTCGACCCGAAATATGATCTGTTGATGAGGTATAGATCACGAATCTTAACTCCAGCAGTTTTAGTTAATGTTGTTTGTCAAGTATATGAAGTCACCAACACATTCTAAACCATGTTATGTGTTTCATTGCAGCACACGAATGTGGATGAAGAATGGCCGGTTTATAGAGATATGTCTGGTGGAGGAGACGATAAGATTGCGAGTGAACTGTGTCATTTCATTCTCGCGAATATTTCTATCAAAAAAGACAGTTCTTCGATGATGTAGGTGTAATAGCTGATGTGCTAGAACTTTGCAAGTATGAGCATCAAATTGGTTTTTAGTGAAAAACTTGTAAACTATGAATTGAGATGTATTGTATCGTACATATGTATATGAGAGACTTTTTGGTGATATTGTGTTGATGATGCTTGTCAGAATATATGTTTCTACTGTGTGTGAATGTGCATATGAAATTAACCTGAAAATTAGAAATAACAGCATGTAGTACCTAACAAACCTCCTATGATAATATAATTTCACAGACGGTTTATCGTAGGTAAAAAATCGTTTGTGATAATATAGTTTCATAGGCGGCTAGTCGTAGGTAAAGAACCGTCTGCGATAATGGAGTTACACAGGCGGATAATCTTACGTTACAAACCGCTTGTGATAAACATTCTTCACAGACGGACAGTCATAGGTAAAGAACCGCCTGCGATAATGGAGTTATCACAGACAGATACTCTTACGTTACAAACCGCCTGTAATAAAGATTCTTCACAGGCGACTAGTCGTAGATAAAGAACCTTCTGCGATAATGGAGTTATCACAGGCGAATACTCTTACGTTACAAACCTCCTGTGATAAAGAGTCTTCACATGTGGATTCATAAATGTTAAGACAATCTGTGATAACTTTTTTCACAGGCGGTTTAAGTTTTCTCCTGTGAAAATTATTAATTATCACAGACTCTTCGTTTCAGACGGTTTTTGAAAATCGTATGTGATAATACTTTTAGAGCCGCCTCAGATGAAGGTTGCAGTAGTGAAGACAAAATAGCAACATGAAAGCAGCTAGGTTTATCATTTGGCAAAGCAGCATGAGGCAGCAGCCTATTGAACTGTGGAGTATTATGCTTTTCATGCAACCAATAATGACAAGAAAGAGTGGTATGCTTAAATACTAGCGACATTGTTAAAAATGTTACTCGATGTGATACGGTTAAAAATGGTGTCCAGTTGTAATCAATATCTTTTGCAAAAAACGTTGATTTTATCATGGTTCAGCAACTATGTGTGAGTAAGTTCCTTGGTCGCATGTCTTTTTGTAACAACTATTGAAGCATCATAAGCATGGCCTTAGCACATAATTTGTTTCTCTCCTGGTTTGGTGCATGGTCACTCCATTATTCTAGTTGCATATATGATTATTAAAATGTATTAAAGTATAGTGAATTGCCCACCTTACTCATCAGCTTAAGCTTTTGAGATCAATCGGTTGGTGCATACTAGCTTAACATGGTACCAGAGCCAGAGGTCTCGAGTTTGAATCCTGGTAGGCACAATTATTAAAAATTTAAAATAATATTACAGCCGACTTCAATTTCACATTTGCGGCCTAAAAGAGCATGTACGTGACGGGGAGTATTAAAATATATTAAGGTATAAATGAATTGCCCACCTTACTCATCAGTTTAAGCTTTTGAGATCAATCGGTCGGTGCATACTAGCTTAACAATCATCATGGATTATAACAACTCAAAATTATTTATGTTAATTCAGTTAAATGTAATCATCAGCATTTTATCTATTGTATTATTAGTCTGTGGGGAATGCTTGTTTCGTGCAAATTGGTGACAATAGACTGCTAGGACATCTCGATTTGCGGTTTCACAGATGTTGTCATTTTTTATTTATATCTAAATTGTTCCCCTTTTTTCCTCCACTTTTTTCCAGCTTCATTTTTTGGTTTTATTGTCTTGGTCCATGCAAAAATTCAGCTATGGTATATTATTTGCTTTGAGAGTTTTTTTAACTGGTCTAAGGTAAGAAACTTCAACAATTTGACCCAATAAGGAAAAATGGTGAAAAATAAGAGGCATATGGCCTGTAATTGTACCACAATCCAACAAGCCAAAGTTTCTTGTTATTTTTTTGAATAATATTTGAAATAGCTAAAGCAGGATATAATTATCTCATTAGCTAGAGTTCTAGAAATATCTGAAAGAACAATGCATGAACCACTTGAGATCAGCTTAAATACTTTTGGTTTAGTTAATAAGAGTTCAAAATGCAAACAAATGACTTGGGTTTGAGCACTCTTGCAACTTGGCTGCAAAATTAGTCTAGTCTAAATCAGGTGCACGCTCATTTTTCTTTCGATATAGATCAATATCTAAATTTCAAAAAGGTAATCCTTTTACTTTCAGTAGACCGGAATGAAGTGCCTGTCCAGATTCTACATTTTCAGGTTCTACATGATTTGCCTTACTCCCTGCAACTCTTTTTCTCGAAAAATTACTGAGTATTTCATGCATCTCAGATACACCATAAACTAATATATTTGGTACTCTATGTAGCTAGTTCTATGGTATTTTCTAGTTTCCGTCTACTATGTATAATGTATTTCGTTCATCAGTTAATCAGGTGTAGGTGTGCAGTTTTATTCGAGCTGTCTCGTTCCATAGCGTTCAGCCTGACCAAGTTGACCTTAATACTAACAATTGGTCGATTTAATTTGTGACTTGAAATCTGTCAAATTCCACAACAAACGATTGTGGTATGCGTGTTACAATCCACATCCATGCACGTGCTACAAATTATGTTAACGAACAAACTGAACAAACACCTAAATTAATGAGGCACTTGAAAATTTCAAATGATTCTAGACGATTGGTACTAAGGATGTCAGGGATAATCAGCTACGTGCCTCCACATATTGCTGACATATGCAACACTAATGTTACTTGTCGCCTCTGCAAATATTATTTTTTCTCAGGGGGCATGCATGCACGAGACACTGAAACCTTGAAATCTAAGGAACATAATAACATGAGAACGGCATAAAAGTAAGTTGTCACTTTGATGTGCAGAAAGAAGACCATTCCGTTAGCATTTCCATTCAAAGTAGTCTATTCAAGCAATCTTAATTGACTCTTTTGCTTTCTTGGCAAATGTTAATATAGAAATAGAACGGGAGATGGCCATGCATATTTTTACCAGGTTAATTTGGCTTATTCTAGGACTTCAACTTGTCATATATGTTATACAGTCTAGAGCTGCTAATTCTTCTTGGTTACCTTGTGATTAATTATTACCCTTCACAGACATAAGCCTAGAAACAACCCGTAGAAATCATCGATCACTACGTAACCCCACAGAATTTTTATGTACTAGTCTTAGATGCCTTGGCATCTGACACTACAGAAATGTGATAAACTTACGACGGTTTTGGCCGTCGTAAGTAAGGTGTTTAAACCGTCGTAATTAGCTTAATTACGATGGTTTATGCTTAATTACGACAATTATTAGCCGTTGTCAGGGTTTGATCGTAAGTTACGTAACTTACGATGGCGGGCCATAGCCGTCGTATGTGAGCCCCTGGGCTACCTGATGGTTGGGCCATACAACTTACGACGGCCTGAACCTGGCCGTCGTAAGTAACCGAATTACTTACGAATCACTTCTATTGAAAAATAGTACTTGACACTGCTTCCTTGATTCTGTCCGATAACCAGCTCCATTATGCAAGAGGACCTAACGTATGTGATTAATCCTAGCAACCATCATTTGTTTAAAAGATACATACATAAATAGCACATGTATCACGGGAATGCAACAAAAAAGATGAACCATAACCATCGTGTGCAAAGAGAATCAGTCTGTTGGCTTGGCAATGTTAAGGTTTGTTGCAACTTTGTCTAGCTGAAGTGTCTTGCATAGCCTGCTCCAAGCTACACAACCATGTCCTGCAGCAAGGAAGCATCATGCTTATTGTCGTCATGCTCACGTCCGTCACTATGTTGTTGATGCATCATGACGAAAGGCCTAACCATATAACGAACTTTAGAGTGAAACCGAAGTGGCAGCACACTGGTGGGCTCATCTTTATCATTAAATATTTCAGCACCGTGATTCTATTCATGGAGAAATAATTCACAACCTTCATTATAACATACTATTTCGTCAAACCCGTGCGCCCTGCATGGGCTAAAAAATATTTATCATTCAAATTAATTCCAAATTTGAATCATGGTTTTCTCGACATCGCTTATAGAAAACCTGGTGTTATTATCATTAATTTCTATTTTAAAAATATAGCTATCTATGTTATATATATTATGGACTTCACTCTCTAGTATTATAAGTTCTAATTATTTATTTATTGAACTTTTTTAGAGTTTTACTAGTTATGTTACCTCAAAAGGAAAAATTATTATTATTCAGTATAATTTATATTTTGAATTTCGAATATGGCTTTGTATATAATCCTATATATTTTATTTTATTTAATCTGAATTCAGCCATTTTTATTATTCTAGACATGCATGAACTCTTTATAATGACAAGGTGGATAATTCAGGAGCATATATAATTCTTTGTAATTTCAGAAAAAGTCGTATATCAGTCGCATTCCAAAAACCTATATTTAAGCCTTGAAACATAAGGAAAATAACAGAAATGAGTGTGACTCGGAGGATGATTCGATAGAGCAAGATCGTTCTGTTAACCTTTCCATTCATGCCAAGATTTCCAGGAATAAAGCAACTTGAAGCCTTCTATCTTGTACTGGCCATGGAGAGAATTAGCATGATAACTCTGCTCGAACACTACATGGTATTCCAACTGAAACTTTAAGTTGCAAATAAATGACTCAGAAAATTAAGATTATATCTGAAAGCCAAAGCTAACTATAACTGGATTCAAATCCATCTTATGATTTGAATTTCATGTTTCATACCTGTAGGGCTTTAGTTTTTCAAATCTGTAGGATCCATATAAGTATTAAGGTATTTTATACATGTTCCAGCCAAGTTTTTGCCACTGTATAGTAAGGTTTAAACCCTAAAGCCTAAGTTAGTGAGAATATGCAAAAAAGATGAGCCATAACAATCGCGAGGACATGATGAATCTGTTGCCTTGGCAATGTTGAGGTTGTTACAAGGCTCAAACTGAAGGATCATGCTCAGCTTCGTCCTTAGGCCAATGGCTCTGCATGCAGGAAGCCTCAAGGCCGCATGCCTAATGGCCATAACAAAACCTGAGAGTGATCAATTGAGAATATTCCAAAAAGATGAGCCATAATAATCGCAAGGACATGATCAATCTGTTGCCTTGGCAATGTTGAGGTTGTTACAAGGCTCAAACTGAAGGATCTTGTTCAGCTTCCTCCTTATGCCAATGGCTCTGCATGCAGGAAGCTTCAAGACCGCATGCCTCATGGCCATAACAAAACCTGAGAGTGATCGACGATTGAGAGAGATGACTTCCTGCACCGTTACCCACATTGCTATCATTTTTCAAATTTTCAGGCGCGGGGCCAGATACGCACGTCAGAAGTTTCAGTCCCACCTCAAAGTTTGTTAGCCTTGTTCCCCTGATGTCCGCGTTTTATCAGACGGTTGGTGGCGCTCAACAAAGCATGACAGACGCAGTCTTGACAAGCCTGTGATACGGTAGCTAAAAGTTACTTGATTTGGAGAGATAGCATTAGCTAGAGTCTTCTGTCGACGCAAGGATAGATACATGCATGGCTGGTGAAGTGGCACAGCTACCCGTCTTAGTCTGTGCACTTGACACTTATCCGACAAGCTGCCTAGCAACAGAGTGATGCTTGCATGCGTGCATTGGCATGAAACCATCGAGCTCTATATATTGGTGCAACTATTGGTTGTTACCTCATCAAGAGTTCAGACTCACTTGCAACCTTGCTTTGCAATAAGAGAGAGTGAGAGAGAGAGAGGGGAGAGGGAGAGGGATAGATAGAGAGAGAGAGATGGCAAGAGAGATGGAGAATGCAAGGAAAGCCACATCCCCTAAGGTAAGGTTAGGGGAACAAGCTACATATGTCGTGTACTTGTGTATGCTTTGCTCGGTACATAGAGTTGCGTTGCATGCGTGCCACCCTTGTTAATGTTCGCATTAAGTATGGCGACCTTACGGTGAAGAAAGGGCTGCATTAAGTTCCTTTGCACTGTATGAAAGCCAACTTAGTCCAGAAAGAACGTGTTTCGGTTTCATCATCGCAAACTCGATTTATCATATGGTCTCACATAGCCTGGAGCTTCCCTTCAACATGATACTCTCGAGTTTGTTTTCACACATGTATATACTAATTTGTCTTGTTTCTTGGTCCTTTAAGTAACATCGATCTCGTCTTAATTATATATACGTCAGTTACTTTCAAGTTAGTTAAAGGCTTCTTACAGAAGTAAAAGATTTCATGTTACTTAAAGTATCATTGTCATACTTCTCATGGCAAGTGAGCGCTTGTTGATCTCACTACTTGTGTCTACCTTGTTCTTTGCTTTCTCCAGTACATATAAAGTAGTGAAATAAAAAGTTCAAACACAGCTATGTCTACCGAACATCATTTGTACTGTTCATCAAAGTTGACTCTTGTTTGCGCAGATGATAAATACCGGTCCCAAGAGTCCAGTAAGGAATGGAGGAGGATCTCCCCCTCATAAGCAGAAGAGCGTTGCTGAGGTATGAACAAATTAACTAGGATGTTAATATAAGCCACTATGTAACCATGATAGTATTTCCACAAACACTAAATTGTTTTTTTAAAACAAAACTATAGTTTGTTAGGTGTTGTGTAAAAAATAACCCTCAATAATGCACGAATATTCGTACAGGGGTTCTTTTCAAGTGTACAAACTACTTCTATAGCCCAGATATGGTCAAACTTGGTAGGTTCTGAAATAATAGTATTGTGGTGGGATATCATGCTTTTAGTTCAGTTATGATCCTTTTTTATGAGATGGTCCAGACAATACATGGACAGTTGTATTAAGGTGGAATGTCCACATCAGTTTGATTCTTTTCCGCGTAAAATTAATCATCGCTCATCAGATATGGGAGAGACATATACTTTGCTTCGATCAATAAATTAAGGACATGGCTAACTGTCTAAAAGGTAGAATGTCGCAGCACTGCTTTTTTAAGATCACAGTAAAATGAAATGATAGATCGATAGGTCATTGTCAGGGTCGCATACTTGGCATATGTACAGTTAAAGCTTCAGTCTGAACTCACAAAACTAACTATATATATATGAAGCCACGAGGACGGAAAACTGAACTGCAAAATGTACGAAAAGGAGGTCAAGACGTGATGTCATATGACGAGGGCAAACGCCGTTCTGCAACTTCACAAACTTCACCCAAGGTTCACTTGCTATAGTTTTTACTCTATATATATTATAATTTTTATTCATTGTGAAAAAGATGTTTATGTTATTTCGAGATTTGTTTTCCTCTTTGCATATCAGAGGTCATCACCAAGACTTGAGCAGCCACTCAGCTATTTGCGGCTTCACACTGAGGAGAGAGCCATCAGGCGAGCCGGATTCAATTATCAGGTTATTCAGATATATATCAATAGTTCTAGCGAGCGAGCAACATATTGTGCCCGCACATTCACTGACTTTTGAGGAGCATGTCAGATAGCAAGCAAGATAAATACACAGGAAATCATTAGGAGGTTTGAAGAGAAGTTGGCTCAGGTACTGTACATATATTAGTGTAATATATATATATATATATATATAGGTGTTCCAATGTTTTATAGATTGATTCTAAAATAGAAATTGTGTTGTGTTTCCAGGTGATGGAGGAACGCGAGATAAAGATGATGAGGAAGGAGATGGTTCCGAAGGCGCAACTCATGCCAGCGTTTGACAAGCCATTCCACCCACAAAGGCAATTATTATATGAGCATATATATATGAACTCACTAGTTAATTATACAGCTTGCTGAAAGACAGAGATAAATGGTTTACCAAATCATCATTTATCAGTTGAAGAGAACATAATAAGAGGCAGGACAATCAAATAATTGTCTGAAAGAAGACAAGATTATTGGTCAAGTACTATGATAATTAAGAATCGAAAGGAACACAGTACAACACAGTACATGTTAGCTTTTGGATTGCGGACAATACATAATTAAGTTGATAAATGGAAAAAGGAACAAATTAACAGTTCCTTTTGGTTGGTAGCTGTTGTACGCATTAACATTGAAAGCGATCAATTCAGTGCTTTTGGAAAGAACAAAACAATATGAGCAGTTTTGCACTGAAACAGTACAAGCAGTAATCATCATTGGCTCCTGTTTTAGAATTGACAAGAAATTAATGGATCAAAAAGATTCTTTTCGATCTCGAAAATCTTGCTAATAATTCTACCATATAACAAGTTCTTATGGAATAAAATGCTTAACCGTGAAACTGATCCCTGTGTCAATTTGGTACCGATGACAGGTCAACAAGGCCTCTGACGGTCCCAAAGGAGCCCAGCTTCCTGAAGCTGAAATGCTGCATAGGCGGGGAGTTCCATCGACACTTTTGCTACAACGCCAAGGGCATCAAGTAGCAGATCACATCGCGTGCATACATACCTGCATCAACAATGCTACAACCACAAGACGATGAACTATTTTTTGCCGTTCAGTTACTTGGCATCAACATGGATCCTAACGTTCCCATGAGCATGCATATATATAGTTTCAGGCCTCTCGCCGGTCGTTATGTACACACGAACTTTCAGGTAGAGTAGAAAAGGTTTCCGATGTAAGATTATTTTGTTTTTCTTTATTTCTCCTCTTTGTATTTTATCCTTTTTTATTTTCCCTTTATTTGCCCGGCTGAAAGACTAGCTAAGAAAGCAGTTAAAGGGGTCATCAGGATGGGCATGCGTGCCGTGTATGTCTGATGGCAGCAGTAATAATAAAAGCTTGCATATATAGTGCCATGAGTCTAGTTTTCATTTGCTCCAAGTTGGTACAGAAAAGCAAAGCTCATATACGCGTGTGTTTTCAGCTCGTGAGCTGAGGACGGCACCAGCTCCTGCTTTCCCCACGCTGGAGACTAGCTGCCCGACGTCTTATCCCTATTCGACGTGCTCCGTTGCTCACAACCCGAATCCACAGCGAGTTTGTCCTATCTCACGCCGAGCTCAACCGAAATCGCGCCGCCCTCTCGGTCCCGCTCGCGAGCAGATCGATCACTCGCAAACAGAGGCTTCCCTGTAGCAAAACGGCGTCGTGGATTCGTGAGCAACATCCTCGACGTCTTGTTGCCCCGTGACCGAACTCCCTCGAGCTAACCGAGCATTTTTCCGGTGATCCGAGCGTTGCCGCCGTTCGGTGCTCCCGCGGATAGCTCGGCACAGCCCAAGTCAGAATCAATTGGCAAGGGGTCGACGATTACGGGAATTGCTTAAACAATCCCAATCAAACCCTCTACCAGTGGAAGAGCAGATAGAGTGTAAAACTATTTGGTTTTGCATAAAGAACCCTCAATAACAGGCTTGTCGTAGACGCTATAACAGAGGATAAAGGGAGTTCTTCACTCAGCTCAATACCTGGGCCTTCTACTAAGAGTGTAGCAATTCCCTTTCTTCTCTCTTCTAGTTGAAGCCATTCCTTTCTATGGGTGTGCCATATTTGATTCATTGTTCTTTAGTGCTAATCCTAATCTAAATGCTTCCAATGCAATATCCAGACGAGGGAGGATCATGGATGGGATTTCTGGTAATGTCTTTCCCGGTCCCAATCCTGTAACACCCTGTATTTTAAAAAATGTAAAAAAAAACTCTAAACATGCTAGAAACTTGGCTTAAAACTGAATTTGGATTAGCTAAATAAAAACCCAAACAAAAAGCAAAATAGAAAAAAAAGGGACAACCCAGAAGCAAATTGGGCCGAAACCCATTTCCAACCCGCAGCCCATCTCATTTCCCTGCCAAAAACCCTAGCATAGGATTCTTTTCTCCTTTCTCTGGCTAGTGGGGCCCACGCGTCATCTCCACCTTCTCCCTTTCTTCTTTCCCCACCCCCACGGCGCCTCCTCCTCCCGATCTCCTCCACGCCGCCACTTCTTCCTCCTCGCCTAGCGCCGCCGCCCCTCGGGCTCTCTGGCAGGCGCGCCCGCCCCCAAGTCCCCCTCCCGCTCGCCTCGCGCCGCCCGCGCCCTCGCTCCCGCCGCCGCCCCTCCGGCCTACCCCCAGCCCGAGTGCCTCCTCCCCGGGCTCCCCGCAGGCGCGCCGCCCCCAAGCCCGCCCCCGCCTCGCCTCCAGACCGCGCCTTCCCCACCCTGGCGTCCACCTCGGCCTCGCGCCGCCCCCAAGGCGCCGGTGCCAGCTTCCCGCGCCCACCCTCGGGCTCCTTGCCCCGCTCCACCCCCTTCCTCCACGCGCCCCTAGCTCAAGCTCGATCCCGAGCGTCGCCGCCTTCACCGTGCCTCGTCGCCGCCCCCACCAAACCCGCGCCCCCACTGCTCGCGCCTCCGCGCCCCCCCCCCCACCGGAACCTCCGCTTCTCCCTCTACTGGAAGTCGCCACCGCCGAGCTCACCGCCTCCGCTCGATCTCCACCGCCGCGCCCCTGGCTGGCGCGTCCGCCGCACACCGGTAAGTTCCTTAGTTTCTCGTCGAAGAACCCCAGATTCCCTTTCGGATCCCCCACCTCCTAACGGCGCCAACATCTGTGCCTCGCACCAGAATGCATCGCCGACTCAAAGACGGTGAGAAAACGCCACCGAGACGCCGCTTCGCTGAAGACTCGACGGACTCGCCGCCTCTCTTCGTCGCAGGCCGTCACCGGTGCCCCCCCTCGGACCTGAAGACCCTTGGTGAGTTGCCCCAGCGCTCCTCTCACGTTTCCGATGGTTAGCTACAGGTAGGAGACTTAGTGGACGAAGATCAGCGAACTCTGGCGAGGTTTCAGCCGCGCCATGGGCGCGCTGCCGCTCGGGGGTCGCCGTCGGCGGCCGGGATTGCCCGGATTCAACCCCAGCCGACCGATCCTACAGAACGGCCCCGATTATAACGTGAGACACCACGTCGATATTTAAAATCCCCGCCATCGTAGCCCGATCCAATGACCCAGGTTAAACATGCCATTTCCCGCGGTTAGATTTGAGTAAGCCCCCTGGACTTTCGAAATAAGAGCGAGTAGGCCCTAGATTTTTTATGGAAATAACCTTAGACAAATGGAAAATCGTGAATTTGAAGTAATTATGACTTTCATACCCTCGGAACCTCCTGTTAGCACCTTGACCCCTGACCAGTTTGGAAAAATCATCAAATGACCCGTGAACCTCGTGTACTTACACATTAACCCCAAATTATTACTAAGAATCATGAGTAGGTCCCTGAAAATAGTAGAAATGATATTTTAGGCCCCTAAAACCCTCTGGAAATAATGGTTTAGCCCCTGTTAATGATGTAAATAGCAGAACAGTCCCTGTAGGTAATAGAAAATTGTGATTTAGCCCTAAACTGTTGCTGATTTTAATATAAGACCCCTGGAACCCCCTGTAATAGCAATCTGGCCCCTGGAACTTTCTGAAAACTGACATTTCAGCCCCTAAACTAGTCTAGATTTTCATAAAAGCACCCCTGCAATAATTTGTTTTAGCATAGTAGCCCCTAATACATGTAGTAAATTAGCAATTGAGACCCTAGCTAGTGTTGTAATTACTAAAATACCCCTGCCACAGTCTGTTTTAATATTTTAAACCCCTGCACCTTGCTGCCATTTAGCAAATAAGCCCATGATCATGTTGAATTCCCATTATAACCCTGTTTTTAGTGCTGAGTTTACACAAAGCACACTAGGACATGCTGGTTTGATGTGTAGCCCAAAAACCCTGCTGTATTTTTGCAGAAAACTCCCTGATCAGTTCTGAAATTTCCCAAAGTGACCCTGCAGCATGCTGAAGATGACCATAATGCCCCTGCCGCCCCTGCAGTATGCTTAAGTTCACATTTTAAAACCTGTATAGTGCTGAAATGACGATGAACACCCTAGAATTAGGCTGGAATTACAAATAGCACCTTAGACTGGTTTGGAATTACATTCCACTCCCTGCACCCTGCTGAAATTTAGCAAATAAGACCCCAGATAGTTCTGTCATTACCAGATAAGCCCCTGCTCAATTTGGTTTCACATTTTAGTCCCGGGAAAAATTACTAAAGTGCCCTAGGGGGATTTGAGTTGGCAGATCTACCCCTGAAGTTAATTTTTATTACATTTGAACCACGCTCCTTACTGTATAATATCAAATAGGGCCCCAACTAATTCTGTAACTACCAAATTACACCTGTAATAGGCTGAAATGACTAGAACACCCCCCACCATGTGCCAAAAGTTACATCTAGGGCCCTAAAAACTGCTATTTCCCCATGACACACTCTCACAAGGACAGATTAAGGATGAACATATATAAAAGAAAGAAATTGACCCAATGGAAAGAAAACATGGCATGGGGTTGAATAATGAAATGCACACAGTGAGGTGAAAATGTAAGATCTGCTTAATTATGCGTTGATGAATTCCTATGCTTCAGAGTGGGATATCTTTTTCTTACTTGTTTCCTTGTTATTTTCTTTCACCTACAATAATATGGACCGAATCAGCCTCTGAGCATGCGTTCGACCTACAAGCCTAAGACTTTGAAGATGAATAAGGTGGATTGAGCAACGATATAAGAAAAAGGCAAGTGCCCTTGACCATTTTGCTCCTTCTTAGGATTATTAGTTAGAATCTGCATGCATTGTCTTTAACATGAATCCCATGATAGGATGTTTACTAGAATTTCCATATTATCTTCCTTGTAGCCTGGGTATGGGTTAGCTAGGTTTTATTACATGTCATTTATTGATGTTTAGCCCTGCTTAGTAGATGGGATGGGAGTAATTTGCATTAATGTTTAATTATCATGATCATTGAGATGTTGTGTGGAGATATATATATATATATATATATATATATATATATATATATATATATATATATATATATATATATATATATATATATATATATATATATATATATATATATATATATATATATATATGTCGGTACCTGAGATATGGGGTACCCCCGCGCACAGGGTAAAATGCCTAAGATAC